>CAWUFW010000289.1:2130000-2587076 GCA_963921515.1 Calotriton arnoldi
GATTCCTTCTCCACAGCTCCTTTTCATCGGAGCAGTTCTGGACACGACGCAGTTTCGGGCCTATCCTCCCGAACGGCGAGTCCGGGATATTCAGGCTATGATTCCGATCTTTCAGCCTCTATCCTGGGTTTCGGTACGGATGACCCTGAGGCTGCTGGGCCTCATGGCCTCCTGCATCCTGCTGGTCGATCATGCCAGATGGCATATGCGGGCTCTGCAGTGGGACCTGAAGTTCCAGTGGGCGCAGCACCAGGGCAACCTGTCCGATCACGTACAGATCTCGGAGGGGACTGCAAAACAGTTGCAGTGGTGGCTCTCGAACCGGCAATGGGTCATGGGCAGATCCCTCTCCCTTCCCCAGCCAGAGCACACAGTCGTGACGGACGCGTCCCTTCTGGGATGGGGCGGTCACATGGGAGAGGCAGAGATCAGAGGCCTCTGGTCTCCGGCGGAGTCCCGGCTCCATATCAACCTTCTGGAGCTCCGGGCGATCCGACTTGCACTCAAGGCATTCCTTCCCTCTGTCAAAGAGAAGGTAGTGCAGGTGTTCACAGACAACACCACCGCCAAGTGGTACTGCAACAAACAAGGCGGGGTGGGGTCGTGGACCCTATGTCAGGAGTCTCTGCGCCTCTGGACATGGCTGGAACATCAGGGCATATTCCTGATGGTTCAACACCTGGCAGGTTCCCTGAACGCCAGGGCGGACGAACTCAGCCGCAGGTGCATGATGGATCACGAATGGCGTCTTCACTCGGAAGTGGCGCAAGGACTCTTTCTACAGTGGGGAGAGCCTTGGTTAGATCTATTTGCCACCGAAGAGAACGCGCAATGTCATCAGTTCTGCGCGTTGGAATTTCCAAGGCGGCACTCGCTCGGCGACGCTTTTCGTCGCGAGTGGAGTTGCGGTCTGTTGTACGCTTTTCCGCCTATACCACTTCTACCCAGAGTGTTGAAGAAGATTCGGCGCGACCGGGCCCAAGTCATCCTTGTGGCTCCGGACTGGGCTCGAAGAGTTTGGTATTCCGAGCTACTCGGTATGAGCGTCGATCCCCGATCCGTCTGCCTCTTCGGGAGGATCTTCTGTCGCAGCAGCAGGGGACGGTCCTCCACCCGAACCTGTCCAGTCTCCACCTGCTTGCGTGGAGATTGAGCGGCGGCAGTTGATTCCTTTCGACTTGCCTCCCGAAGTTTGTGATGTGATTCTGGCAGCCAGGCGTCCCTCCACTAAGGTGGTATACGCCTGCAGGTGGAACAAGTTTGTGGCATGGTGCACAGCAAAGGCTGTGAATCCCCTCTCTGCCCCTCTTTCTGAGGTTCTTCTGTTCCTTCTTTCTCTGGCCCAACAGGGTTCTGCCCTGGGTACCATCAAGGGCTATCTTTGTGCAATCTCGGCCTTCCTCAGGCTCCCTGATCAGCCCTCTCTTTTAAGTCCCCTGTTGTTAACAGGTTTCTAAAAGGCATTACACACCTCTTCCCTCCTGTTCCGTTTGTCATGCCTCAGTGGGACTTAAACTTGGTTCTTACCTTTTTAATGTGCGCTCCCTTTGAGCCTCTACATAACTGTCCTCTTCGTCTTCTTACTTTGAAGACAGCCTTTCTGGTGGCCATCACCTCCGCTCGGCGGGTGAGTGAGCTCCAGGCTCTATCATGCAAACCAGACAAGGTTGTTCTTAGGACGCGTCCGTCCTTCTTGCCAAAGGTGGTTACTGCCTTCCACATTGGGCAGACCATCACTTTGCCCACTTTCTTTCCGCCTCCGCATCCTTCCAGAGAGGAAGAGAGGCTCCACCCTCTGGACCCAAAACGTGCGCTTTCCTTTTATATCAACCGCACACAACACTTCCGGGTGGATGACCAGCTCTTTGTTGGCTACGTGGGCGCCAAAAAAGGTCGGGCGGTACACAAGAGAACCATCTCCCGCTGGGTCACCTTGTGTATCAATGCCTGCTATTCTTTGGCTAAGAAGGAGCCTCCTGTTGGGCTGCGTGCCCATTCCACCAGGGCAACGGCTGCTACCACGGCTTTAGGCCGCGGTGTTCCGCTACAGGATATATGTCAGGCAGCTACGTGGGCCTCGCTGCACACGTTTACCAAGCATTACTGCCTTGACAGCCAGGTCCGGAGGGACGGCTTTTTTGACTGTTCTGTCCTCCGGGACTTCCTTGTCTGATCTTTGTTCGCAGACCCACCACCGGGGTTGGTATTGCTGGGGTATCTATTCTAAGGTAAGGAATCTGTCACTAACGTGTCTCTTTCAGATGCACAAGTTACTAACTTGTGTAACGATATATCTGTAAGAGACAGTAGTTAGTGACAGATTCCTTACCGCCCACCCATCCTCCCCGTTCTGCGAACTGATTTCTAGGGTTAAGGACATCCCTTTCAGGGCCCTAGTATTTTTCAGACACCTATGTCAGCTTCTTGCATGGCTCTGCGTTCCTGGCGCGGAAAGTCGTGTACAGAACTGACGTCCAGCGCGCAGGGCGGCGTCTAAGTACTGCCCGCGACGTCATCCCGGCGATCACGACGCCGACGACGGACGCGGAGCCGCACGACGCCGCCTACCGACGCGCAAAGGGTACTGCTACGCAAAAACTTTCCGGATCCAGCCTGACGCCTGGGGATATTCTAAGGTAAGGAATCTGTCACTAACTACTGTCTCTTACAGATATATCGTTACACAAGTTAGTAACTTGTGCGTTAGACCCTGACATCGTTTGGCATGGTTTCCGCTGTTTTTATGCGTCTGACCTCCTGTTTTTGATTATGTGCTGAACTTTGTTTTTGCTGGTGTTAGGACTCTGGGCACTTTACCACTGCTGATCAGTGCTAAAGTGTATGTGCTCTGTGTCTACAATGAAATGGCATTTGGTTTCTTCATGATTGGCATATTTGATTTACTAGTAAGTCCCTAGTACAGTGCATGGTGTGTTCCCAGGACCTGTTAATCAAATGCTACTAGTGGGCCTGCAGCACTGATTGTGCCACCCACACGAGTAGCCCTTCAAACCTGTCTCAGGCCTGCCACTGCAAAGCCTGTGTCAAGTTTTAAACTGCCATTTCGGCCTGGCAAGTTCACTTCTTGCCAGGCCCAAACCTTCCCTTTTATTATATGTAAAGCATCCCTAAGGTAGGCCCTAGGTAGCCATATGGGCAGGCTGCAGTGTATTTAAAAGGTAGGACTGGTGCTTTACATGTCCTGGTAGTGAAAGACTGCTAAATTCGTTTTTCACTATAGCAAGGCCTATCTCTCCCATTGGTTAGCATTGAAGCTGCCTTGTAACATCTTACAAGTGTATTTTCCAATTGGGAGCAGAAAGAAAATTGGAGTCTCGGGTCTCTGGACTCACAATTCAAAAACACGTCTTTTAGTGAAGTTGGTTTTTAAATTGCCGGTCTGAAAATGCCACTTTTAGAAAGTTGGCATTTTCTTACTTTACAGCAAAAAATTACTTTAACCATTATGTACCTCTGCCTGTCCCTAGAATACACGTCTGGGTTGGATGACATCTGGGCTTTGCGAATTCACTCTAGACAATCACACACAAAGGGAGCTGAGGTATGCCCTGCATATCTCGATGGCCCATTACCTGACTGATGAGCCTTCCTGAGCTAGAGTGGTGGGAGGAGCTGGCACTTGCACCTGAATAGGGCCGTACCTGTCCACACTCAAAGAGCTGCATTCCCCCCTCTAGTGTGTCTGGAGCCAGGGCCAGGAAGGGCAGGTCTTGTGCTCTACAAAGACCTTTTTTTGAAGTATCCCTATTTCAAAGGCTAAAATGGGTATAAGTACCTGACCTCTGACACTATATACTCGGAACACTTCTGGAGTGAGGACATTCTGCCAGGAAGAAGAGCTGTTGTGATGCCAGGAGGGGCTGCCACTTTGCTGCTTTCTTTGCTGTGTTGGCCTGCTGCCTACTGCTTCTTGCTTGGGAGTGAGAGAACTGGACTTTACTCTCTACATCCTGCATCTAAAGGTTCTCCAAGGGCAAGCTCATTGCCTCCTGTTGCTGAAGTCTCAGGGACAACAAAGACTTCACCTGCATCTTGCTACCTGCACCTGTGCTCCTCTGCTGTGAGTCCTGCTCTGCCAAATGGTGTGAAATCCCGTCTGAGGCCCTAAAAAAAGGGAGTTTGTGTGCTGCAACCAAGAAACCAACACATTTACTCCAGGCGTCATTTCGGATCCATGCGAAAATCAACGCATCGTCGCTGCTTGCAGAGTTGTGGTCCCCGCTCTCCGAGTGCATGACGCTTCGACTGCAACTTACAACGTAGTCCCGACTTTGCCGCAGCTTCTCTGAAGAACCGCCACTCTGTGAGTTTTGGACACTGCCTCGCCGAAGTCTGTGACACACCTCTGCAACTCTGACGCAGTCCCTCCCTGCGTGGCATCCAACAGACGCATGGGCACACTAAAGGGTAAACTAAAAATGATGTCCATAGGTGAGCGTGGAGAAGCACAGGGCTTAGTCAATACATTTATAAAGGAAAGTTCATTCCTCAGAGTCGCTCAGACATTGGTAGGCTTTTTCTCAAAGCATGAAGTAATCCCTTAACTCAAAAGTGTGCGGGCGTGGCTGCCATCCAAGCACTCGTGCCCTGGAAGCTATAATTGCACAACAGGAGCGTTTGAACTCTATTGTAATATACCTTTTTTTACACAGATGGATGGATTTTTCTAAAGTGCGAGCCTAGCTACCAAGCATACGAGAACCGCCCAGCTGAGGTTAGGGATTAGCCCCAGGGATCAATTCAATATTGTCTTCTTTAATAAACAGTGTGCAGAGGGGCAGAACTACGAAGGGCTATTATGCATTTTCTGGTAATGGGAGTTTCCTCTCATATCGGCATTGCAAACAGTGTGTATTTGCCACACTCCCAAGTTATTTCCCCATTTATAATATGCCTAAAAAAACAGATAAAATTAGCAATGACGAGAAAGGGGTCAGAAGAAGTCAAAACATTGAGTAATCAACTCCACAAACTCTGGTACTGGATTCTATGGCTCCTTCAGACCTCCCTAACTCCTACTCATGCAAGAATACCGATCCAAGGAAGTACTGCACATTTCTGTTTCGCCCAGATGGTATTACAGCATAAAATATCAGGCTGTGTGTATGGAGGGCCTAAGTGGCTTTGCGAAGGCTGATGAAGTGCTTGTGCAGAGGGTGGGTCTTTTGGGTAGGGTAAAAGTCTTCAAACTGTGGGGCTTGTCCTTCTTGGTGGGGGAGACCTTCATTGATCTCAGTGGGGTTGAGGGTGTGGTGCCAGGCCCTGGCCAAGAAGAGCATTTATTATGCCCCTGGAGAGCAGAGGCAAACGCCATGCTGAAAACAGTGCTCTGTTGTTAGTGAAAGAAAACTGAGTGGCAGTGAGCCACGCTGTATGTAATCTGTGTAATGGGCCATCAGTAACAGTGTTTTGCCACTCATGTACTGAGACTGGGAGCAAGTGTCAAGGTGGGGGTGATGTTCTCTAGTCTAAATAACTCTCAAAGACCCCCCCCCCCCACTCTATTTCTGATAATGGATCACACTGTGTTTACTTTTACACTTTTAGGAAGACCTGGCTGCCAATAGAATGTTGTCAATCCCGTATTTGATTCTATTTTCAAATGGATAATTGATCTTAACCACAATGTTTGGCTTGTTAAATATGTTCAGAACTGCCAGTTTTGTTGAATAGCTGTGAGAAATTAGGTTTGCCGTTCTGGGGCCCGAGGTTGAATTTTATTTTTACATAGGGGGTGGGGGGGAAAGAGGGAGGGGGGCAGGCTTAAAAAGTTTGGAAACCATTTGGCTCGCGGGTTGTTTCAGATCTTGGCTGCCTTGGCGAAGATTAGTACAGAAAGAAACATCAGAAGCCACGTGCCGTCAGCAGCGCCTGGAACTGTGTGCACACATTGAATTGTTGTAACACCATTATATGAAATGTGCTTACTCGGAGAATAAAAGGCTTACAGCTGGAGGTGTTTTTAAGGAGCTCTTAGGCATTAACAATGCCTCTGACAGCAGCTTTTATCGTAGTCAGAGTAGAGTACTTTTCTCAGATAACCAAACACCCGTTTATCGTCTAAGGAGTATCTCCATGTCAAGGTTTTTTTCCCCCTATAGTTCTGCAGCCAATGAGAGACGTCGTTATTGTCTAAGCAGTCCAAGAATATATTCTAATACTGGTCTATCGAACAAGAACTATTTACTACAAAAACTAAAGCTGCCCCTCACAATAAAATAAAAGCCTATCATTCTGTGTACCAGAAATGCATTTATTATCAAATCAGTAGCAGTTCTTGCGAAAACACCCCGTAAAGGGGAATATCAGAAGGTGAATAAGATTACAGGGAAATCTAAGATGCTTTTAAACAAGATTAAGATAAGGGCCATCCGAGTCCGTGTCGCCGACCTGTCTGCATTAAGATATATCTCGCTTGGCGCCTGCAGCTTGGCTGATTCATTCAATATGTGTCATCTCAAAGCCAGAGCACGCAGCAGGGAGGCGAATCCGGATACGTCTTAGTGGCGATCATCCGGGCTCTTCGCGGTGACCTTTGGGTGCTGGCTCTTCGCGCGCGCGCGCTATCATCTTTCACTGACGGGCGTCTTGTTTTGTGGCTGCGTTATGATTTCTGGTGGCAAACTGAATATATGTACGCTATCGGATGAACGGACTTCGGAACCAGCCCGCAGCCGTTCTGTTTGCAACCTGCTCTTCATGGGTGAAATTGGTCTCGTCATCTGCCATTTCGTGGTAGAAGAGACCGTTTGATTTTACGTTGCCGTCTTTTCGGTCTCATCTTAGCCCTGTTTTGAAGCATAGCTGCCAAGGTTTCAAGTTGCTATGTGTGACATTTTCATAACTTCAATGTAATTATGAGTGACATTAAAACAACTATGAGTGACACTTTCTCGCGAGCAAAATCAAGCAATGAAGACGAGGGAAACACATAAATACCAGAAATTGCATGCATTTGAGCAACGGGAAAGTCTAAGGTCTTAATACTGCTACAAAATACCAGAAATGGAAGAGCACTAACTGAGACAGAGTGCATAGTTGCAGTTCTCAGCAACAAAGTGCACACTCTGCAGCTATCATAATGCATAGATCGATAGGAGAATGCTGATAGTAATACACAAAGCGCTTAGAAGCTACATGCCAGAGGCACTAAACAATAATTAAATATGCTATTAGGGATTCTGTGTTACCCATGTGATAAAATAATACGAACAACGACAACTGTTATTTATTGCATGTGAAAGGTGCAAGCCACAGACAGTATACTCAATATATCCATTACATTATAGTTTTGCCAGGGCTGGCTATGTACTCATATTCTCGAGTCACTGTTTTGTTAATGTATAAAGTAAAAAATAACACCTGCCTTTTTACTGTACATTGAAACATTAAACCCGAAGCAGTAAGCACTGCATTATTTGTAAATCTACAGATTTACCGATCTGGTGTCGCTGTCACTTGAAGCTGCCAACAGCAATGCCTCCTATAATTGGGCTTCGAATCTGCCCACCCGAGGTTGTAGGCGCGGTATGAATGTTATTGTGTGTTAGGGTGGTACGTGAAAGGATATGTTCACGCAACCTTACAGCCCTCAACTTCATCTGTGAGGGCTCTTGCACCGCCAGAAGTGAAGTCCGAACATTTGAGTGCAAGTATACACAGGCCCCTCTGCTGCATAAACACAAACAGCCGAAATCTGACTCTTATTAAATGCCGCCGCTTCAGCCGAGAAAATCATTACAAGCATTTTTCCAACAAATACTATAGGGGCCCACGCGCTGTAAACAGCTGCAGGCTACTACTGTAGGAGAAAGTGATTCGCCGTAAAAAGTGGGGTAATAACTACTCTGCGGGCCCAAGCATTCTTAACCCTTTCGCCGCGGGGCAAATTCCCCCGCGGTGCGAGAGGGGGAGGGTTGGGCGTGGCGCTCGGGTACTCAGGACGGCTCCCGGCCGTCATAAATCAAGGTGGGCGTGTGCTCATGACGGCCGGGAGCCGTCCGAACTCCGCCAACTGATTAATTTCCCCGCACAGGCGGGGAATTAATACCGCGCGGGCGGACCGGCAACGTTCGGACGGCTCCCGGCCGTCATGAGCACACGTCTACTGTGACTCATGACGGCCGGGAGCCGTCATGAGCACTCAAGTGGTTAAGAGATTAGGAAATACAAAAAACACACGGGCCAAAGCACTTATGAGAAACCAAAATAAAGGACCGAACGCTTCCAAGAACAAACAAAAATTTATAAAAAGGAAAAAGAAGGATGTTTCAAGAGGGGGCTATACAGATGGCTGCATTTCTTAATTATTATTGATGAGGCGAAAGAGATGAATAGATAATGTAGGCCTAGCCTGCACAATTAATTATGGTTGCAATTGTACTGCGTCACAGTATTTTCAGCAACTTAATAATTTACCAACGGACTGGACTCCACTGTCCATCAGCTGAGCGGTCCGAGCACTGCCCAGCCCGCCAGCTCAAGAGCAGCGTGAGAGCAGAGAGCTGAGGCTCAGACACTCAGTGACGTTCTTATTAGTTATTGTACAGTTTGTTTGCTTGAAAGTCAGACCCCGGTAATGACACTCTGACTAAATTAAAAATATTTTCAACAAGGTTAAATAATGGATTACAGACCTGAGAGTGCTAGTGACTGTAGTCTATCAGAGCGACACACGGTATTGGTTGGCCGCGAGGAGTCACTGCTGCTGTGGGTCCGACTCCAGACTTGAGCTGCATTCTTCATTAGATGCCGCAGGCATCGCAATATAATTGGCGGCATAACAAGTAGTGGTGCGAGCGGCTGGCGGGCTGCCAAACTTATTTAGGAAACCTAAACTGCTGCCCATTAAGTCCTGTATCGGCTTACAATTGGGCAAATCATTTTTGCAGTCTCCGTGACGCCATCAAATAGCAGTGTGCTGCGGGTCGAGCACCATGATTTCCCGGCCGCCTGCAAACCAGTCGAGTGAGACTAAGCAGCCGGGCCAGTCCACACCAGAGTAAGTCCTCCTCGCAACATTTAATTACTCCCGGCGCTCTCTGGAAGCAGGACGTGACGTCAGGCGTCCTCCTGCGGCGCTATGGCCGGGCCAGTCTGAGATTGTGTCAATTCACTGCACCTGGGCCGGCCTATGACATGATCACTCAGGCCCTCTAGTGACTGGGAGCCCCGCTGCGTGCCCCGCGGGTATCACAAAAGATACATTGTAGCAGGCAGCACTGGCTGCCACTCTGCGAGGCTGACCCTGAGCTGCTAGGAGGGCGCCCAAGCCTACGTGAGCAGCCCGTGCAAGCACTGAGGCGCGCTGCCAGCTGCAACAGACTGTTTGCCGTGCGCTTTCTGTGACAGCAATTATGCGTGACAATGCATTTCAGTGCGGTGATGCGGAGCACCGCACTGAAATGCGTTAGTCTAACACGTGATGCGTGATACTTGGCAGGTCTGTTGAAGTGAAGGACAAAATCAGTGAATTGCCTGCCCCGTGGTCGTTTCCCCTAGAAGTATCCGGATTGGAAGGCATAATTGCAAATGAGAGGCAGATTTTGTTGACACGTATGTTTTTGAAAATTTTAAACACAGAGGCGGTTTTCTAACTGATTTATTTGTATCAGTCTAACTGGACTGCTAGACGGCTAGGTACAGTTTGTATCGTTTTACATACTGGATGTTTACTGCATAGTTGCTTAAAATAGATTTCTGCAGTTGGGTAATTTCATGTAATTGCAGGGATTGCATACTTGATCTATAGCATGTCCTTTCATTTCTGTCACGATTTCCTCTAATCATGGGAAGTGACACCACGTAACCTTTTACTCCACTGTTACTATGTAAAGTCACCTAACACTGCATTAGACCATGATTATATCAGATGACACGATATCATGGGGGAGGGCAGCAAAGCTACCAACTTCATATTGGCGAAGGTTCTGACATCACATGGCAGCGTGCTTCCATGGTAGGCCACACGTGTCTCCATCATATGACAAGAATGCAGCCATCTTATTGCAGGGTGGCTATCACTAAGCATCAGCGGTGCAGCCACGGTATGCACAGAGTTACCATCTTAGGCCACAGATGCCTGAGGCATGGCAGTAGCAGTCGCATGCCAGTGGCACCGTGATCATCGGCTGGGAGCCCACCTGCCTCTCCACTTCCCTTCTTCCCTCTTACACCGAGAAGTCTACCTTCATTACCATCACACGTCAGCTGCAATAGTGACAATATGGTGTTTTTCCAATAGCTGGGGTAGGTGTGCTCCCAGAGCTTATTTTGTGCCACAGGCCGTGGGCACCTGCACTGATTTTTTGCAGACCGGGACTTATTTGTCATCATTAAGCAGCAAAAGAGAGAAAGGCAAAAAGGAGAAAGAGAGAGAGGAAAGCAGTGACCAGGAGAGGAAGCAGGGATGGAAAAGAACCCAGAGTGGGATAAAGAGACCGGAAGTGTCCAGTGGTGGGAAAAAGAGGCATAAGGTATAATCTGACTTGGAATCTTTATATTTGGCAAAGTTTGCTTTTGACTGCCCCGGTGGCAGGCTCCCTAAAACACTTTGAGCCCCTGCACATCTTTGTTTCTCGTTTTTTTAAATTCTGTCTTTCTTTCTGTCTCTTTGTTTTTTTCTTTCTTGAAGCATTGCGGGGTTCCCTAGCAGAGAGCACGAGATCCCTTCTCTGGACATCTCTCCTCTCTGCATACCAGTGTGGGCATTGCAAGCAAGGGTGCTTTGCTTGAACGTCGTGGGCTCCAGGAGTTTGGTGGGGCAGAGGAGAGAGGAATCCTCTGTCAAGTCTGATGTTCACGGCGACTGCTCCCTCTCAGGCCATTAAGGAACTAACAGGATGCTTCCGATGGGCTGTGGGAAGGTCAAGGGGTGGGAAGGTAAAAGAGTTAATTGGTTTCTTCAAGATCCGGTCTGCGTTTTGCCACAGTGACCGGTCCCACGACCAGTGTTTGCAGGCGCTTTCACAGTGGTCATAAAAGCAAGTCAAAGGTTGCACTTGCAACCCCTAGAAACCCCTGATTTATGATCCTTTATTTCTGCAATACCTGGAAGAATCGACGTTGGTCGCAGAGGAGGTCCATCGGATTCATCTAGGCTTGCCTCTTCAAGTCTTCCCTCGAGGACAGAGCTCTACATTTTCTCCAACTTAACCTTTTCTTAACCAGTGTAGTTGTTTGTTGCCTTTCTTGATTTATTATCAGTTTTCGTCCCCTCTGCTTCTTCAGAGGCTGTCGCATGCTTTAGCTACTGTTAATTGATGTTTTCTGGTGCTTTCTGCTGCCTTACCAATTTACAGCCTAGTATTGTTCTGTCTGGTCCATAGGATACTCTAGGGTTCAGGCCTGATGATCTTTTGTGCTGTGTTTGTTCCTGCATAGCTGGCACATCTTCATAGTATCTCCTTTCAGGCACCTCAGGTTTATTACCAGCTTCATTGAAATGCAAGTCTGCTGTACCTTCCCTTTCAAAGTCCAATGAAACAACGCGTTTGGTTGATTTACCATCACACAGTAGGCTTGCTCACATTGGTGTATGTCCCTGTGTTGTACATGGCATTTTAAAGCCGGAAACGTAAATTCTATGGCTGACTACATCATGGTAGCTTCAGATACCACCGTAAGCAACTTGTGCTTTCACCATGATGTAAGTGAATGTCAGAGCCTTTTTATTTGCCCACTGCAAATTGCCATGTATTTTGAGACTTCTTTACATTTGGCACTTCATACGTACAAAAGCTTATGACGCAATAGCTTTCTCCACATGTAACTTTCTTCAGATGAGGGAATTTCTTTGTTTGCTTTATATTTGGCTCACCAATATATTTAATAGTGCCCACCTTGCAGTGGGCACTATTAAAGGTTATTTGTTAGCCCTTTGTGCATTTGCCGGACCAACCATCTTTGTTTAGACCACCTGTTGTGATGAGGTTTATAAAAGGTTTGACACATATTTCCTCCAAACCGTTCGTGATGCCACAGTGGGCTCCTACTTTGTCCTTCAGTTCTCATGTGCACGGCCTTCGAGCCGGTGCTTAGCTGCTCGCTGCCTCTCTTGACTTTGAAGACTATCTCCTTCAATGTGATTACTTCAGCTCGTAGCATGATTTGCATATGGCTGGGTCTAATCGGACGAGGCAACATAGGCAAAAACAACAATGGACTGGGATGTGGCTCCGAGTAATTACCAGTGGCTGAGATTAATTCAAACATTCTAACCATCACTTTTTTGTAATTTGTGCATATATACAGTACCATACAAATGTTCCTTAACGTCGACTGACACCCCTTCCCTCATGTTTCATCTTTTCTGTGCTTTGTGATTGTGATTTTCCTGGCAATCTAATTCTTTTGCACAGGACTTTCAGGTAAAGGGCTGTGAGGTTAAGGGCACACTTCTGTGGCAACTTTCCTGTTTGGGTCTGTTTCAGCCTGGAAAGGTTAGAGGCTAAATTCCCTACCCTTTGTACCCTAACCACTGTCTGTGCATCTCTTTCTCTCCTCTGCCCCTTTTTAGATAACCTAACATCCTGCTCTGTAGCTTGACCTAATACATCACTCCTTTCCAATTCAAGGACTCCTTTGCCATCTTCTACTCTAACCCCTAGTTTTCCTAGCTGATCTTGGATGGACCACTGACAATACTCTTTGGGTGGCACCTTCACTGCTCCCTCATTGGTCCTGGATTGACCCCCACAGACCCTCTAACTTGATGTCTGTCTTAGTTCTGTGTGGACGCCAGCCACCGTTTACTTGTAGGCTTAATAATGCCTCAGGGGTTAGGAGAGCTTTATCACTCCTAGATGGACTCAAACATGTTTTACTAGTGGCTTAATAGTGCTGGCAGTGGTTGGGAGTCTGGTTGCTCCTAGGTATTTGTATTTGTGGTATTTCTAAAGCACATTAGACCAACCAGTATCAAAGCTGTATACCTGAGGAGGGACAGGCAGAGCAGTGGGTCACAAAAACAGGCAGATCACCTACACTGTCTCTATCAATCTACTCCGCAAACAACCAGGTTTTAATTTGCTTCTGGAAGCTTAAATGAGAGCTCTGACTCCTGATAAGTTTAGGAAGAGAATTCCGCAACTTAGCAGCCACTACAGTAAAAGCGCGTTCACCCCACCTAACTTTCTTTCAGCGTGGAACCACTACCTTATACTGTCCAGCAAATCTCAATGACGCATACTGTATTTACGGGTGGCTTAACAGTGCTTGGACTGGTTGGATATCTATCACTCCTAGGTGGACCCATGCAGTATTTATTATTGTCTTAATTGTGCCTCCAGGGGCTAGGCCTCTGCTGTTCCTAAGTGGGCTTGAATCAAAACCCATATTGCCAACTTGCTATTCAGATGTACAAGCCCCAGAATATGCTCCCTTAGAGAATAAGCATCATCATCATCAGCCTTACTAGAGTTCAGGAAAGCTGTAAAGGCCTGGCTGTTGCAACAAATTAAAACTCATCTGACTCGCAGACTACAAACTCATGCTGGTTTACATACAAAGCCTGCAAAGCTGTCCCTCATACGTATTTTGTTTTAGGCATAAAATGCTGCTACATGCCAATGCACCAAGTCTGGAGGTAATCTGTAGGATCCATTAGCTAACACCACTCGTTACATTTCTTTACATGAAAACCACTCCTTACATTTATTTACATAAGGGAGAATTATAGACTTGGCATGAGAGATCAAAGATAGAAGATATATCTTTAGCTAAACATTTTTGGGGTAAGTAATTTCTGGTAAAGTTCGCAAGTCTAACAGAGTTTTGAGTCCATAGTGAGTTTGTGTCTGATTTTTTAAGTGAACTTTTTCAGTTTCTTTACTTTTTGTATGGAGTCTATTTTTTGCTATGGCAAATAATCTGGTAGAGACGTTTAGCTGCAGATTCCTTAGTTTAGGATTATCCCCAGGCGCCCGACTGAATCCGGAAATGTTTCTACAGCAGTACCTCTGCACGTCGGTAGAGGGCATCGAGCGACTCCGTAATGATGTCATCCACCAGATGTGACATCGTCAGAGTCCATATAAGTCCTCCCCTGACGCGCTGACGTCACTTTCTTCCTTTCCGTGCTTCCACGTGGATCCGGACAGCGGTACCTCTGATCATTTTGGCCATCCACCACAGAACAGTGTGCCTTTTCTAGAGATCTTTGAGGTCTACGATATCGACCCCGCACCCTCATCCTATTTGCATGTGGTGTCTATGCGCGCACCCTGACTCCAAACGGTGCGGCTTGTGTTTTCAGCTTCAGTCGTCGATGCTGCAGGACTGCCTCATGATGCTGTTGGTGACGCGGTGGTCGATGGCCCCTCGTCGATCGCAGTACTCTACTTCCTCCGAGGACCGCTTCAGGGCCATCTCCCATAGTTTTTCGTCCTCGCGGTAACCTGCAGTTGACGGTTGGAGCCGCAGCCTTTCCTAACTTTTCAGCGTACTCGCGGTGCCCCTGACTCGCCTCCTATTCCTCCAATTTCGGAGTCGGAGCAAGAATGAGCCGCACCTTCCGGCATTTCCCGGCACCGGGGTGACTTTGGCTCAGATGAGGGAATACTATCTCTCCCTTCATGCCATTTTTGGCTCTCAACCTCCCTCTGGTGCGCTTCTTGGCCCCAGGGACGTCAGTGAGGCATTGACTGACTCAAAACCGGCGAGTCCTCCCTCGGTGTCAGTGGGGCCCTCCGAATCAGTGATCGACTCCGTCTCGGCTCTGGTGAACAGCCCGTTAGGGTTCCCACCTGTGATGCCTGTGTTGGATCTGCTGGTGCAGACCTCGGCGTCGCCGACACCGATCGCCCATTCTTTGTCTCCCCTGCCCGATGCCGAGGTGTCCCCATCTCAGCGCCAAATGGCGGTGGTGGATCAGTTCTCTTCGGGCTACCTTCTTCTGCTTTTAGAGGAGCCCCCTGCTATTTTCTCCTTGACACACCAGTATTTTGTTGATGTAGGTGATCACATGACTGAGCCTCCTCAGGAGTTTCTTTGGGTTTCTGCCCTTGGTGACGCTAGTGGCCTTGATTATTCCCCATCCTCGGGCCTGTTTTCGCCTCCTTGCCTCGCTTCAGAGGCTAGTTCGGCTTTTGCTCAGATTTTGCGAAGAGTTGACGTTGTTTTGGGGCTGCAGCT
Source organism: Calotriton arnoldi (assembly GCA_963921515.1). Classification (NCBI taxonomy): domain Eukaryota; kingdom Metazoa; phylum Chordata; class Amphibia; order Caudata; family Salamandridae; genus Calotriton; species Calotriton arnoldi. The sequence continues at coordinate 2,145,154 of CAWUFW010000289.1, forward strand.
TCCTTCTGTGGAAGTGGCCATTGATCCCCTACTTAGGGTGCTCCAGCAGGGCCAGCTGAGTACTGAGCCTGCTCTTCCCTTCAGTAAAATCCTCTTTGATGTTCTGTTGGGCACTTGGGCTAAACCTGTTTCAAGGGCCTCAGTGGACCGTTCTATAGCTCATAGACACCATCCTGCACTGGAGACCTACTCTGCCTTTCCCGTCAGCCTACTCGACACAGTTTTGGGGTTCAGGCTGCTACAGTCTCTCCCAACATCGGAGCCGTGCCTGACGTCATTCCGGACAGGGAGTCTAAAGGTCTGGATGCCTTGGGTTGATATCTTTTCTGCTGCTGGGTCCGCCTTACGGACACTTAACACGGCTTGTGTTTTGGGCTGTTTTTCTCATGTGCTGTGGGATTCGGTCTCGCACCTTCTCTCCTCCGTCCCTGATGAGTCTCGGGGCACTCTTTCTCAGCTGATCCAGGTTGGCCATCAGGCGGCTACGTTACTGATTCGTTGTGGCATGGATACCACAGATTATGTTGGACGGGCCATGGCCCTTTCGGTGGCTCTTGCCTGGGGTGCCTGGCTACGTATCTCTATTTTTTCTGCGGCTGTTCAGTCCGCCTTGGTGGACATGCCTTCCGATGGTCAATATCTGTCTGGCTGTCAAGCTGACTCTGCTTTACATCGTGTCCGGGATAGCCGGAGTGGAGAGAAATCTTAATATCTGATTGCCATACCGTCTTCTTTTTCCCCTGTACTCGGACGGGGAATGGTCTCCTGTATTCCCTTCTGTGTGGACTGTTATAGGGCTGTGCCAGTTGGCTGCCTTTTCTTTTTCTTGGTCCCTCCACGTACCGTCCATGTGGTGTCCTGCCCTGGAAGATATTTTCTTTCTGCGTTTTAACCTGTCGATGACAGGTTGTGGTCTCTGGTTGTTCTCTGGGACGCGTCTTACTTTCTGACTCTGTTGGTGTCTACGCCAGTGGCTGCACGGTCTTCCTTGCTTTCTACCCAGGTTCTGATTGGGGTGTTTTCATAGTATTGTGCAGATGAGCTGTTGCCTTATTCCCTGTCCGACAGGGTACTTAGTCTGTATGCCTTACAGGTATTCCTAAATATGTTTCTGATGCCGTCGTACCCCGTATAGGGGACTCCAGTTGCCATGCTTGATGCACAGGTGCATGTTGGCAGATGATGCACAGGGTTCTCCCCCCCTCCGATTTATTGAGTGTTTTCCACACTAGCCAGGGGGATATTCCCTTCCACTCTTTTGATGCCCTCGTTCCCTAGCATATGCTAGGGCAGGGGCCTATGGTTCTTTGTCTTCTTCCTGTCTTCAGGCGCTTGTGCTTCTTGTACTGGTTCTCGCTATACATGGGTGAGACCGGCCCCTGTCCGCCCCTTTTTTCTCTCTTAGGTTCCTTGTAGCCCCATCCCTTGTCCATATCTTGGCATGAGTGGCAAACTCGGCCACCTCCTCTTCTATGCGTCAACATGGCCTATTTTTCCTCTGTTTCTGGCTTCAGCACAGCTGCAGTTGCTTTCACTTTTTTGATTGGAGCCATTTGCATGACACCTCTGTGGCCAGCCCCAACGTTTCATTACTGACCTGGTTGTTCTTCAGGTGTGCCTTCTGCCCTTTTTGGGGGTATATGGTGAAGGTTCCTCTTCTGTTCTTCTCGGACATGGGTTCCTTGCCCATGTGCTCCGGGGTGGATCGTATGGAGGTTGTCATCACTTAGGATTCTTTTCCAGGGACTCTCCTCAACTTCTTGCGTGCAAGGTTGCAGTTCTCACTGTTTGGGATTCGTCTCCCTTGCGCAGCTAGGCTACCAAGTATGAACTTGGGTGGTGTCAGGATCCTCACCCACATTGACCCCTGGCTTGTTGGTCGGGCACGGATTGTCATGTGCATACAAGGATTTTCCTTTGCTTCTGGCTTTCCTGCTTCCTCGGCTGTGGGCACCGCCTTACTAACGATTCTTTTTCTTCTTTACAATGGCCCATTGGTAGGACTTTCATTTTCTGGCGTTGGTCTTCTGATACTATTTCTTTTATGCTGCGGCCTGGTTGTCTGCATAGTCCTCCCGGATGTTGGCCCGTACACCTCGGTCCCTTTTTACTGTCCTCCATTGTTGTCTTTATTTCTATATTCCAGCGGGGTTGGTTCTCCTCTGCCGTTTTCTTTTCAATTGTCTCTCGACTGCCTAATCGTACTGTTCTGTCGGTAACGCATTTGTGCCTGCTCCCTTGGTTTTCTGGGGTGTGTACTACAGTCCCACCCTCTCCTTTTAGATGGGGCCATGTGGCTGGTTTCCAGTTTCCTGTTTGCCTTTGTCTCGGCTTCGGCCTATCGATGCAATTGTGGTAGTTTTATGTACCCTTCTTGGGCACCTATTATTGCACAGTGTGAATTCTGTATATATATATATATATATATATATATATATAGTAAATCCCTGCAATCCGCGCAGGAAAAAACGAGCCACTCCAGTTTCAAAGGTATTCCAGGTTTATTTTACGGCAACAAAAGACGACGCGTTTCGATCTCTAGCGAGATCTTGGTCATTGACCTCTCTGTAGTCAGGGAGTCACTCCAGTCGATGTCCGGCGGAGTATGAGGACACCTGGAGCATGGTGTCCAGTCCGTCGTTGAAGAGGAGCCGAGTCACCTACCCCTTCTCGCCGGCGAGAGAGGTCAATGGAAGACACTACAGAACATTTGACTCGTAGTGTGAACACGTGGTAGGTAGTACTTAGACCCCACCACGCTGTGTAGATAGATTCACTGAGTAGGTCCTGAAGAATTGCCACGGATCAATCTGACCAATAGGCATGAAACATGTTGACCTGTAGAGTTGAGCATAGCCTAAACTAAACCTTAGAGTTAGATAGGCTGCCACTCTGTTTATTTTAACGAGGTGGATAGCCAACCAGAATAAAAGTTTTATTTGGACTATCCTACTTCTTTTAAATCACCCCTGCACGATATCTACACGTTACGGACCGCACACCCCCACTGCATCATACGGCGAGGAACAAAAGATCTCCGCTAAAGAGCCCCATGACGGGTGCCCGTTGGGTATTGCAGCGCCGACCCAACGAGGAGCAGGTCCAATATGATGAAGCATGACACCTAGCTTGCTGGGTGTGTGAGGACCCTAGTTCTGAAAAGAGGAATTCTCCCACTCTCTTTCCTGCACCGAACACCACCGTGTTTGTAATTACAAACAAGGGTGTTTTGACTTACTTTTTTCCCCCTAGGTACCACTATAAGAGGAACTACATACCTTTAGATAGCAGTGACTCACATGGATCCCACAACGTTTTCTTAGCCACAAATCCCTGCAAGCCTCAAACTTTGCCAAAAATTGGGCATTTTGTTTGTATTTCTGTAACCTAAACTTCCAGAATCTGCAGGGATCCACAAAATTCTTACCACCCAGCGTTCCCCCACTTGCCCTTTTTTAAAATGCTACCCAACTTCTGTGGTTGAGCCTAGTGCCCACAAGAGGAACAGATCAAACCAGGGACAAATGAAAACTGAGAAACCATATTGGAGGAAACTAAATCATGGTAAATCAGTGTTAAGGGAAGACGGTTTTAAAGAAATACCAATAAATCGAAAATTAAACATTTTGAAGTAAAGTTAATTTTAAAGAAAAATCCAAACTGAGATTAAACTTTGGTGTAGTTTAGAGGTAGTGACGGGTTTTTGGGTTTAGGGATGGGTAATGATTAGGGTTGATAAAGGGTTTTAAGAGTCAGGGATGGGTGGAGTTTGGTGCAGAAAGCAGTTTTTAGTAGTCCATGCACCAATGGAGTTTAGAGGTAGTACGGGCTTTTTAGGGCTCTGGAATGGATGAAGTTTAGGGGTGCTGTGTGTTATTTTAGGGTTCACGAATGAGCGAAATTTAGAGGTGGGGAGAGATTTTTAGGTTTCAGGTATGGATACACTATAGGGATGTTGAGGTGTTTTAGGGGTCAGTGATGGGTGGAGGTAAAATGTAGATATGGATTTTAGGTTTCAGATATGGGTGCAGTTTAGGGGTATTAAGGGGTTTTTAGGGGTCAGGGATAGATGGTGGTGAGGATTTTTTTAGGTCTAAGGTACGGGTGGTGTTTAGAGGTGGTGAGAGGTTTTAAGGGTTCAGGGATAGGTGGGGTTTCAGCGTAGAAAGGGTTTTTAAGGTTCAGGAATCGCTACAGTTTAGGGGTAGCTAGTGGTTTTAGGGTTCAGGGATGGGTAGAGTCTAGGTGCAGAAAGGGCTTTTAGGGTTTAGGAATGGGTGAAGTTTAGGGGTCAGGGATGGTTGTAGTTTAGTTGTGACAAGGCGTTTTTAGGGTTCAGCATTGGCTTGTGTTTAGGGGTACAAAGGACATGATGGGTTCAGGGATGGGTGTAGTTTGGGGTCCGGTATGGGTGTAGTTTAGGTTTGGTGAGGGATTTTAGGGGGCAGGGAAGGATGGTGTTAGGTTTTCTGAGGGGTCATGGATGGATGGTGTTTAGGAGTGGTGAGGGGTCAGTGAATTAAAAGCATCCAAAGTAATTATTTGACAATGTAAAAGATGGTCCTCAGAAATAAATTCCCCTGAAGTGAAGCACTGAAATAAGTACCTGAACAAAAATGTTTCTGAAACTAAGCCCTGCAACCATTGCATTTACACTTAAAAAAAATAAGCATGAAAAGCCAATTTTGGGAAAAAAGACATTCTATTAACTGGTTTCTGTGAAATGGTAAACACCATTCATCCTGCAAATTTCATTAAACAGTTTAGGTGACATGGTTTCTCAGTAATGGTATTCAATGAAATCAGTTTTTCAATGAAATCACATACAACCATAAATAGATCAGATCAGGTTTTGCCATAGCTTTGTATTGATAATAACTGCAGTGTGAAATGTTTCTTTTGATCTGGACTTTTTGCCTCTGAATGTGTCCAGGTATCCCATCACAACGCCTGCTCTTAATAATTCACCCCCTCCATCTGCCACAAAGATTTTCAAAGGTGTTATTTAAGCCCTTTCAGAAGAGGCAAGAGAATTTGCCAACTCAGTCGAGGAGCGATTTTTAATTGCATTTTTACTTTGAAGCTGTCAAATAAGCATGTGTTTGACAGTCTACATACAACCTACTAGAGCCAAGGTAGCATCCCCTGCATCCAACGTCATCTGGTAAAATTGTGGAAGACTGCTATGTGTACATGCCTTTGTGTGTGCAGAGCCCAGGCTTCACAGACAACTGCTGCATAAGGAAATTTACTTCATCTGCAGCACCACCATCCTTTGTTGATTTCCACTTCTGTCATGGTTTCTAAAAGTTGTTCATGACATGTTGTAAAGTGGAGGAGATCGAAATGTTGGTCTGCCTGTGGAAAGCTTAATGACTATAGTGACTTTTTGAGGTTCCTCCTGTAAGTAGACTGTCTCTTGCTCTACATTCTGTATGATCTTTGCTGTATCACATTGGCAATGTCAATTTGAACCAGGGCAATGTTGAATGTGGTGCAGTTGTAAAATGGTAATCAGTAAGCTGAGGTTCTTAGCAGCTTTTTGGAAAGGAGATATTTTGGGGGGAAATTCAAGTAGGGTGAAAATATAAAAAATAGTTGGGAGCTGGCGCAGGCAAATTGCTACATCTAGTCATAGGCATTTAAAGGAGCACATTTATTACCAACCTCGAAAGGAATATGCAGTCAAAAGTTGTCGACTTGCTAACAGCTAAGTTTAGCATTTTTTTGTTTTCTGCAAGTCAGCGATAAATACCAAGACACAGAGAAATTCAGTTGGATCAAAAGAAATTGATTACAAATTATGCTAGCAAATTATCAGTTCAGACATCCACATGGCAAGGGCAGGTAGCACCCGTTTTCTTCTATAATATTTATACATAATAAAATGAATTGTACCTGTGATTCAGTTGTCCCCTCCACAAGACACACAACCAGGTCTGTTCCATTTAGGTAAAAACAAAAAAGAGCCAGGGGCCGGGTGCCAAAAAATAATTTTGTAAACAGTGTCCTTGGTGAGCATTTAGTTCAGATTATTTGTTCCAAAACTGATTCATTTTCCCCACTTCTGTTTTATTAAATCTTAATTCTTAGTTATCTTTCTAATATCTGTGCTACATGACGTCAGTAATCGATGCCAGAACAAGTAATCTTTCTTAAACCAAGAAAAAAAAATTGTTGGTAATTGATGCTGTAACCATAGGCTCTCTTCACTAAATAGTGCCAGGGTTTTGAGTCATGGTTAAAAGAAAGCGCTTTTGAGCCTTTGGGTCTCGGAGCCCATTGCAAAGAGAAAGACAATCACACTCTGGGGCATCTAGGGTCCTTGTCAAAGTCTAAAACTGCCTCACATGTAATACCATCCAATCCTAATTCAAATGTTAATGGTGTGTTTGGAGTGATCATTGGAAAACAAACCAGCCCAAAAAATCTTTAACTTTTCCAAACATTTGATTTTTACATGATCCTAGATCTTTAACCCATATAGTCCACCAGTTACTGCCTTGGCCCAACATTTTTAGTGTGGATGACACTGCACTTCCCCAAAGGTCAAACAGAATCTCTTAACTGCAACGAATCTGTGAGAGCGCACAGAAGAATTAATGTTCAGTAGGGTCTAATACGTTTTGGGAACATTTCGAGAAACCCCACCCAAATTTATAATTTCTTTTATTATATAATTTCTTTTTTTAAATAAACTTGAGCAGGCTTGTCACTAAACACCAAGTTAGGTGGTTTCGTCTGCTTGAGGACCTCACTGATGAGCAGAAGATAGTGGCACCAGATTTCCATATTAGAGTGGTAGAAACCAGTTGGAATCCTACAAATTCCCGAGCTTTACATAACTTTGGCTATTCCCGAGCTTTACATAACTTTGGCTAAATAGGCCATGTGTAACCTCTTCTAAAGGAAGAATGGTACATTGTAATATTTCTAACTAATCGGCAGTTTGGTCAAATAAATATCTGGTCCAATACTGTCCCAGGCAATTGATTGTTTACATTGTTTACCTGAAATATGCACTTAATGCCTGGGTTTCACTGCTCCGCTACTTTGCCTAACAATGTATTTATTTTATTTTATTTATAAGGTTTTATATAGCGCAAACATGACCTGTAAAGGTATCAGAGTGCTTTACAAATGATCGGAAAGAAAAGCAAAAAAAGACATGAAAGCAAACAACAACATAATCAAGCGAAGTATCAACTGTGTAGGTTCACAAAATGTAGAGGTAATGTCTCTATGACATAGGAAAATAGACATGGCCGGACAGTCTACTGATGATCCTCATGAGTGCAAATCCTGAGTCGAATTGTTCGACCTGGGGCAGGAATTTGCTCATAAGTAGAAGTTTCACTTCTTTTTTTAAAGAAGCAGTTGAGGGAATCAGTGTGATTTCAGGTGGTAGGGAATTCCAAATCTCCGGGCACAACCCGAGAAGGCTCTGTTGTTAGTTTTCTTTTTCAGTAGCAAGGTGCTGTTGCTTCTAGATGATCTGCATCCACCAGATAATTCTAGTTTTTTTGTCAAGTATCTTGGGGTGTTGTAATGTAGTGCTTTGTTGGTCATGCAGACAATTTTTAACTGTATCCTTGCCTCATAAGGGAGCCAGTTTACGGCTTTAAGATCTGGGGGGATGTGATTGTTTCTATTTGATCCTGTGAGGAGCCTAGCCGCAACACTGAGAGAGGCCCTAAGAGGAGCCAACTTGGATCGAGGAAGACCACAGAGGGTAGCACCTCCATATAAGCCTGAAAGTTTGATCATTTTTCACATCTATTGTGTCTTGCTAGAATTTCCAGGTTAGCAGTTCATTCAGATTTCTTTATCTTAACAACCTCTTTGTATATCTCCCTGTTTGGATTGTAAGTCTCTTTCAGCATAGACAACTAATGAGATTTTACATCCCGCCATTCCGTGTCAAACCATGTAGAAGCCTCTCACGTGGATAAGGGGTATAGACAAAAAAGACTCCATATTTAAAACATTTATTTTCTTATGTGTTTGACTATAATCAATGGTCTCTTTTTCCATGTCAAAGAAAATTCAGGCAAGAGTAGGATTTGGTCTGGAGGTTTTGGGTATAGATTTATCATCTCACTCTAGGCCCAAGACTGTATGATATATAAAAGGGCAAACAGCTGGCTTGCTGTGTTTAAACACCCTTCAATAGTTGTAGAAAGCAAGAACAGATCATTTGGTAAGCGCTTGGTGACAACCATATCAATTAAAACATACCAGTTGTAAATATTCAGAAGTACAGACCGGAATCAAGTCAGAGGGCATACTTCCATTGTAAACTTCAGTTCCTCTATCAAATTGAGGTTAGTTAATTGGTAGGCAAAATGATTTAGGGCCTGATTTAGAAATACTCCGCCACACTGACAGTCTGACTGCTCTATTTAGAGTCAGCCATATGGTCCTGTTTCTGCTGGCAGAGTCCCCCTGGCTCCACTGGTGGAAACCCTAGAGTAGACTTACAGCCTGATGGACTTGGGGCCATAGTTGTATGTTTTTTCCATTTAGAGAGGAGGTTCAGGTGTACTTTTTTTCCATTACCTCCACTCCCCTGGTGGACGGCGGGCCACCCACGAAACTTGAAATCAGGTCATTATACTTTTTTTTTTTAAAACAGAGAATCTTTAAGTTGCGGTATTTCTCAGCATTCGAACTCAAGGCACACACTTTGTGAGCTATTCTAATTTGTTCAAACTAGTGTGTGAAATCACTAGCTAATAATATCATAGATTAAATATTACTTGAAGATTCAGTTTCTGCAGTGGCGGAGGAGCGTCGCACCACTGCTTCAGCTGCAAGCTGAATACAAAAAATAAAATGAAAATAACGTTTATTAAAATTTTGTTTTTTGTATTCATCTAGCATCTGAAGGCGGGCGGGGCTGGGCTAGGCTCCCCGCGTCACAGGGGGAGGAGTAGTGGCAGCACCTAAAGTGCGCATGACGCTTTGACCGGCCGTCTCTGGCCGGCCAAAGCGTCATGCGCACTCTGCATGTTCTCCACGCAGGCTGTATTACAGCGTGGGTGGAGAACATGCACAGCCTACCAGCCCCTGTCTGAGCACTGAACCACGGTGCTCAGACCAATCACAAGGCTGCTAAGGCAGCCATGTGATTGGTCAAGGGGTTGTGGGAGGCTGTGTGCTTCCTGCCGAGAGGGAGAAAGAAGAGGAGGTGGTCAGCGCTAAACAGGTAAGTGCAATTTTGTTTTTATTATTCCCCCCCTCCCTCGCCTCCACCCCTCCACCCCTGGTTGGTAGCAGTTGCTACTGAGTTACTGGTTTGGATATCATTACCTCTGATGTAGATATGAGCAGAGGCTGCTGTTTTAGTTTACTTTGATTGTAGATATTAATCGGATAAACTGTCTGCTAGGGAAAGTCAGTGACTGATGTTGGATATCTGGGCTGAATTAACTATCCTCTGGGGAAAAGAAAGTCAATAGCTCATTGAGTATCTAGACTTGTGGTAAAAAAAAAAGCAGAGCATTCCTTATAACCAGATATTTGGGAGAAGCAGTCATGTGATGAAACGAATGCGAATACCCCTGTACTCCCTTGTGTTGGTCTCCAAACTTCAAAGCAGTGGATTACTTTATTTGTCCTTGTTCTGAAGCCATATCCAATTGCCTGGATCACATTGGTTGATAATCACTGAATTAATTTAAATCCAAATCACCTCTCAACCCCTGATGAGGAAACATTTGAGTTCATACAAAGTTCTGCTACATTAGTATCTACAAATGTTCTTATATAAGCGTTCTCCGAGGCACCTCCTCCGTAATGGCAGAGGAGCGTCGCCCCACTGCTCAGAGTCAGTCAGCGAAAAATAAAATGATAATAAAACAAAATTATCTTTTTATTTTCCACTGACTAACTGAGCCATGGAATCTAGGGTGGGGCCAGGCCATGGCAGTAAGGAGTAGTGATGGGCACTGTAAGTGCGCATGTCGGTTGGCCGGCTGTCTTAGGACGGCCAAACTGACATGCAAACTTACATTTCTCCAACCCAGCAATATTGCACAGCCGGGTGAAGAAATGGCACAGGCTCCCTGTGCCTGAGCGAGCATTAGCCCAGCCCACTCAGGCCAATCCCAGCACTTCTCTCGTGCTTGGTATAGCATAACAGCGTTGTCTGGAATGGGTGGGGAGCCTGTGTTTGTGCCCCAGTGACTGCCGGGAGGAGAAGAGCACCGAAACGGCCGTCGGCGGCAGGTAAGTTTTCCCCTAATACACTCCACCCACCCTCCCACCACTTTAGATTTCGCCCTCTGGAAAGTATTAACACAGGGTTCCCCACCCATGCACACAATCTAGCCAAGTAAGAAGCACCTTTTCGTACCTAAGTACAGGAGAGCTTTCAAAAAGTATTGAGACTATCAAGGATTTAGGATTCCTCTTCCTGTGGTAAGTCCTGATGGTCCCAGTACCGTCTTCTTTCCATTAGGACAGAAAGTTTGTGCTTCCTTCCCTTGGAAGAACGCAGATTGTTTCCAGTCCGGATGCCATTGTAAGGCCTCAGTCCTTATGGATAAAAAGCCTTAATTAATCTGCTGTGGTCCCGGTCTCCAGTTATATCAGTCTGGCTGTTGTCAGGGAAAACAAGGACTCTGCTCCCTTTGGGTTGGTGACTTCTTGCAACACGTGATACCGCTCAGCTGCGCTACCTAGTGTAACTGTTACCGCCCCTTTAAATCTCCTTCGCTCTTTGGTTGGAAGTCTGTATGTAGGTCTTGGGTGTAGTCCTGGTAAGAGCATCAGGCGACATGACCTTCCTATCCTGGATACTCTGGATCATGAGGTGTAGGGGTCCCTATCCTGAAGGACATCTTAGGATTCCAAGTATCTGGACAGTCCTTGCTCCCTGTGAGTCTCCCTGGTATTTAGCCTGGATCACCAGCATGCCTGTGCCGAGACTGCACAATTACGAGACTGTTGGTGTAGTTTCCCTATGCTTGGATGCCACACACAGAGGACTCCAAGCATGATTTGTTCTTGTATGTTCCTCCATGGAGTCGTGATGTGAGTGTCCACGGATGTCATGGCCTCTTCAGTTGAGGTGGCTTCCCTCTCAGTATTCACGGTCGTCTGTTGCAGGTCTTTGAGAGCAGCCATATAAGAATGTCATCCTTCTGATGTTTGGACGCGTACAGTGTCCTTGATGCCTCCTTACCTGCAACTGCAGTCATCACTCGATGCAAAATAACTAAACCGAGCAATACATACATTCAGATGTTTTCACATCTAAGTTAACCAAAGAAAACTGATTTGCTCTAATTGTACCTCCAATAGGCAGAATTCGTAGAATGCAGTGCAATGTATATTTTAGGACGATTGCATGAACTATCTAGCTTTGTGATTTTTTTTTTTTTTACTGTGGAAGGTAACCAAATAACGTTGATACATTTGCAGAATGTTGAGTTATAAACTTTCTCACAACAATAGCTATACCTTTTTTTGTTTAAAGGTTTTTGCTAAAGTTTAAAGACACAAACGCAATAATGTATAAGTGTTGATAATCCTCTTAGAGCACACAGTCACCTCAAAGTAAACAGCATAAAACATTCAGGGCACAGCAATAAAAAGTATATATACTGAACAGATATCATCCCCTCATTCTTCAAGCATTTGAAATAAAAGCCTACTTAGAATATAAGTAGTCCCTTTCAAAAGCCTTCTTCTCTCCACATGCAAAGGGAATCCACAATTTATACACAGAAGTGAAAGTAATGCATGAACAACAGTATAATCGAAACCTCGCTTTAAAAGGGTCTGATATTTTTCTGTTTTCCTTCAAACAAGAAGGGCCTCATAAAAATCCTCTTCAGCAGTGGAAAAGAGGGATTTGACAATTGTTACCTGTTTCATGAATTATTTCTAAGAGATTTACTAAAGATGCTAGTCTGTTTTGCCAGGCCTATTAAAAAACATTAAGATTTGAGCATCTGGCTGTTAAACTGAGTAAGTGGCGATCTTGAAAAGTCAGAGAAATGCCAAAAAACATTTTCCAGAGGACTAGCATTGTAACAATGCCATTAATGAGGGCATAGAGATCTTAATGCAATTTGCACCTTCTCAGGTTTCAAAAAAGAGGTTTCCAGCTCGTGCATTATTAATGCGCTGCACATCTGGAACCGTGCAAGGAACCGTTGACTATGAGCAAGTGCAGTGCTTTCCCACTAGATCCGCCTAGCGCGCTTTCTTCCCCGTGGGAAGGTTGTTGATAAGAAGTTGCAGACAGTAAGAAGACAATATCCTGCCAGGCCGGATGTAAACATTCCACGCGAGGAGTTGTTGTTCGCGAGATGTGTTGGGAGCAGAGAATGCTAACCACAATTGTTGCAATTTTTAGCGTTTTGGGAAATGAAACATTTAAGGACGTTCGCACCCGGCTTGCGGTTGAGATGATATGGCGAACCTGGAGATTTCCATTTGTGCTTTGAATGAAGTGTTGCTATTGATTGCGATGCAGCGGAAACATTGATGGTGCCTTTTAGCAGAGCTGTATGGAATTTTACCCACAGTAACTCTCCACTTTGTTAAACATTTGTTGTTAATGCATTCTAAGGAGCCTAATCACTTAGGATTGTTTGTACAGGCACAGTATCAAAATGAATAGAAGCTAGCTATGCGGTTACCTACCTCTAATGTAATAAACCAAGCAAATTTACCATGGCTGTTCCAAGCGAGGCAATGAGGTCATTGGCAGTGTGCATTAGTTTTCATTTCTCTCATTTTATAGTCACGAGTCAATGTTCAGTGTAACTCAAATACGTTTAATCTAATTTATATCTTCCCTATATGCTGTGGTATAATTGGCTTTAGTATATCGAATCAAGGAAATAAACATGTGTGAGGAATAGCGTAGCGGAATGTTTCTGCTGTTCTGTTATTTTAGCAATTGCAATCCATGTACAACAGCCCTTGGGCAATGTGTTACCAATTCCAGAGGGAGTTGTGCAACATGCAATGATTGAAGTCAGACATGTTCCACTATAAAGAGCCATTATCGCAGCATGATCCCAAGTGAGACTTTGCCTGGGTGCGTCTCCAAAATGCATTAATGCTAGTAAACCAAAGCATTGTTACCTTGGTTGATCTCTGAGGAGAGATGCATCACAAGCGATCACAGATCTCACACAGCCATAGGGCAAGGGTGCACTTCAAAGCGGGCCTCTTTTCATTTTGGTCACAGTATTAGTTAGGAACTGTTTTAGATTTGCTACTCTTACTACTCTTTTTCTTTCCAATTCCCTAAATTGTTTAATATAATGTAACATTGTGGTCTCGTGACCACCTAACAACACTTTACTACTGCAGGTACTGAAACTAGTGTAAGTCCGTACAGGGGGGTTTGGCTAACAGCTAGCCGGTAAAGATTGAATTTGACATCAAGGCAAAGCCTGGTGGTGAGACAGGGTTCTGGAATTGTGCCTTCAAAACCAGATCAGTGTTTGCTGAACGAGGCCAGCAAGCTCTCCCATGTTACTCAGATGTGGAAAGGGACATTCGCTATTTGGGTAGTGGGCCTCAGTGCTTAATCTGTTCAGGTGGCTGCAAGTCATAGGCACCAGCACTCGACTGAGACCTATTTTTCATTATCAGCATTTGACCCAGTGCAAGACAGAGAAAAGTAGATAAGGGACAAGGAAGAGAAAGGTAGGGAAACTGTCTAGGAAAACATAAAAAGCAGGGAAGGAAAAGAACCTACAATATTGAGATAAAGAGATAGGGAGTGTGGGTGGCAGAATAAAGAGGCTTGAGGTGGAATAAAGACTAAGCAGCCTTGGTATCTGGCAAACCTGGCATAAGGTAGCACCAAAGGAGGGCTCCTAAGAAAAACTTTGAGCCCCTGCATTTATTGTTTAATGTGTCATCCAGTCAAGAGAAACAAACAGTTACATTTACCCAGTCCTGCATTATTAACATTAATTAACAATGGGGCATTCCAGAAAGTTTCTGTGTTTCATGGTGTGTGCCTAAATATTGAGATCTATTGTGACTAGTTTAGTTGTGATCTGTGGTGACTAATGTTTAGAAAAGTTCTTCTTCATAGTGTGTGATGCATGTTTGCACTTTCTGGTCATCTGAATGTGTATTTTTGCCATTTGCTGTTTCTTTTCAGTGAGCCGCGCATGTAATGTCATTCCATTTGAGTCATAAGGATCATCTTGTTTGATAAGACTTAAGAAATGAGAAATGGGATAAACCTCTTGATTGTGTTCAGTATGACCTTCCTTCCTTTACTAGGCTGATGAATGGAGTGCATGACTGACAGGAGACAAACATGACACCTAGGCTTTATGCCTTTTGTACTAGGGCAAAGAGTGTAGCATTGTTAAGGGAAATGTGTTTGTGAAGCCTGCCTTCCATAACTGCATTTTAACTCTGTTCAGATCCAGGACCTCTCTGCCACCCATAATTATAAAAGTCCCAGGCAGCTGAAATGTTGATACAGCAGAGACCCATTCTCAAGCTGGAGGCGAATCATGATGTCTGCATACATCTGGAACTAACAGTGATACAGTACAAATATTTAAACTGATAGACATGTGTATGTTAAACAGAAGGGTGGTTAGTGTGGACCCACGCAATGATCTCTAATTTGCTTTTTTGACGTATATTGGACAGTCCCTATTTGTTGACTCCATTTGTGGTAGGAAGAACTGCTTATTTCAAAACCGCTTCTGATGCACATATCTAGTTGTTTAGGCATTCAAGAAGGATTCCATCATCAGTTGTATGGCAGATGAATGCTGACTTGGTTCTCAGCCAGTAGGATTAGGAGTTTTGCTGCAGTGTCCACATTCGCTGTTTCATTTTCTTCTTAGCTCTACTGAGCATCTGCCGGTTATAGAGAAGATTGTGGAATGAATTCAATAGATGACAATCGTAGTTTAGGGGCCTTATTTTCTAGAATATAGATGAAGCTGTAATTGCTGAGTTTGGTTGAGGACTTCTGTAGAGTGGCTAAAAATTGCATGTTTCGAGTGATGCTATCATATTGGAGAGATGTATTCAGTAATGATGTCTGGATTGAGTGTGGTGATAAAGTTCTAGGCTGCTGCTCAACAAGTCAACTTATAGGTTAGGTGCTTTTACTTTTCTCTCTGCTCTCTGAAAGGCTTGAATGTAAGACCAGAAATATTGAGCTTTGCCGGACTAATGGGGCAGAGAGAAAGCCTGGTGATTTTGGCTAAGGCAATTCAGGATTTTAAATGGTTGTGTTGAAGAATCCTATAATGTCTTCTCATTTTTGGGCAATTTCCAAGACTTCCAGTAAGTGAATTATTAAAAAACTATTGAACAGTTAACTGAAATGGTTTGCTACTTTATTATTCTGGTAGATTTAAAAAAAACTTTTGGCATGTTTTTAAGTCTCCCCTCATAAGAATCTTGGGCCATTTTGTGTCTACCTCGGAAGATGTTTTGTATTACTGTCTTTATAAGTTGTGGCTTGCTCCTTTTAGGGTGCCCAAATGCAGACTCACCCATTTGTTGTTAACTTTAATTTCCAGTTGTCTTTTCTTTCTTTCAATGAGCTATGTCACATCGTTTGATGTGAATATATTTGAGAGCAGGGTATTTAAGGTCCATTTCAGGGTTGTGCCGGTGTCTGAGGACACAGATTAAACTAAATGTGTTCTGTAAGATTCTCTGGGCATCTCTTTTCATGGGTCTGAAAGGGATTGTGACTGCACCTTCTATGCCATGTGGATGATGAATCCGCACAAAGTGTGACGGGTAGAATTTCATCAGTGTAGATTTGTAGTAGAATAACCAAGATGCATGGTCTGCTTATATGTGTTAATCTTTAAGAATATTTAGAGATAATGCTTTCTGTTTTCTTTTCAGAGGTGCTTTCATGTACACCTTCTTTATAATGACATGGGGCAACCTGTTCTTATTCTCTTACCAGCCTGTCAGAAAAGTAACAAGCATTTGCAATGCAATAAGTCTCGCATTTACGCGAGTTTGAGCTATTCACATTGCAAATAACAATGCCTTTTATTTTGGTTTTCGTTTTTAAAACTTAAATAAAAGGCATTCTCATTTACAATGCCAATAGCTTAAACTCGCGTAAATGCGAGACCTATTGCATTGCAAATGCTAGTTTATTTAATAGCGGCTTAGCAGCTTGAAGCATAGCAACGTTTGGCTTTGACCAGCCTTGGCACAGAATGGAGGGTGAAGAGACTGTATGGGAAGGGAAACAGGGAGCAAAAAAGGCGAACGGAAGTGTGTATGGGAAGGCGGTATCGTGTGTTAAGGCTGTACAAATTAGCCTATGCAACAGGAAAAAAAACTGTTAAAGGGCATGTGTGTGGGGTGCAATGGTATGTACGACTAAAAGATCTAGCAAAAGCAGGATTAAACGCGTGTTATGCATTTTTATGCATTGTTTTGTAATAGCGGCTTAGCGGCTCGAAATACATACAGTGTCCGTGCATAGCAACGTTTGGCTTTGACCAGCCTCGGCACAGAAAGGAGGGTGGAGAGACTGTATATAAAGGGAAACAGGGAGCGAACAAAGGGTGAACGGAACTCTGTATAATAAGGCGCTATTGTGTGTTAAGGCGGTACAAATTAGCGAATAGCAGCGGCATTTAATGAAAGCAGAAGGGGCCTGATAGAGACAGGGAGGGAGCGAGCGGCATGTGTGTGGGGTGCAATGGTATGTACGACTAAAAGATTTAGCAAAAGCAGGATTAAACGCGTGTTATGCATTTTAATGTATTGTTTTGTAATAGTGGCTTAGCGGCTTGAAACACATGCAGTGTCCGTGCATAGCAATGTTTGGCTTTGACCAGCCTCGGCACAGAAAGGAGGGTGGAGAGACTGTTAAAAGATTTAGCAAAAGCAGGATTAAACGTGTGTTATGCATTTTTATGTATTGTTTTGTAATAGCGGCTTAGCGGCTTGAAACACATACAGTGTCCGTGCATAGCAACGTTTGGCTTTGACCAACCTCGGCACAGAAAGGAGGGTGGAGAGACTGTTAAAAGATTTAGCAAAAGCAGGATTAAACGCGTGTTATGCATTTTAATGTATTGTTTTGTAATAGCGGCTTGAAACACATACAGTGTCCGTGCATAGCAACGTTTGGCTTTGACCAGCCTCGGCACAGAAAGGAGGGTGGAGAGACTGTTAAAAGATTTAGCAAAAGCAGGATTAAACGCGTGTTATGCATTTTAATGTATTGTTTTGTAATAGCGGCTTGAAACACATACAGTGTCCGTGCATAGCAACGTTTGGCTTTGACCAGCCTCGGCACAGAAAGGAGGCTGGAGAGACTGTATATGAAGGGAAACAGGGAGCGAAGAAAGGGTGAATGGAAGTCTGTATAATAAGGCGCTATTGTGTGTTAAGGCGGTACAAATTAGCGAATAGCAGCAGCATTTAATGAAAGCAGAAGGGGCCTGATAGAGACAGGGAGGGATCGAGCGAGCAAGAGTTGTGCTAACGCCGTGAGCCGTACGCGTGCACATCTCCTGTCCTGCGTACGTGTGCACATGTCCTGTCCCCCTTCGGAAAGGAAATCGACAACAATAGATCTCGCCAAGCGAGCTGCGCATGCGCTGTGACGCTAGGCGAGACCTAAAAAGGTCTATTAGTCATTATCGCACTGTAACAGTGTGTAATTCAAATGGACAAAATTAAGCAAATAGACTGAAGAAACAAACTCAGTGTAAATGTTTACTACAAATTATTATTATAACCAACATAAGTTGTTTACTCAGCGTACTCATCTTTTTATAATATCACATATTTCAATATCTAAACTTTTATTTTTATCATGGAAGTTTGATTTTTGAGCAGAAATATTAGGGGTAATACGTTAAGTTCAAAGGATAAAGACAAGCCTGAATTAACGGATGAGATAGTCAGCTAAGATCTTTGACTCAGATATCTGGAATTCCATACCATGAAAGAGCTAACTAATTTCACTTCTGTTAGGAGACGAAGATGCTTCTCTTCATTGGTCATGTTGTTTATAAGTAAATGATCAAACACATCCAGCAGCAGGTAGCAAGTGAAGATTCCTGCCTCGCCCTATGTGCCATCTACTCTTGAACATTGCACTGTTGCTTTGTAGTTAGACACGCATTGCACAGTAGTTATGTCAGTTGTGCTGCTAAACAGGTAAATATCTAACAGGCTATTGTTTTGAATGTACATAGGATCTTTTAACTTTCAAAGTACTGGAACATGTTGACATTACTTTATGTATGAGTCATTATACAGGCACATATTTTAATCTTCTGAAGGATATTCCAAAGCTTTAAAACATATAATATGGAGAACCTTAAACACTGTTAATGCTACCTGTTAAATGTTACCTTACCTTCTTCTTTTGAACTTCTTTCTTGGTTTCCCGTGCTTTATTTATTGGTAAACCTGTTTTATATCCTGCAGTGTGAATGTGTAGTGGAGGGCTACCAGCAGACAGGTGATAATATAAGTACACACTATCTGAACAGTGGTATGTGGGGAACTTTACTGAATACAATGAAGGGGCGCAGGACCATTAATGGCTTGTACAGGCCTTCTCCTCCAGCATTTCAATGCTTGTATTTCTGCTTCTTCTTGTTTATTTTAGAACATTCTACTCTGTGTGTGCAATCTTCTAATAACATTATAGCACTCCTGTCTTTAAATATACAATTTTAAAGCCTTTTACCACGTTATAGGGCCTTGTTACAGACTTTAGGTGGTTATAGCACTCAGTATTATTAATGCATGTGCTTTAATAAGGAACACATGATGATCAAAGGGTTGTGAGTATGATGGCATCAATATGATAGCCTCCATGCATGTATGAAGTAATCATGCTTGCTCCGTTAAACATCACCCATACAAGTCACAGTGTAATAGAAGGAGCTGGAGAGCCTATTACCCTGCCCAAATTGTATTTGTAGTGGTGTCCAAACACTTATTTCGTGGAAGTTTGATTTTTGAGCAGAAATGTTAGGAGCAATACATCAAGTTCAAAGGAAAAAGACAAGCCAGAATGAATCGGATAGTCAGTAAAGAGCTTTGACTCCGTTATCTGGAATTCCATTCCATCGAACAGCCAACCAATTTCACTTCTGTTAGGAGCTCTTAATTGATCATCTTGTTTATAAGTAAGCGATCTACCACACCCAGCAGCTTGTAGCAAGTGATGATTCCTGCTTCACCCTATGTGCCATTGTTTTCTTCTGCCTTGTCGGACCCCACTAAGCCCAAGAACTTCTCTAGACCCTGGAGTATCCCTGAGTCCAGCTTATCTCATATGCTCTCACAGATTGAGGTGATCACCTTGGAAGGAATGGAGGATGCAGTCAACTCCTTAAACAACTCCCTTGCACAAGGCTTTGGTATTTTAGCTTCTCCCAAAACCTTTTCCAGTAAGAGAACCACACCGTCTGCTAACTGGTTCACACCCAGTCTTCTGGAAGAAAAACTCTAATTCAAACAATTGGAACGGAAGTGGCGTAGGAACTATGACATTGAGGACAAGTGGGCTTATAGCACTGCCCTCAAACAGTTCCATAGAAATATTTTAAAAAGCCAAAGTTGCTTTCTTTTCTTCGCAAATTTCAACCATTGACGATGCCCTCTGAACAGTATTTAAAATCATCAAATCTTTTTTGCAACCAGTGGATTGCAAACAAAGTTTGCCCTCATCTCAGTCTCTGGCAGAAGACCTCTCCTTATTTCTCCACTCTAAAGTGGAAAAATCTACTCTCAGTTTAGCAAACAGTCTGACCCCTCCCTCCCCGCACCGACCCCTCACCCAACCCCGCAGACAATATGGTGGCGCGGCTTCAGTCGTTCAAGCTAATCTCACTAGCCGATTCGGAGCAAATAATCTATCAAATTTAATCTGTCTCGCCGCTAGATCCCTGCCCCTCCCCCTCCCCCACCCTCACCCTCACTTCATGCTTGCTAAGGCTGCCCCTGCCATTAATCCTCAAATCAATGCTCTCTGTAATCTGTCTCTAGAATGCAGAATGGTGCCTCTAAATTGAAAAAGCAAACGCAACAAGATGATGGACTAAGTGTTGAAACTTTTAAACCACTCACCCCCAGTCAAGAGATCTGGGTTTAATCCATTGTTCTTTTGCACAGTATGCCACCCCAGTTTGGACCCTGCCATATGTAGATCATGGGAACAGTCAAGTCCGAACTGCCTGGCCCGGAAGTCCTCCTTGGACCGGAAACAACCATCCTGGGACCGGTTTCGTGGTATCACCCCTCATCAGCCAAAGCTTGCTTGAATCCAGTGGCACAGCGAGCAAGGGGCCCAGTCTGGGCATACCCTTGGCCACTTAGGGCGAACATAGCAAACACAACAAGATGATGGACGGAGTGCTGAAACTTTTCAGCCACTCACCCCCAGTCAAGAGATCTGGGTTTAATCTATTGTTCTTTTGCTCAATATGCCACCCCAGATTGGACCCTGCCATATGCAAATCAGTCTTGACCCTGCTTCTCATGGGAACAACCCTGCCCGAACTGCCAGGCCAGGCCCTCCCTGTACCGCAAACAAGCATCATGGAACCAATTTCGGGGATAACCCTTCATCAGCCAGGCTAGCTTGAATCTAGTGACACAGCTAGCAAGGGACCCACGTCTGGGCATACCCTTGGCCAATTAGGGAGAACATAGCAAACACAACAAACTGGAATGGCATAATGAGCTTAAAAAAAAAAAATTGGATTTAGGCCCAGATCTCTGCATTGGGCGGGGGGATGTTTGACATTGTTCAGCATCATCTCTACTCTTCTGCAAGGGCTCTCCGTTCCTCTATTCTCAACCTCCTGTGTATCCCCAGATATCGCAGAGCCGGAGCAGGGGGTCAGATCTTTCTCGGTTCTGGCGCCAGCTCTCTCTGGAATGCCCTCCCACTCTCCCTCCATTTCATATCTTCCGAAAGACTGTATGAGGCACAGTTGAAAACCGCTCCTTTTGGTGAGCTGTAATCCCTCCGCTCCTACCTGTCTCACGCAAGCGCCATGACACTTCTGAAGCAACGGTTGCGATCCATAAATATCTCTTCATTCATTCATTTACCTGCTGTTATACAGTGCACCGTTGCTTTGTAGTTAGGCACACATTACATGACGTATACTATTTATTGAAATCTGTTTTGTTTAATGATCTTTCAGAACCTTCCATAGGAGGGGAGGGGGGGGGTCAACAACTCCCTCCAAAGGGTGCTGTGGAGGAAATATCTTTAGTGGTGCTCAGTCAAGGAATGTACTGTAGTACCAGTCAAATAGAATTTGAATTAGCCCTCATTTCATTAAAAAAGTTATTTTCTGACAGTTAAATGTGTCTTCTTTTTTGTGGTCTTTTATGATCATGATGCTTGGCCATGATCTTCTGAACCACATAATCTTGCCTAGAAGAGCAACTGGTGTATTTTGGTTGATTAAAAGGCCTGTCCATGAGGAATTCCTGATTCTCTTCTGAGTCTGTTTCCGCCACCCTTTGAGTGGTGTCATGTTTTAAGGGATTTCTTCAGTATGTTCTGACATTTGCAAAGGGGTAGAACCACTGACTGAGGCTTGAGGGAGTCTGCGCTAGAGTCTTACACCTCTACTGAGCGTTCAGACATATCAGGATAAAATATAAAAGGGCAAAACTGAATGCACTATTTTTGGCAGATGTCACCCCACCCCTCCTTTTTCAGTGCTCCAACTCTTTGACCAGATAAGTTCATGGAACCCTACTCTGCTGGTCAGGGTGTAGATATCATCAACCATGACTCTTACCTTAACTTGAGCTCTTATTGTGGAAAAGGTAAAACTAAGAGCTGCTATCACTCACAGACAAGTTTATCTTTGCTTTGTTGTTCAAACTCATTATGGGCTGAAAGAGCTCTCTCGTTTAACATTGCTCTCCATCTTCCCTTCCCCTATTTCCCCTTTAATTTCAACCTCATTACTGTTACCTCTAACATCTTTCTTTTATGCTTCTTCTTCAGACTGACTTCCCTGCTCTCCCTTGGACTCCTGCTTGTGTTTTTTTTTAATCTCACTATTTTTCTTTTTTTATTTCTGAGACTTCAGCTGCTCTGCTATGCTCGAAGTTGCGAGTTCTTTGTTCAGAGATGTTCAGTCTCAGCAGCTGCTTCTGAGTGAACTGTACCGAGGCCTAGTTTGTGGTAAAGCTGCTCTGTATGAAAATGAAAATATATAACAAAATCGAGAAGGGCTATGGTATTTCGTTGACGCGTTCCTACACTTTGGTGACTGGCACTTGGTCAGGTTCAGCATCCGGCACTGTGGGTACCCTTTATCAGAATCCTACTCTCTCCGTGTAGCAGAGACTGATGCCATCACATCCTGTGCTAAAAGTACAGCCAAAGTACATTGCCATCCTTTGGATTGAGATTCCGAATAACACTCCTAACTCCTCGTGCACTGGTAGTGTGTATTTCTACCCTGTGGCCTGAAACTTTATGCTGGAGTTTCTACAACCTCTGGTTTGCATCTTGATAGGACTATCAGAAAGCTCACCGTCAAGCTACCTAGTAGTAGATGGTTGGAGGCTCTACATGTTGAATTGTTCATTGGCAAAGTCTGTTGATTTTTGTATTATTGTAGATTCATGTCCTTTCTCCTTCACATTTTAAGCCGCCTTTTTTGTATCTTTACTTTGTACTCCAAGCCTCTGCGGAGTTTGTCCTTGCCCTATAGACACTGTCAAGGAGGGCACAAGGTACAGTTTGAAATAACTAACTTTTACGTGGGCCCCCCTCTTTCTTATGAGCTGACCTACATGGTGTAGTTGCTTCGATGTTAATGTGTTCCCAGGGATGTATTCTTTGAACTGCATTCTGTACAGGTCACCTTGGGCTCTGACCCCTTTTCCGCTTCACTTTGGCTACCAAGATGGCTCAGACATGAAACGTGCCTTCTGCTCTCCGAGATGTTCTTGCTGAGCCCACTGCAGTGCTTTCTGTCTTGTTTATTCAAAGCATACTCTGTTCCCAGTAAATAGCCCTTTATTATGAACATGTGGTGTCCAGGGCCTTATCTGTTTTTCATTCGCAAGACATTGAGCTGCATCAAACTTTAAACTTGTTTAGTGCAAGTTTTATTATGGAAGCTTAGTACTTTTATACATAGTCTTTATTTAGCGCTAGCCTGAAATAGCAGAACAAAGTACACAATTTGCAACCAAATTCCTGGAACTCGAGCTGCGACTCTCTTAAAAGGACTGTGCTAGCCTCCAAAAAAATCTAAAGTAAAGCTTTATTTCCATAGTCCCAGAAAGAGTGAGTCCTCTTGTAGTATTTTTTATGTACGGGTGTCTGTGCAGCACACAGTTTACCATAGTATGGCCTTGTAGCACTGTTTGGAGGTATCTCAAAGCCTGTTTCAGGGTTCCTTTTGCAGACCGGAGTCAGTCATCCTGTTTTTGGTATTGTGTTGTAGTTTCTCTCTGGTTGGGTTCAGTATCTTGTTCAATGTGGTTGTGTGACTTTGGCGTTGGAGAGGTCTTTTGGAGTACCTTTACTAGTTGTTAAGAGGCGTCTCTTAACACCATAACACACCCTTTGCCCCGTATACATACATGTTCAAATTAAAACACTTGGACTAATACAGAAATTGAAACATCTAGTAATCCCAACATTTCACCTGTTTGTCCGTTGTACAGTACTGTGTCAGTAATCCAAATTGTGCAGCCCATTTCACAACTAACTTCCTCTTTGCAAAACCCTTTTTATTGTTTGATATAAATCAGTCCATGTGCAGTTTAGATGCCAGAAGCTTTAATTTAATTTGGTAAGTGGGTCTCGTTCTAATGTGCGAACTTCATAAACCGGGTTTGCGCAATCCATGTGGTTTTGATACAGTTGGGTACGGCTCTTGAAAATCACAATTTATTCAGTGCTATCTTAAGGTTTTTGGTGCCACGGGCAAAGCATATTATTTTTTGGCCTCCTGTTCTGAAAAACTTATTAGACATTTTCAACTAATTATTAATTGTTAAAACCTGCATCCTTCCTAACCGCTGGTTACTAGGGCTGTTCTGTGAGCCTTGAGTGTTACATTCCATGCCTCATCTACTTGTAAGGTGAAGTTACTAGGCCCATCTTTCCTCAACACTGATAGGTGTGCCTTTGCCTCTTGTAGAACAAAACACTAGATTTGGAATGAAGACCCAATCATGTGCACTATAAATTTTGCATTGCAGAATAAACTAGTTTGAACAAGGTGTGATTGTTAGAGATATGATGCAGAATAGTTGTAATGATGCTTGTTGGAAACATAGTGCCGCCTTCAGTGTCAGTTGTCCTTCACAAAACACCTAGTACGTTTCAACGAATTATGTAATGCACTCGTACACTGAAACTTTTTTAGGTACTTTCCGCAATTATTTCTTACCATGCTCTTAATAGTGCCATTGTTAGTGCTTAAAGGTACCATTCTCTGTGCTTTTCCCTGGTCTTTGCAGGTCTAGAAATGCTTTGTCAATAGACTGCAATGCCCCACTGTTCCATTTCAGTAGAAGTCGAAAGGCTGTCTATGTAGAGGAACGAATCACAACCACTTTTTTCCCCATGTTTTTATCATCACAAGTATTAACTTTTTATAATACTGTATACTTAGATTGCCTGAATTACAGACCAATATCCCTGCCAAATACCGATCTGTAATCAGGTTAGACAATTTAATTCCCAACCTGATTTATCCTTCACAATGAGGTTTTGTGCCAGGAAGGCTACTCTGACATCAGAATCCTTATAGATCTTGTGGATGTTAAATGATCAGTTGAGACACCCTTGGCTTAAGTTTATTTTGATGGCAAAAAAAGCTTTTAAAAGAGTAAGTTGGCTATTGTTATATGCAAAGTTTATTTTGAAAGGTTTAAAAATATGCTACATTAGGACCAAAAATAGGGAATTTATAGAGGCCTCTGAAAGGTCAGTGGGATGTAAATAGCATGTAATTTGCAAACTCTGTTTAGTTGGAAGATGATCCTAGTCAAAAGTAGTGTTTGCAACTTTACTGATAGAGTTTGGTATGGTTTAGAGCAGCAGTTCTTAGCCTTTTGACTTCTGTGGACCCCCACTTAATCATTGATGGAACCCAGGGCCCCCACTGAATCATTATTGGAATCCAAGGACAACCCCCCACCCCCCTTCATTGAGTCATTACTGGAAGCCGGAGACCTTAGCATAAGCAATTTCGATGATTTTAACCACAAAACAATTAAAAAAAAGAGATAGAAGCATGCATTAAAGAAATACACAAATGATAAAATATTCTATTTAATTCACAAATACAAAAAAATCAAAACTTTATATTAAATAGGAAAGTTGAGGCTTTTCTAAATTCAACTGAGGCCACCCATCGTCCATAATAGTTTCTGTTTAATGCACCTGCACTGCTCAACGAATCAATATGAGGAGACCGATTTTATTTTTACCCTCCAATTGTAAATTCCTTCACATTTACAGAACTTTTACATTTTTTCAATTTAAATGTTGCTTCTTTATATACACTTTATAAATCTGTTAATATTTTTTAATTTTCTAAGCGGTTGTGGGCCCCCTGAGTAAGCGTCACTGACCCCCAGGAGTTCCTGGACCACAAGTTAAGAACCACTGATTTAGAGGACCATAAGAATCTCCTTGGCCTCATTTGTTGTCTTATTTATTTATTTACATGTTTACTTTCATGTTGCGGGGACATGGCCCAGAGGCGCTGGAGCACTTTACATTGTTAGGGTGGAGTTGCGAAAGGAAAATAAAGCATGAATGCAATACACAAAAAATAGTGTAAACACAGACTGATGCAATTACTGATAAAGGTGAGGAAATCTACACATGGCATATGTACACAATAAAAGGAGCAGGTATCTGCCTGGTCGGTTTATGCAGGATAACCACCAAAGTGAACATGTAACACCTGGTAATACGTTGTGGGAAAAAGTAGACACCATCAATAAGTGGAGAGTATGTAAAAGTGTGTTCAAGAGCAACAGATTAAGACTAAAGAGATGAGGAAGGCCAGGCGGGGATGGGGGCACCATAAGTAAATAATGGAGAAGAGTGTGAGCTAAACTTAAGAAAGGATCAGAGTAGATGCTAGAAAGCAGAGAGGTGTCTTTGGAAAAGTAGTTTGAAATCCTTCTTGAACGTTCCCAGAGACGTAGATGTGTGTGTGGACTGGAGTGAGTGAGTGCTGCATTCTAGATGGGCCTGCATGTGCTCTCTTTGAAACCCAGAGGCTCTAAGAGAAGCCATTCTGCACTGCAGAACGACCGCTAGCCAGCCGACAGTTCCTTCTTGTTGGTCAAGGAGTAGCTGAGTGAGGAGCCTTCTGGGTAATACAGGCCGCCTTGTCAAGGGATCCAGCTTCTATGGGGAACCACCGAAGTGTTAATAGGATATGCGATGTGATCACATTTTTTTTTCCAGTAACAAAATGAGATACTATTTATTCATTACTAGGAAGCCTCCTGCTACGGTAAGAATGTTACGCAAAGGTTTAAGTGCTTGTGGGTATAAGTGCGTAGAAGCTGACAAATCAGTATACCAATTTTTAAACGTGAACTTAAAAACATTCCTGTCTCCTCCCTGATGACTATGCAGTTAGTGAAGTAAGAGGCAAGTTAGTTCTTCTGTGTGCCCTATATGTGCGTTTGATTCCTATTAAGCTGGAGCAACATTATAGGCTATTAAATCAAACACAAGAACAGAACACATGATGAACACAGGTATTTGAAGGTGCGCTCAATGTAATAATGAACGAAAAAGAGGTTCGGTGAAATAAAGTAATTATCTAGGATCACACAATTTGGTCAAGCAGGGAACCTGGGATTGGTTCCAGATTTTCCGTTTTTACCTTGCAATTCACCCACTAGGTGTGAGCATTTCTTTCCGAGATCAAAAGTTGACGTTTTATCCACAATTCTTGGAGGATGGGATTATACCCTAGGTGACTTCTAGAATACACATTTTATTTTTGGCAGTTTTACTTGGCATTGTGAGAGTTGCCCCTATTCACAGGTTGTTAAGCCGAGGCTGAGATGCCAAGCTGGTTCTCCATGACACATGGTCGGCAGTTGTAGCTACATCCAAGCACGCCTTGTTTTGGGCTTGTGGTTCTAAGAGGATCTCGAGCTGAGCCACAACCAAACTTCTGACTCGAGCCTAGTTCAAGCTTTTTAGTGGCTTGCCCACCTCTAGCGATGGAATATTACTGTTAGATAAAAATACTAAATAGCAAAAAAACGTGGATATAACCAGTAAAAGTAATTAAATGTCATCACGAAAAACTATGAACTATTGTGATTTTTACCCTATACACCGACAAACGCACCACATTTCCCACCCCAGCTGCAACCCACAAGCAACAGACAAAAGACAAGCCATAAAAAAACAAGTATTGGGAGATTTTAAAAAGACACAGGCCGGGTGCGGAAATCGGACGTCTGGGTAGTGGAACATCGCGTCTATGTGGTAAGAACATTGTTGTCAGCTGTAATCAGCCTGTTACCTCTCTGGTTAGTTCCTACGTTATTTTTGGTACTTTCATCATGATCTGCATACGTCGTTGTCCGTGTCAAGCTGAGGGACTGTAGGCCTTTAAAATACGGCGGAGCTCGTCCCGGATTAGTCTGCGCAAAAGACCGTGCACGACTTCGTGTAGAGTTGGTGCACTGCAGGGATTGTTTTCATGTTTTATTTTGTTTTCCATTATGTGATCAAATTTCAAGCCACAAACAAAACGTTCTCCCACAAACAGATGGGTGTAAAAACCCTGCGTACCGGGTAAAAATCAAGATAAGTAAACCAGATGAAGAAACATTTGGTGGACTATTTAACAAAACAAAAAAAAAAGTTCTGTTTTGAGCAAGGAAATTTTACATTACCTGATGTTGTTTCTTTTTTCAGTGCGCGACACATTTCCTTTTTCATTACTGTTGTCACCAGTCAGGCCTTCAATTATTTAAACGGACTATTGAAAAATTGATTGCAAGTTGGTACCAGGGAGACGTTGCGTGGGCTGTATTGTTGAGTGATGGCACCCGGCGCACAGTTCAGTGGTTTGCTTTCCTGCCTGGTGGGCGCCATTTTATCACCGGCACCGCAAGAAAATCATAGCAACGAAGTCCCACACTCGCTCCCTAACCTTCCCGGCGGGGCGAGGCATGCTCGTCTCTCGGAAATGCGGATCAATTATTCACATTTCTTTGTACTAGCGTGTGCACACGCTGATCAGCGCGCGCGCTGCGGGAGCTACCTTTTTTCCACCAGGCCAGAGATTCCCTTTTAATTATGTAGTGTGCTCCTCATTCCGCGGGGCCAGCTCAGTTCAGATTTAACTTCTTGGTTGTTTAGGAAATGCAGAGCTGGCTCAGGCACTGCCTCGGAGCGCGAGGCACAAGCAAGGTGTAGAAGGATGCAAGGGACTATTTGCCAATAGAAAAAGTGTGCATTAACAGACGTGTTTGTAGTGTTACCCCTCTGTTGAGTTTGTACAGTCAGTTACTCTTATGAGTCCCAATTGTCCCTTTCTCACCACTGTGGAATTTCGTCTGCTCTAAGGCCGCAGCAATTTTAAAGTCACAAAGCAAACACAAGGAGATGATGGACGGAGCGCTGAAACTTTTCAGACACTCACCCCCAGTCAGATCTGGGTTAAATCCATCATCGTTCTTTAGCTCACTTCGCCACCCCAGTTCAGACACAGCTATATGCAAATCAGTCTTGACCCTGTGCCTCATGGGAACAGTCCAGCCCGAACTGCCAAGCCATGTCTTCCCTGGACCGGAAACAAGCATCCTGGGACCAGTTTCGGGCTAACAGCGGCCCAGCGCGTTCAGGCAGAGCTTTGCGATGTCGAAGCGGCACAGACCGCTCGGATACAGTTTCACAGTATCGCATTAGCACAGTCCTTTCGGGCACAAATTCATGTTGTTGCAGCAGCACAGTCCACTTGTGCAAAATTTCTGAACAGGGCCGGACTGGGATCGCAAACCAGCCCTGGCAATTATATCCGACCGGCCGGTGGGGGAAGTGGGGTGGGGGGAGGGACTTGCGGGAACACTGCTGCTGCACTTTTGCTACAAGTTGCCGATTTTGCAGCACTGGTGCCCGCTATGGCCAGTCCAGCCCTGTTTCTGAATGTGGCAGAGGCACAGTCTGCTTGGGCACAGCTTCACAATGTTGCCTTAGTGCCTTCTGCTCATCAGGAGAGACTGTCTTCCGGTCCCTGGAGCACACAGATCATTGTTTTTCATCCCCTGTGATAGGTGGACCCTCAAGCTCCGGTGCTTCGGGCTCGCCCTGGACAGTCACACCCCCAGTAAGGTTGACATGCTCCTTCCCTCATCGGGCAGGTTTGGCCTCCAGGTGCTTAAGTACAGGGGACAGCTTCTTCCTTTCAGATCAGACCAAGGCATGTCTCCTCACCAGTTAAGCTGACTGTTTGGCAAACACCTGCTCTGGTTGCACAACAGTCCTCTGAGTACTCTACAGTGCACTCTGTTCTTTAGACAAAGGGAATTTGGGTCATTGGCTCCCACTTCATACAGTAAAAGTAGACTGAGAATGTGGATTCTCTCTCTGCACTTACAGAACTGCTTTGGGGTGGTGAATCTTTCAGGTGTTCTCTTCAAGCTGTAATCCAGACACAGCCATTGTGTAGAGTGATGCTCCTGACAGCAAGGTAGTCCCAACCAGCTGTAGCCACAAGAGAGGCACCAACAACCACATTGAACAGTGAAAAGGAAACCGACAAAAGACTGGCCTCACCTAAAAGATTCACACTCTCAATAAGAGAGAATGCAGTCCCCACCCTTTACCCCCACTTTCTATCAAATGGCAGTGCTCAGGAAGACTAATCAATAGCCTCGCGCAGCAAAATTACCTAATTGAATTTCTAAAAAGAGCCCTCTTTCCTCACTCAAAGCCTAGGTCTCTTCCCTCCAGCTTGAGGAATGTTAGCAATACATTACCTCTGTCTGGGAAAACAACTTCATTTCTTTCTTGTGCACATGAACAGACCAGGGGCTTTAAAAATGGAACCAGCAGGCCCCACTATGGCTGCTCATTCATACACACAATGTATATACCACCCAGGGTACACGCACACACACTTGGGATGATAGCGCTAAGATCTGGGGAGCGCATAGAAGCGGAACTTTACACGAGTCAGCCAGTAGACCTCTGCTCCAGTGATACAGATAAAAAGGTCTCTCATAACTACTGATTCACAAAGTACAGTACTCTGCCAATCCTGCTTTATATGCTAAACCCGTGATAGGGACGGTAATTCACTGTTACTCAAATGAGGACACACATGGTGCACCCCTCAGGCCACAAGAGAGGTCCAGGACCTCACTCATTTCAAGGGGCAGGCCAAGGTCTTTGCGCACAGGCTAAATTAGCAAGAGGCTGAGGCCAATCAAAAACCAAGGTAACAGATGCTAGCAGTTGGGCGCTCAGGCCAGGGGAACACAGCTTGCAGACGAGGGACATTCATGTCCCAACACATACCAAAGGCTTCTGAGAGGGTTCTTTCATAATGAAGTTAAGTCTGTTTCCCAGCACCTTTACCAGTGTCCGTCTCAATGCTTCAGATGCCAATTTCAGCTATAGAGCAAATTATGTGGGTCTTCAAGAGTCTGGTCTGCCAAAGAAGGAATGTTTCAAAATCCACTCCTCACTAGACCTGAAACATTTTGCGATTTTACGCTGCCTTTTCAGCTTTGATACTGATGCCTTAAGTGTGCGGGTGTCTGGACCTCAAAATAAAGGTGATTATAGCAAAGTGGACACCATACTCCCAGAGATGTATTCAGATATAGGCCTCATAGATAATTTGCACCAGGTCAGCAGGCTTGAAATGTCACCAGAAACTGACGTCTTAGTTTCTGGTGGCTCCACTTACTTATTGGATCACCCCACTCTTGGAGAGTGCAAACTTAAACAGAACACCATCCCGTCTTTACCTCAAGACATGTAGTGGCTTAGTACTGGTGGACGCAAGGTTTGCATGAGGTAGCTTGTTGCTGAGAGACACTATTGCCTTAGGAGAAGATGGCAGCTCGGAAAATCCTTTTTGCCCAAACTCATGAGCAAATCTTCCTCTGGCCTCTTAATAATGGCATGAATGCTTCCAAATAGTTCATACAGACAGACCCTGACTTGTTTTATTTAGTTTCCTCTTACATGGCTGCTGGTGTCGTACTATGTCCCCACAAATGGATAAGTATAACAGGTCTCTCTCGTGATATACGATCACAGTTGCTCCTTATTCCATTTGATGGCCAATACTTTTCTGGGCGTAAGGTGGATAACTCCCTGGAAAGGTTTAAACAAGCAGTGCCAATGCCAGGGCCTAAAGTTTGGCTTCTAATGCAAGAATATTTCACCAGCAGAATCACAGATTGGGTGGACATAGCCACCAATCTAGCAGAGGGCAGCAACAGTAATGGCCTTATCTATAGTTGTTTCACCTATACAAAGGAAGGGGAACAGGTAGAGGTAGACAGACTCAGTCTAAGAGCACTCCAAAACCTCCATGAGTAAAAAAAGGTCTGCGCACAGCCTGGTAGACCTGTGTTAGCTTTTAATCAGAAGTGGCAGGGAGTACCTTTGAACTGTGGATACTGCAGATTTTGACTGCAGGCTGTCCCCTCCCTGTGAGAAGTTGGCCTGGTATATGCTGTCCACTAGTTATAGTGGGCACCTTGCACCAGTCCAAACAACCCCTTATTGATGATAGGTTTAAGACAACCTTATTTGAAAGCTATGCTAGTGGTAGCTAGGGAGAGCAGCCTTCAGGCTAAGTCTTGAAGGAGTGTAAAGCAGTTTGTTTTACCAGTCTATAATCTCTTGAATGGCTAAATGAAAGGAGACCACACCAGGTATATATATAAAATATATGTATTTATTTCTAAACACACCCTACTAGTCTCTTTATGAGGCTAGAGGTCAAAGCACATATGTTACACTTCAAATATCACAGTAAATTAGCACAATATACGATAGGCCCTAGGGGCGAACCAAACCATATATTAAGAAAGTGGTATAAGAACCACGACTTGACTAGACACAAGGCCTAGAGCCTGTAGAATTGCTGGGACCCCAAGGAACCACCCAAGGTAGTGACACATGGGACCCACGGGGAACGTGTGCAGTGTTTGAACACAGCCGCGAGCTCCGTTAGCTTCTATGGGGAAAGTCGTGGTTAGAGTTTTAAAGTTTAGGGACACTTAGGAGTGGACTAGGAACAAACCCTTTTGGACTTAGATGGTTCTAGGGCCAACACCCACGGGAGCACCGGAGTACTCGTGTTACCGCACCCAGGGAAGTCGGGTGCATAGGTGTCAAATGGTGTCGGGTCGCGTCGTCGTTTTCAATGGCAGCTTGCTGAAAACTGCTGCTGCCGGGAAGAGGAGAAGTGTCCGAAGAGATCCAAGCCTGGATCGAAGATGTAAAGAACATGAAAGCAGAGGGGACAGAGTCTAGGCCACTTGCCAGTGACCAGGGGCACGATAGTCGAATGCCCACCGATGACGGGTGCTTCAGGTGCTTGGAGGGGAAGCTTGACTCTTCAGCCACGAGGACCAGGAGGCGTCGAAGACAACCAGGAGCTGGATTCGAGCTGTCCCATGAAGGATGTCGAGTGCTGCAGCGTCGGTGCCCGGATTGGACACAACAAGCCGTGGCAACAGCAACCCACGCAGGAACAGGAAAGATGCTTCAGTGCGGACCAGCAAGGTCCTAGGGACTCACCAATCGATGGAGAGTCAGGGCACGTCTGGAGCAACCAGGAAAGCCCAATTGAAGTACAGTTGTCCTTCTCAGGGACCCACAAGTCGACGGACAAGGGATCGCGAAGGGACCTCGAGAGGAATCACAAAATGGCGGCCCACGGGTCACTCGGAGTGGGTAGGCCAGCAATCTTCGGTGGATTCATTGCTCAGGGTCAGGGCTACAAGTAACCCAAAGCACAGCCTCTAGGATCGACAAGAAGCATATGCACTTGCAAATGTGTACGGTGTCCATGGGTTCCGGTTCCACGGTACCCACGAGGGCTACGGGTCTCAGCTTTGCTGGGGACTCGGGTCAGCCTCTGGGAAGTCTGGAAACCCATCTCCTGGGTTGCAAAGTCGTTGGCGTCCGGCGGGAGCTTCGGAAATGCAGACCGGGCAGATGCGTCTTTGGTGCCTGCCAAGCAGGGGAGTAACTCCTTTACTCCAAGGGAGATTCTTCAGTCATCTGGCGTTGAAAAAATCGTCGAAGGTCCAGGATTCAGTATCAGAGTTTCGTCCAGGGAAATCTAAAGTCCTGTAGCCAGGGGTTCCTTTCTTATACTCAAGGAAGGGGTTGGACATACTCTGGGGACCCACCTATGGGAGGGTTTGGAAAGAGGGGTGGCTACACCCATTTCCTTTGTCCAGTTTCGCGCCAGAGCAGGGGCTGGTAGCCCCTGCAACCGGTTTGAACTGGACTATGCACAGGGACACCAAATGTGCCCCCAGTGCAGCACTTCAAAGCACTCTGAGAGTGCACCCACCCAGCCCCAATACACTAAAGCCTGTCTGGGAGGTGGTAACACCTCCCTGTGACAGGAAACCTATTGTCCAGGCCTCCCCTGCCGGAGTTTCGGTCAGCAGCAGGAGGCCAGACTCGTGTCTGTGGCTGCAGCATCCATTTTGTGATGCCAGGGCTCTGTTAGCTGGTACCGGGTATACCGGTGCTGTCATGTCTCTCACTCTAGAAGGGTGGGAACATACTCCCACACCAGTTACTGGTGTGGGGGCATGATTCCAAGGTGTTTGACACCAAACACGACATGTTTCCGTGCAGCCATCCCAAAGTTAGCATTTACCGCTAGGTTATAATGCACTTAAGAGTATATGGTCAGGCTGCCTCACAGACAACCCCGGAGGATATATTTCGAAGGCTGCAGAGGGGCTCTGCTCATGCATGGGCACCCTCTCACACAAAACCAAGCACCCTGCCTTCAGGATTGATAAGGCCTGCCATAGGGGTTACTGATAGGTTTATATGTGCAGTGATAGGGTGAGATATAGTGAACCTATATCTCAGTAAGGGGTGCAGGCACCACCTCACTCAGGCTGCTGTAGCAGTCCTGTGGTGTCATTTTGGAAGGCTGTCCAGGGGTGGCATAATACATGCTTCAGCCCCTGGTAGGCCTCTGGGGTACCTATGCCCTGGGTACATAGTATACCATATACTAGGGACTCATAAGGGCACCCCAGAATCCAATCTGTGGTGTACATAAGGTACAGGGAATCAATTTAGAGAGGAAGAAGCTAGGCTGGGGTCCTGGACAGCAGGGCCCCAGCCAGACTAAAGTCGAAAAACTGTGAAACATCAGCAACAAGTGGGGGTAACCATAAGAAGCAGATCCTACTCTCCTACACAACCCCCCCCCCCAAACGCAGGGACATTAAACTAACCTTGACCAGTTGAGTCTTCATGTTCTAAGTGGAAATATCTGGAAAGTCCATCTGCATTGGCATGGCTACTCCCAGGCCTATGTTCCTCTGTATAGTCCATCCCCTGTAGGGAAATAGACCACCTCAAAAGTTTGGGGTTTTCACCCTTCATCTGTTTTACCCATAAGAGGGGCTTATGGTCTGTCTGAACAATGAAGTGAGTGCCAAACAAGTATGGCCTCAACTTCTTCAGAGCCCAAACCACAGCAAAGGCCTCCCTCTCTATGGCTGACCAACGTTTCTCTCTGGGGGTCAGCCTTCTGCTAATAAAAGCTACTGGCTGATCCTGACCTTCATCATTCAACTGTGACAGTACAGCCCCTACCCCCAACTCAGATGCATCTGTTTGTACAATGAACTTTTTGGAGTAATCAGGACTCTGCAGAATGGGAGCAGTGCACATGGCCTGCTTCAGGTCATCAAATGCCTTTTGACAGCTAACTGTCCACTGAACCTTTTTGGGCATTTTCTTAGAGGTAAGGTCATTCAATGGGGTCACTATGGACCCATAACCTGTTACAAATCTTCTGTAGTACCCAGTCAGGCCCAAGAAGGCTCTCACCTGAGTCTGGGTAGTGGGAGCAACCCAGTCCATTATGGTCTGGATTTTGCACTGCAATGGTTGAACCTGGCCTCCACCTACAAGGTGGCCCAGGTACACAACTGACTCTGCCCTATCTGGCACTTAGTAGCCTTGATAGTTAGGCCTGCTTTTTGCAGGGCCTCCAAAACATTCCTTAGGTGGACCAGGTGATCCTCCCAGGTGGAGCTAAAGACAGCAATATCATCTAGATATGCTGCACTATAGTCTTCCAGGCCTGTAAGGACTGTATTCACCAACCTTTGGAAAGTGGCAGGTGCATTCTTCAAACCAAAGGGCATCACCACAAATTGATAATGCCCACTAGGGGTAGAAAATGCTGTCTTTGGCTTTGCATCGTCATCTAGTCTGATCTGCCAGTAGCCAGCTGTCAAGTCAAATGTGCTCAGAAACTTGGCTGAGGCCAAAGTATCTATAAGCTCATCTGCCCTTGGGATGGGATGGGCATCAGTCCTAGTGACTGCATTGAGACCCCTGTAGTCCACCCAAAACCTAATTTCTCTCTTGCCATCTTTGGTGTGAGGTTTAGGCACAAGGACTACTGGACTAGCCCAAGGGCTATCTGAGGGTTCAATTACTCCCAAATCCAACATCTTTTGGACTTCTGTCCGGATACAGTCCCTGACATGATCAGGTTGCCTGTAAATCTTATTTTTAACAGGCAGACTGTCCCCAGTGTCCACTTCATGAGTGCACCAGGTGGTCTGACTTTGGAGTCAGAGAGAACATATGTCTGAACTGATTGAGAACTCTTCTGCAATCAGTTTGCTGCTGGACAGTAAGGCTGCCTGCCAAGGCTACACCATCTACTGATCCATCATCAGTGTTCTGAGAGAGCAGGTCAGGGAGTGGATCACTCTCTTCCTCCTGTCCCTCATCAGTAGCCATGAGCAAGCCCATGTCTGCCCTGTCAACATATGGTTTCAGCCTGTTGCCATGGGGTACCCTATGGGGACTCCTGGGAGTTCCAAGGTCTACCAAGTAGGTAACCTCTCCCTTCTGTTCAACAATTGTATGGGGGCCACTCTACTTATCTTGGAGGGCTGCTGGGGCCACAGGCTCCAACACCCACACTTTCTGCCCTGGCTGGTAAACAGTCAGCACAGCCTTTTGGTCATGCCAGGCCTTTTGCAATTCCTGGCTAGCCTCAAGGTTTTTAGTTGCCTTTTTCATATACTCTGCCATCCTGGAGCGGAGACCAAGTACATAGTCCACTTTGTCCTGTTTAGGGGTTTGAGAGGCAACTCCCATCCCTCCTTCACCAGACACAAAGGACCCCTAACAGGATGGCCAAACAAAAGTTCAAAAGGGCTGTAACCAACCCCTTTTGAGGCACCTCCCTGTAGGCAAATAAAAGGCAGGGCAAAAGGATGTCCCATCTGCGCCTAAGCTTTTCTGGGAGCCCTTTGATCATGCCCTTTAAGGTTTTGTTGAACCTTTCAACTAAACCATTGCATTGTGGGTGATGGGGTGTGGTGAATTTATAATTCATTCCACACTCCTTCCACATTGCAGTCAAGTAACTAGACATGAAGTTTGCACCCCTTTCTGATACTACCTCCTTAGGAAAACCCACTCTTGAGAATACTCCCAAGAGGGCCCTTGCCACCACAGGGGCTGTGGTGGTCCTAAGTGGGATTGCTTCTGGGTACCTAGTGGCATGGTCCACCACCACCAGGATAAATCTGTGCCCAGAGGCTGTCTGAGGATCCATGGGACCAACTAGATCAATCCCCACCCTCTCAAAGGGAACCCCCACCACAGGTAGTGGTATCAGGGGGGCCTTTGTGGTTCCACCTGCCTTCCCACTGGCTTGACCGGTGACACAGGAGCGACAAAACTCCTTGGTGTCTTCAGACATGTGGGGCCAATGAAAGTGAGGAACAATTCTGTCCCAAGTCTTGTTTTGGCCCAGGTGACCTGCTAGAGGAATATCATGGGCTAGTGTCAATAGGAAGCCCCTAAATGTCAGAGGTATTACCAACCTCCTGGAAGCACCAGGCTTGGGGTCTCTACTCTCTGAATATAGGAGTCCATCATCCCAATATATTTTATGGGTGCCACTAGCATTCCCAGCAGCCTCATCAGCAGCTTGCTTTCTGAGGGTTTCAAGAGAGGGTCAGCTTTGCTGCTCCTGGCTCAGTTCTGCCCTGGAAGGGCCCCGTGTCCCCAAGAACTCAACCAGATCAGGTTCAAGCTCCTCTGGGACAGTTCCTTCTTCAGGACTAAGATCATCTCCCTCAGGAGGCTGATCTGTATTCTGAGTCAGGGGGGAAGGCACTGCCTTAACCCTACTGCTCCTCCTCTTGGGAGGCACCTGGTCCATTCTTCCAGAATCCAGGGCCTGTTCAATGTTAGACTTTTGGCCTGTGACCTGGTCACAGCAAATACATGTGCAGGGATCCCTAGCATTTCTGCATGTGTCCTGAGCTCCACTTCTGCCCAAGCTGAAGTTTCTAGATCATTGCCAAGCAAGCATTCAACAGGGAGGTCTGCACTTACCACAACTTTGTTGAGGCCAGTTACCCCTCCCCAGGAGAAATTAACAACTTCCAAGGATGGTCTGTCCTGACATTGCTAGCATTGGTCACTTGGTACATCTCACCAAGTATAATCTGCCCAGGAGCCACAAGATCTTTTGTCACCATTGTGACACTTGCTCCTGTGTCCCTGAATGCCAAAGCCTCTTTTCCATTTATCAAAGGCTGCTGTCTGTATTTGCCCAAGTTACTGGGACTCACAAAGGAGGACATGTCCATGCCTCCATCACAGACCAGGACAGCCTGAGTTGGAACTCTGACTAGGCCAGAGCCCATCTCAGAACCCAGGGTTAACCCTACTACACCCTTATTCTGAGTACCACCAATTGTAGCTGCATTAGGGGGAACAGTTGCCTTAGGGGCAATGGTGGCTGGAGTTGAGTCTTTGGACTTTGTACAGTCACTTGTCTAATGGGTTTTCTGCTTACAGATTTTACACCATGGTTTCTTTTGGCCTTTACTTTTGTTAGATTGGGACCCTCCCCCCCCCAGATGAAGATTTTTGGGGACCTTGAGAAGACTTCTGGTCTTTACCCTTTTCCCCACCCTTGTCAGAGTTCTTCGAATCTTGCTTCTTTGGGTCACCACCTTGGTTCTGAACCTTCTGCCTCACCCTGGTTCTAACCCATTTGTCTGCCTTCTTTCCCAATTCTTGGGGAGAGATCAGAGTCCACCAGGTACTGATGCAACAGCTGATTTTGACAATTAAGGATCTGCTCCCTCATAATTAAGTTGTACAATCCTTTGAAATCACACACCTTACTGCCAAGTAACTAGCCCTCCAGAGCCTTAGTAGCACAATCTACAAAGTCCACCCAGTCTTGATTCTGTGCCTTGTGGGTATCTCTGAACTTTATCCTATACTGTTCAGTGGTTAGGCCAAACCCCTCAATCAGTGCACTTTTCAAGATTTGGTAATCATCAGCATCCTCTTCTCTTACAGTGAGGAGCTTATCTCTACCTTTGCCTGCAAAGGAGAGCCACAAGATTGCTGCCCACTGCTCCTGGGGCACCCTCTGAACTTTACAGGCCCTTTCCAGTGCAGTAACCCATTTGTGGATGTCATCCCCACTCTGGTAGGGAGGGACAATCTTGCTTAGGTTTCTATGGTCATGAGACCTTTGCCTGACACTAGGAAAGTTGCTGCCACCATGGGACTCTAGTCCCAATTTTCTTCTAGTTTTCTGAAGCTCTAGGGACTCCCTGTCTAAAGCCAACTGCTCTCTTCTGATTCTAAGCTGAGCTTCTTCATACTTGAGCAGTCTCTCTTTCCTTTCATGAGAGGATTCCCTCCTATGAGAGGAAACAGAGGTCCCTATTGAGGTGTCAGAATGGTTAGACTCCTGAGAAGGAGCTCTTGACCTTCTAGGCACACTCTCAACTCTCCCTGGTGGGATAAAGAGGGGCCATTGTGGCCATCCTCCTCATCTGCAGGGGGAGCTGGATTTCCCAGGTTAAGATCAGTGTCATCTTTCTGGTCAGCTTCAGAGGTCAGGTCATGGGTATCTTCACCCCTTGGCCTTTCCTCATCTGCTGCCCCACCCTCTCTGCCTACCCCTTCAGACCCTGTGGGCCTTCGGAGATCATCCAACAGCAGTACCTCTATGAGGCGTGGGTGTTTGCACTTTTTCCTGTCTTCAATTTCCTAGTACTACACAATGCTCTCAATTCCAAGAATGGGAGGTTGTCATACTTGGATGGTAGAAGCCCATTGGCTTCTGGCAGGGACCCACTGGTTCCTGGCCTTGAAGACATCACTAGTGAGGTGTGGTGTATGCACTACCTACTCTAGTGTGGCCTACTAAACTCTCTTGAGTTGTAGAAAGGGTGTGCTAAGCCCTTGACACACAACTTTAAGTTCAGTAGAACTTACTGTAATTTTAAGCTTGAATTATATGTACCTCAGGTACCTTTCTTTAGTGGTTTTCAGTTAGTCACTCACTTGAGATTATCTGGTAAAACAAAGGCAAGCTTGAATCCAACCGCTGCACACCAATGTGAGAAGTTGGCCTGGTATATGCTGTCCACTAGTTATAGTGGGCACCTTGCACCAGTCCAAACAACCTCTTATTGATGATAGGTTTAAGACAACCTTATTTGAAAGCTATCCTAGTGGTAGCTAGGGAGAGCAGCCTTCAGGCTAAGTCTTGAAGGAGTGTAAAGCAGTTTGTTTTACCAGTCTGTAATCTCTTGAATGGCTAAATGAAAGGAGACCACACCAGGTATATATATAAAATATATGTATTTATTTCTAAACACACCCTAGTAGTCTCTTTATGAGGCTAGAGGTCAAAGCACATATGTTACACTTCAAATATCACAGTAAATTAGCACAATATACGATAGGCCCTAGGGGCGAACCAAACCATATATTAAGAAAGTGGTATAAGAACCACGACTTGACTAGACACAAGGCCTAGAGCCTGTAGAATCGCTGGGACCACAAGGAACCACCCAAGGTAGTGACACAGGGGACCCACGGGGGACGTGTGCAGTGTTTGAACACAGCCGCGAGCTCCATTAGCTTCTTTGGGGAAAGTCGCGGTTAGAGTTTTAAAGTTTAGGGACACTTAGGAGTGGACTAGGCAAACTCTTTTGGACTTAGATGGTTCTAGGGCCAACACCCACGGGAGCACCGGAGTACTCGTGTTACCGCACCCGGGGAAGCCGGGTGCATAGGTGTCAAATGGTGTCGGGTCGCGTCGTCGTTTTCAATGGCAGCTTGCTGAAAAGTGCTGCTGCCGGGAAGAGGAGAAGTGTCCGAAGAGATCTAAGCCTGGATCGAAGATGTGAAGAACCTGAAAGCAGAGGGGACAGAGTCTGGGTCACTTGCCAGTGACCAGGGGCACGATAGTCAAATGCCCACCGATGTCGGGTGCTTCAGGTGCTTGGAGGGGAAGCTTGACTCTTCAGCCACGAGGACCAGGAGACGTCGAAGGCAACCAGGAGCTGGATTCGAGCTGTCCCACGAAGGATGTCGAGTGCTGCAGCGTCGGTGCCCGGATTGGACACAACAAGCCTTGGCAACAGCAACCCACGCAGGAAGAGAAAAGATGCTTCGGTGCGGACCAGCAAGGTTCTGGGGACTCCCCAAGCGATGGAGAGTCAGGGCACGTCTGGAGAAACCAGGACAGCCCAATTGAAGTACAGTTGTCCTTCTCAGGGACCCACAAGTCAACGGACAAGGGATCGCGAATGGACCTCGAGAGCAATCTCAAAATGGCGGTCCGCGGGTCACTCGGAGTGGGTAGGCCAGCAATCTTCGGTGGATTCACTGCTCGGGGTCAGGGCTACAAGTAACCCAAAGCACAGCCTCAGGATCGACAAGAAGCATATGCACTTGCAAATGTGCACAGTGTCCAGGGGTTCCGGTTCCACGGTACCCACGAGGGCTACGGGTCTCAGCTTTGCTGGGGACTCGGGTCAGCCTCTGGGAAGTCTGGAAACCCACCTCCTGGGTTGCAAAGTCCTCTTCGTCCGGCGGGAGCTTCGGAGATGCAGACCGGGCAGATGCGTCTTTGGTGCCTGCCAAGCAGGGGAGTAACTCCAAGGGAGATTCTTCAGTCATCTGGCGTTGAACAGATCGTCGAAGGTCCAGGATTCAGTATCAGAGTTTTGTCCAGGGAAATCTAAAGTCCTGTAGCCAGGGGTTCCTTTCTTATACCCAAGGAAGGGGTTGGACATACTCTGGGGACCCACCTATGGGAGGGTTTGGAAAGAGGGTGGCTACACCCATTTCCTTTGTCCAGTTTCGCGCCAGAGCAGGGGCTGGTAGACCCTGCAACCGGTTTGAACTGGACTATGCACAGGGACACCAAATGTGCCCCCAGTGCAGGACTTCAAAGCACTCTGAGAGTGCACCCACCCAGCCCCAATACACTAAAGCCTGTCTGGGAGGTGGTAACACCTCCCTGTGACAGGAAACCTATTGTCCAGGCCTCCCCTGCCGGAGTTTCGGTCAGCAGCAGGAGGCCAGACTCGTGTCTGTGGCTGCAGCATCCATTTTGTGATGCCAGGGCTCTGTTAGCTGGTACCGGGTATACCGGTGCTGTCATGTCTCTCCCTCTAGAAGGGTGGGATCATACTCCCACACCAGTTACTGGTGTGGGGGTATGATTCCAAGGTGTTTGACACCAAACACGACATGTTTCCGTGCAGCCATCCCAAAGTTAGCATTTACCGCTAGGTTATAATGCACTTAAGAGTATATGGTCAGGCTGCCTCACAGACAACCCCAGAGGATAGATTCCGAAGGCTGCAGAGGGGCTCTGCTCATGCATGGGCACCCTCTCACACAAAACCAAGCACCCTGCCTTTAGGATTGATAAGGCCTGCCATAGGGGTGACTGATAGGTTTATATGTGCAGTGATAGGGTGAGATATAGTGAACCTATATCTCAGTAAGGGGTGCAGGCACCACCTCACTCAGGCTGCTGTAGCAGTCTTGTGGAGTCATTTTGGAAGGCTGCCCAGGGGTGGCATAATACATGCTTCAGCCCCTGGTAGGCCTCTGGGGTACCTATGCCCTGGGTACATAGTATACCATATACTAGGGACTTATAAGGGCACCCCAGAATCCAATCTGTGGTGTACCTAAGGTACAGGGAATCAATTTAGAGAGGAAGCAGCTAGGCTGGGGTCCTGGATAGCAGGGCCCCAGCCAGACTAAAGTCGAAAAACAGTGAAACATCAGCAAAAAGTGGGGGTAACCATAAGAAGCAGATCCTACTCTCCTACACTCCTGTGAAGATGTATCCACCTCTTCCCCACCCCTACAGCCCAATCCCTTCTCCCAAGACAGACTTCTTGATGTACAAGATGGCCTTGCTGTTGGCCAAGGGCCCATTATTTTGTCTTATAATTGAGGTTGGGAAGTTATTTCAGGTACTTTTTGGGGCGCAATATAAGAGAAGGGCTCCAGCAAATTTTGGACTTGATGTTTCTCACCAAAGTTCCCAAGAAGGAAGACTTCAGTATGTGGACCGTGCAACAGGTATTATGAACCACTACAGTCGCAGGGCTGGTTGCCTCATCCTTCAAAATGCTCATTTCGATGTTGTAGCAGCTTAACAAACAGTGAATATTTGAGATTTATGGTGGGAGATCAACACTTCTAGTTTTCAGTGCTTTAGTTTTTGTTGACTTCTGCCCATTGTGTTTTCTTACAGTTCATATGAGTGGTGATACTGGCCCACCTGCCCTGTGAGAGGCTTTAGGTTTACCCCTATCTGGAGAATAGCAGAGGCTGTACTCTTTGTAACATGGGCAGATAGGAAATGTCCTCTCTTTTTTCTCACTGTAATTTGCTCTGATCCTTAGGAGGTGCCCTCTGCCTGCAATGGATTTTCTGACTCCACTATTCCTTTTTTCTATTTTTCTTTAAAAAGTGACTCTGAATATCAGGGCCCAGGCAATCCTAATTGCCCCAGATAAGGCCAGGTGTCCTGGAACTCTGAGTTTCCCCATTCCTTTTCCCTTCACTAATATTGGTTTAGCCTGTCTCACGCTTAGAGTGCGGGGCAGGATAACGTTTGATGTTTGGCAGTTAGGGCATTGTTGTTTGAGCCAGAGTTCTGGACTGGGCGTGTCAAAACATTTTCCTGTCAGATTCATTGCAAGGAGTCTTTGTTAATATTTGCTCCTGGTGGCCTACATATATATATATTCACTGATAAAACCAAAGGTTACAGGGACGTTATAGTTAGGCTCAGACTTCACTCGTACAAAAACCAGTGAAATTCAGCAGTTATAGTTAGCTCTGCTAACTATAACGTGCGCCTCCGCAATGCACTGCTTATGACCTCACATATTACATCACTCGTCATGGTCAGTGACTTCACTGATGACATCTCAAATGAAATCACTGATGACATCATCCAGTGAGTGTGAGTGTTTTAAAAAAGTTTATGGGTGTTAAATATAAATACCAAGGTGTATTAGTGAATCAGTGGGTGTATGAGTGCCTGTATGGATGATTCAGTGGGTGCGTGACTGACTGTATAAGTGAGTGATTAGGCTTCTCAGTGAATGTATGGGTGAGTGACTGGCTGTGTGAATGTTAGTTTCAGTCTGTCAGTTGGTGTCTAAGTGGCTGTATGGGTGTGTTAGTGGGTATATGAGTGGCTGTGTGGGTGATTGATTGGTTATCTGAGTGTCTGTATGAGTGTTTGAGTGTCCGTATGGGTGAGTGAGAGGGTTTGTGACTGCCTGTATGGATGAGTGAGTGGGCAAGTCAGGGGCAGTATGGGTTAGTGAGTTTGTGTGTGTGAGGGGCTTTATTGGTGAGTGAGTGTGTGTATGGCTGTGTGGGTGAGTGAGTGGATGTGTCAGTGGTAAATGGGTGAGTAACTGGGTATGTGAAAGGCAGAATAGGTGAGTGATGGGGTATATGAGTGGCAGTATAGGTGAGTAAATGTGAGAGTGGCTGTATGGGTGAGTGTGTGCTTGTGTCAGTGACTGAATAGGTGAGTGATTACATGTTAGTATATGTATGAGTAAGTGTGTGTGTGTTTGTGTAACTGTATGGGTGAGTAAGTGGCTGTGTGATTGACTGTATGGGTGAGTGAGTAGGTGTGTGAGTAGCT
Source organism: Calotriton arnoldi (assembly GCA_963921515.1). Lineage (NCBI taxonomy): Eukaryota > Metazoa > Chordata > Amphibia > Caudata > Salamandridae > Calotriton > Calotriton arnoldi. The sequence continues at coordinate 2,189,382 of CAWUFW010000289.1, forward strand.
CTATGGGTGACTAACTCAGTGTGAGTGGCAGTATGAGTGGCTATGTCGGTGGCAGTATTAGTGAGTGGGCGTATGAGTAAATATGGGTGAGTGTCTGTATTTGTGTGTAGATCTATGAATCAGTGAGTGGGTGTGTAAGTACTGGTATGGGTCTATGAATGGGTTTGTGAATGGTTGTGTGGGAGTGGGTGTATAAAAGGTTCTATGAGGGTGTGAGTGGGTGTTGATTTTGTGAATGATGTCATCAATGATGTCATTTGAGACGTCATCAGTGATGTCACTGATCATGTTATGAGTGATGTAATATGTGAGGTCATAAGCAGTGCATTGCGGGGGCATGAGTTACAGTTAGAACAGCTAACTATAACTGTTTAATTTCACTGGTTTTGTACAAGTGAAGTCTGAGCCTAAATATAATGTCCCTGTAACCTTTGTTTTTTTAAGTGAATTTATAAGATTTTTAAAATTCTATTTCCCAACTATAACGTCCCTGTAACCTTTGTTTTTTTCAATTAATTTCTAAGGCTGTTTGTAACGTGAAATAAGATCCCATCGCAATGCACAGTGGGGGTGAGGTTGAACGCAGGGCCTGGCATTGTGCTGCCCCCACCCAAGCTTGCTGCTCCTACCCCCATCCTCCTTGCCATCCATTGTCCATGACCCTGCTCCCTCATTACAGCCGTGTGTGGCTGTTGTTTTGCCACTGCCCTTCCTGCCTGACCTAAACAGTTAGCTTGCTGCCCCATCCACCTCCTCCCTACCCTCTGTTTTCTGAGTCCATGAACCAGCCCCTCCCTCCTGCCCTGCATGGTCCGATGTGCTGCCATTGCCTTCCATTTAGCTCTATGTCCTGCCCACTCCTCCTGCCCTCTGTTCCCCAATTCTCTGAAGCATCACTGTCCTCCTGCTAAGCCTCTGTGCTTAGCTTGCTGTCCCTACTCTCCTTCCACCTGTCCTCCGATGTCTATGTGCCTGCCCCTGCTCCCTCCTTTCAGCCCACCATACTACATGGACCTGCTACCCTCCTATCTACTCTGAGTGTTCTGTTGAGCTGCCACTGCCCCTCCCACGTGCCTAGCATGGTCAGATGGCTGCCGCCTGTCCCCGTCACCTCCACCCTGCCTGTCTAAGTTCTATGTCCCTATTCCCTCCCACCTGTCCTCCATGGTCCATTTTGCGGCCCCTCCCTTCTGCCCTCCATGCTCTGCTGTGCTGCAACTGCTCCTCCTGTCTGCCCTGCATGGTCTGTTGTGAAGTCCCTTCCCCTGCCTTCTTTTGTCCAGCCCCTACCCCGCCCTTCTGTCCTCCATGGTCTTTTGTGCATGCTCCTGCCCCTCCCTCTTGGCCACCATGGCTGTTGTGCTGCCACTAACCCACCGCTTACCGTGCATGGTGTTCTATGCTGCCACTGCCCCTCCCACCTGCCCTGTGTGGTCAAGTTGCTGCCCCTGACCCCCTCCCACCTTTCCTCAGTTGTCTCTGTGTATGCCATTATAGTCTCACTGTTTAAACCTAAATATTTCTGAAACTACTGAAAGGATTTACACCGAATCACAAAAAGTACGCTTTCTGAACCAACATCTAGCTTTCTGCCAAATTTGGTGTAATTCCGTTCAGTGGTTCGGGCTGCAGTCGTGTTAAAATAAAGCCCCCGCTTGACAAATCACGCCGAAACTTTCAACATAGCAGCTGAACCAAAAAAGGATGTTTTGTGAAAGTCTTGTGAAGATTCGTCAAATGGCGCCAATGTTATTGGCAAAACATAAAACGCTTTTCCTATGGAAACTTTGGTCCTAACTATAACTACCTACTGGCTATCGCCAGCAGATTTTATATATATATATATATATATATATATATATATATATATATATACACACACACATACACACACAAAAAGGAGAGAACTCCGAGTAGTTCTCAAGTTTAGGTGGAAATCACATGTGAGCAAGGCTGGTTTTGCCGGCCGAAATGCGTAATGACATAATGAGCTGTAATAAATAATTATTTACGCCCAATTCAAGAGGACTTCGTGCCTTCTTCATCGCCGTGGGGTTGTTGGAGTAGGATTCTGTGGTTAATATATATATATGTATATATATCCTTCGAAATTGCCAATAACACGCGCTCTCAGAATCTCGTGCAGCAAAAGTTTATTTTTTAAGGTAACGCGTTTCGGAAGCAAAGCCTCCTTGATCACACAAGGAACCCATTGCAAATCGAGAGTTTACATAGTGATGGTAATGGCAGTAGAGAGAGGACAGCAAACATTACAAAGGAAAATGGCGGCCATCTTAGAATGCCTAAAACGTTTCAAAGCATTAATAATATACAAGTGTTCGTGTACCTTTCTGCACATATGATATAATATATATCTGCCCATCTGGTGACATATACAAATGCTTTATACACGAAATGGTAATAAATTAATTCAATATTAAATGCTTAAGTGCGGCTAAGCATTCTACATTATTTAGTAGCCTTAAAATTCACATCGCCATGAAATATGGAAACTGAGCGCTACAGAGTGCGTGGGCCGAAATGTACATGCAGCCAAAAGACCTCATTAGTTACATGGCCCAGTTCGCACTGCGTGCCCCTTACATAGGGAGCCGATTCTACTGCGTGCAATATACTGGCCAAGTTAGAACCTCTGATACACTGTAATTCGCGGTGAAATTATCGCGGTACACAGAAGTGCATTGCGCATGTAATCAGCCAATAGTCATTATAAGTTGCCCTGCCAGGGTATTCCCTGCTATTTCAATACGAATGCGCCAGTGGCAATGTGGTTCGAGGGAGGTCAAATCTTAGTATACTCTGGTCCATAGTCAATTCCTATGTAGGAAATTCATCCTTGCGCCAAGTGGCTCAGTAATATCTGCTCAGTACTGTCCAAAGACAAAAACATAAACGGTGACTATAAGTGAAAGAATAAGAAAAAGAAGACTCTTATCTATGCGTTGGTGGTGCACTCTTCGTAGAGGTGAAGAAAAGGGTAGGTAGCCAGTGAAGTGCCCGGAAGAATACGGTGGGCCCCTTCCTTTCCTCCTGTGAAAGAATAAAAGAAAACATAGGATTAAAAACATTAAAATATAACTCAGGCTTGACATATGATGATACATAGAAACTAGTTCATACAAGAAAAGTTATATTAATACATCAAGCAGCATGGAATATTTATACAGCTTCCTACAAAAGAATGCAAGCTAAATGAACACTACTCTTCAATTAAATGTGTGGCTAATTCCTCATTTAAATTGTGGCCATACGGTTATCTTGTCTCAAGTTCTAGAATCCATCTTGATTCTTTTTTCCTGAGCTTGAGTTCCCTGTTACCCCCTCTAGGGCTGCCCAGTACTTGTTCGATAGCAAAGTAACTAAGGAGCGAGCTGTTGGAGAGATGATATTCTGCGAAATGTCTAGCAACCGGATACTGGGGGTTCTTGTTTTTTATAGCCCTGAGGTGTTCAAGTACCCTTTTCTTGGCCATGTGTGTAGTGCTCCCTACATAGCGTTTTTTGCAAGGACATGTCAAAATGTATATCACAAATGTTGTACTGCATGTCAGGAATTGCGAAATAGTTCTTTTCTTCTCAGAGTGTGGCATGCTAAATTCCTTAACCATATGGCTGGCTTTGCACGCCATACAATGTCCGCAAGGAAAAAAGCCCTAAAGGTTATGTGTGGTGGTAATTTTACGTTCTGTAATATCTCCTTGCATGAGCATATCTCTGAGACTGCGACTTTTACGATATGTGATTCTGGGCCTGTCACTGATGGTAGGTCCTACTATGTTGATACGCTCTTAAGGATATTCCAATTATCGTTAAGTATTTTTTGTATTTTTCGCGAGCTGTTGTTATATGTCAGAATAACTCTTGTCTCATGGGAGTTGAGGTTTTTATTCTTGTTGCACAAAGTACTTGTTCTGTCGACATTTTTCAGTTTGTTGATTGCTCTATTTAGTACCCATTCAGGGTATCCACGCTCTCTAAAGCGTTTAATCATGATTTGTTCTTCTATTAGATAGTTGTCTTCTGTACTACAGTTTCTTTTCGCTCTCAACAAATCCCCATACGGAATACTCCATTTAAGGGTGTCTGGGTGGTGGCTGAGAGCGTGAAGAATGCTGTTGCCAGCTGTTTCTTTGCGGAATAGTCTGGTCTCAAGTGAGTTATTTACTGCTTTGACTTTAACGTCCAGAAACTCTATTTCTTCTTTATTGATGTTCTGTGTGAGTACTATATTATAGGGATTTGTGTTGAGTTTCTGAATGAATACATTCGCCTCTTCTTCGCTACCCTCCCATATTAGAAAAAGGTCATCGATATAACGCATCCAAGTTTTGACCCTTTTGAAATACTGGGAGAGACATGCGTAGACCGGTGGCGCGATGACTGCCGGTGGTGCAAACCGGCAAATAACTTCTTCGAAATTGCAAATAACACGCGTATAATCAAGGCGTCCGTGCGTGTATTCACTTCCTTAATGCAAGAAACATCATGTATTTAGAACACACTAGGATGCTGATTGACATGATATACCTGTGCCTACAGAACAATATCTTTATGTTTAATGGAGTACTGTTTAAACAAATACTGGGGACTGCCATGGGTACTTGTTTTGCTCCAAGTTTTGCGGGACTCTTCTTAGGCTTGTGGGAAATGGAGATCAGGAATGACGCATGTCTCTCCCAGTATTTCAAAAGGGTCAAAACTTGGATGCGTTATATCGATGACCTTTTTCTAATATGGGAGGGTAACGAAGAAGAGGCGAATGTATTCATTCAGAAACTCAACACAAATCCCTATAATATAGTACTCACACAGAACATCAATAAAGAAGAAATAGAGTTTCTGGACGTTAAAGTCAAAGCAGTAAATAACTCACTTGAGACCAGACTATTCCGCAAAGAAACAGCTGGCAACAGCATTCTTCACGTTCTCAGCCACCACCCAGACACCCTTAAATGGAGTATTCCGTATGGGGAGTTGTTGAGAGCGAAAAGAAACTGTAGTACAGAAGACAACTATCTAATAGAAGAACAATTCATGATTAAACGCTTTAGAGAGCGTGGATACCCTGAATGGGTACTAAATAGAGCAATCAACAAACTGAAAAATGTCGACAGAACAAGTACTTTGTGCAACAAGAATAAAAACCTCAACTCCCATGAGACAAGAGTTATTCTGACATATAACAACAGCTCGCGAAAAATACAAAAAATACTTAACGGTAATTGGAATATCCTTAAGAGCGACAACATAGTAGGACCTACCATCAGTGACAGGCCCAGAATCACATATCGTAAAAGTCGCAGTCTCAGAGATATGCTCATGCAAGGAGATATTACAGAACGTAAAATTACCACCACACATAACCTTAAGGGCTTTTTTCCTTGCGGACATTGTATGGCGTGCAAAGCCAGCCATATGGTTAAGGAATTTAGCATGCCACACTCTGAGAAGAAAAGAACTATTTCGCAATTCCTGACATGCAGTACAACATTTGTGATATACATTTTGACATGTCCTTGCAAAAAACGCTATGTAGGGAGCACTACACACATGGCCAAGAAAAGGGTACTTGAACACCTCAGGGCTATAAAAAACAAGAACCCACAGTATCCGGTTGCTAGACATTTCGCAGAATATCATCTCTCCAACAGCTCGCTCCTTAGTTACTTTGCTATCGAACAAGTACTGGGCAGCCCTAGAGGGGGTAACAGGGAACTCAAGCTCAGGAAAAAAGAATCAAGATGGATTCTAGAACTTGAGACAAGATACCCGTATGGCCACAATTTAAATGAGGAATTAGCCACACATTTAATTGAAGAGTAGTGTTCATTTAGCTTGCATTCTTTTGTAGGAAGCTGTATAAATATTCCATGCTGCTTGATGTATTAATATAACTTTTCTTGTATGAACTAGTTTCTATGTATCATCATATGTCAAGCTAGAGTTATATTTTAATGTTTTTAATCCTATGTTTTCTTTTATTCTTTCACAGGAGGAAAGGAAGGGGCCCACCGTATTCTTCCGGGCACTTCACGGGCTACCTACCCTTTTCTTCACCTCTACGAAGAGTGCACCACCAACGCATAGATAAGTCTTCTTTTTCTTATTCTTTCACTTATAGTCACCGTTTATGTTTTTGTCTTTGGACAGTACTGAGCAGACATTACTGAGCCACTTGGCGCAAGGATGAATTTCCTACATAGGAATTGACTATGGACCAGAGTATACTAAGATTTGACCTCCCTCGAACCACATTGCCACTAGCGCATTCGTATTGAGATAGCAGGGAATACCCTGGCAGGGCAACTTATAATGACTATTGGCTGATTACATGCGCAATGCACTTCTGTGTACCGCGATAATTTCACAGCGAATTACAGTGTATCAGAGATTCTAACTTGGCCAGTATATTGCACGCAGTAGAATCGGCTCCCTATGTAAGGGGCACGCAGTGCGAACTGGGCCATGTAACTAATGAGGTCTTTTGGCTGCATGTACATTTCGCCCACGCACTCTGTAGCGCTCCGTTTCCATATTTCATGGCGATGTGAATTTTAAGGCTACTAAATAATGTAGAATGCTTAGCCGCACTTAAGCATTTAATATTGAATTAATTTATTACCATTTCGTGTATAAAGCATTTGTATATGTCACCAGATGGGCAGATATATATTATATCATATGTGCAGAAAGGTACACGAACACTTGTATATTATTAATGCTTTGAAACGTTTTAGGCATTCTAAGATGGCCGCCATTTTCCTTTTGTAATGTTTGCTGTCCTCTCTCTACTGCCATTACCATCACTATGTAAACTCTCGATTTGCAATGGGTTCCTTGTGTGATCAAGGAGGCTTTGCTTCCGAAACGCGTTACCTTAAAAAATAAACTTTTGCTGCACGAGATTCTGAGGGCGCGTGTTATTGGCAATTTCGAAGAAGTTATTTGCCGGTTTGCACAACCGGCAGTCATCGCGCCACCGGTCTACGGGTGGAGCTCCCAGGAGGGGCGTTTGTGGTTGTGTATATATATATATATATATATATATATATATATATATATATATATATATATATATATATATATTCAAGTCCTCCTGGCAGGGTCTTTTCGGGATCGAGCCCGTTGTCAGCTGGTGCGTGCCGCCGGTAAGCCCAAAACCGGCAATTAATTATCCACGAAGATTCAAAATAAACGCACACTCGGAGATCAGGTAGCAATTGATAGCTATTTAATGCTCGTTACGCGTTTCGACCGTAGTCTTGATCACACGAACAAAAATGCATTCCTAGCATGTTTAAATAAAGTAAAAAAACACCCACATTTGTGAAAGTCGACAAGGGACTACATTTCAGGTAACCATCAGCATCATTGTGAAATGGCAGACATCTTGTAATGAGCGAATTATAAATGTAAGTACTAATATACATACAAATATGTATGCGCCAGTTTAACAAAACAGAACTTCATTTCGTATTTCATTCTCAAAACAATATGACGACTTAAAATTTACAATCATATTGCAAAACTTAATGACAACCGTTATATAGTAAATAAACGCCCAAGTTGGCGCTATCATAGCTCTAGTGACAACAATATGGCTGGCATATTCGGCGGACATATGAATTCGGTCTAGTGCCAAATCCCTGCAAATCATGGTCCACGTTACTCTCCCTGAAGAGATCACCACCTCCTCTAGGTAACTCTATGCGCCAGTATCGCAAACCATAACTTCATTTTGTATTTCATTTTCAAAACAATACGATAAATTAAAAATGTATAATCATATTTGAAGACATAATGACAACTGTTATATAGTAAAGAAACGCCCAAGTTGGCGCTTTCATAGCTCTAGTGGCAACCACACGTCTGGCATTTTTCGGCGTACATATGAATTCGGTCTAGTGCCAAATCCCTTCGAATCATGGTCCACTTTACTTCCCTGATGAGATCACCACCTCATTTAAATAACTCTATGTGGTCTAGTGCCCCATTATTCTGTGGTGGTGTTTATACATCTTAAGTTTTAGGTGTATATATAGTCCTGTGAGTATGTCCATCATAGATTAATATTCAGTTGTTAATACACAAGATACTTGTTGTCTTTTCTATGTAATGCCCAAGTCATTATCAGAAAATAAATAAGATTCTCGTGAATAAAAAGTGCTGTAAATAACTGCTAGAAAATAGAATATAGAATAGAAGTGCTCCTTATATAAACTAATAGTAAAAATTCAAAAATTATTTCATTTTTTTTCCTTTTTCTCAAAAAATTACTATTTAGCATAAAAATCCCTTATCTGGATTCAGTGTCATCCGAGCCCGGGGAAGAAAAGGATAGGGAACCCGTGAAGTGACCATCCAGACGGTGGGTCCCTTCCTTCCTTCCTGTGAAAAAAGAACCCAAATAAGAGATAGATAAATGTAACATCTTACACGGAGCAAATACATACAGACAAGATAATATATTGCAAACAGCATACATATTTCATGCTCAATGAACTTGGAGATGAGAGGCTAATTCCTCATCAAGATTATGTCCCCCTGGAAACTTAGTTTCTAATTCTAGAATCCATTTGGATTCCTTTTGTCTAAGTGACAATTCCCTATTGCCACCTCTTAGACCTGGGACTACTTGTTCAATTGCAAAGAATGTCAATAAGGAATTATTGGATTGATGGTGTTCCAAGAAATGCCTGGCAATGGGGTAGACCGTGTTTACATTAGTTATGGCTCTAAGATGTTCCATGACTCTTTTTTTCACCATACATGTTGTGCTGCCCACATTTCTGAGCTTGCATGGACACTCCAATGCATAGACAATAAAAGTGCTGCTACATGTCAAGAATTGATTGATTTTCCAACTATTAGTTCTCCCTGGGATACTGAATTCTTTCACTGAGGGACTTTTGTTAAACTGGCGCATACATATTTGTATGTATATTAGTACTTACATTTATAATTCGCTCATTACAAGATGTCTGCCATTTCACAATGATGCTGATGGTTACCTGAAATGTAGTCCCTTGTCGACTTTCACAAATGTGGGTGTTTTTTTACTTTATTTAAACATGCTAGGAATGCATTTTTGTTCGTGTGATCAAGACTACGGTCGAAACGCGTAACGAGCATTAAATAGCTATCAATTGCAACCTGATCTCCGAGTGTGCGTTTATTTTGAATCTTCGTGGATATATATATATATATATATATACACATACACACACAAAAAGGAGAGAACTCCGAGTAGTTCTCAAGTTTAGGTGGAAATTATTCCAATAAAACTGAGGATATTAATTATTCTGGGTCACATTTAAAAAAAAATCGAAATCAATGTTTTCACTGATAGTTTCTGCATAGTTCAGTTTTTATTGAGGCCATTTTATTATTGGAATAATGATTCATAGATAGTTATACTTTCACTAATTTTCATCATAATATGACCTCTGGAATGCTACTATGAACTTGATGTTAAAGTGATTTCACCGATAAGTCTATCCTCACTGTTTATGATTGTGACCTTTAAAAGCAGAGTAACTCGCATGTTCTGTATCACTATATGATTAAGAGACCAGGAGGGGTTGAAACGTGTTATGGAAGCAGACTCTTCGCAAATAAATGTTTGCACTGTGAACGGATGGAGGATTGTTTGACGTTCTTGGAATAGTGTGTGTTGCTTTTTGGTGTGTGTGTGTGTATATATATATATAATATATATATATATTTGTTTTTTCCGAAGCCTCACGGATCAAAGAGGCAAGGAGAGTCCGCACTCAGCACTTCAGATAAAGATACAAAGGCTGTGACGAAGACCTGTTTAGGTTGAAACGTGTTGCAGAATAAATTGTATCGTTAACTGAAGTGCTGAGTGCGGACTCTCCTTGCCTCTTCGATCCGTGAGGCTTCGGAATTTGTTTATGGTTAACAGGACTTGCACCCGTTGTTCCGCACCAGCCCCACGAGGTGGATGTGGCCGGGTTAGTGAGGGGCATACGTGAAAGGGTATATATATATTATCTACTGGCGGTCGCCAGTAGATAGTTATAGTTAGGACCTAGTTTCCATAGGAAACTCGTTTTTTGTTTTCTCAATATCTTTGGCGCCGGTTCACGAATCTTCGCGAAATTTTCAAAACTCGTAGCCCGCTCCGGTCAGCTCCTGTCTTGAAAGTTTCGGGGTGATTCGGCAAGCAGGGGCCGAGAAAAAAGGGGGGTCCCAAAACGTGTTTTCTCCATGTTAATTTCCATAGGAAACTTTAGACACGGCTACAGCCCGAACTGCTGAACGGAATTACACCAAATTTGGCAAAAAGGTAGCCCTTGTTTCAGAAAGAGACCTTTTTGTTAAATGGTGTAAATCCGTTCAGTAGTTCCTGAGAAATAAAAAAAAAAGAGGTCGAAAAATGCATTTCCCATAGGAAACTTTAGACACGGCTACAGCTCGAACTGCTGAACGGAATTACACCAAATTTGGCAAAAGGTAGTGCTTGGTTCAGAAAGCGCCCTTTTTTTAAATGGTGTAAATCCGTTCAGTAGTTGCTGAGAAAATCAAAAAATAAATGTTTCGATATATAAAGGCACGGAGGATCCGCGCACCCTCCCGACCACGAGCTTTATTCTAATTGGCTGTCAACACTCCAAACCAGGAAGTGTTGGCAGCCATCTTGTGCCTCGGTAACCGAGGCACAAGAAAACAGAAAAACAATCGCGAAAAACAAGAAAAGGGGGTAGGGTAGAAACACCCTGACCCCCTAGGCAGGGCCAAAAAAAGCTTCTTATTTTTAATGCCCAAGCCCCGGGGACCGCCACCCCCGGGACTTTTATTAATTATAATCACGGGGGCACACGGCCCCCCGCAGCCCCGGGGAACGCCATCCCCCGGGGCTTTTATTTTTTTACACATAGACCTGTGTGGGGGGGGCTCGAGCCCCCCCCACACGCCCCGGGGACCACCACCTCCCCGGGGCTGTGCAATAGGTGGGAGGGGGGCCGCACGGCCCCCTTCCTGTAGCCCTTGATGGCCCTGGGGACCGCCACCCCCCAGGGCCGGCTCCTGCAGTGTCCCGGGGTGCCCACCCCCGGGACACTGCTGTTTGCAGTGACAGGGCGGGAGCCTCGCTGCTCCCGCCCTGTCATTGCAAACTGCTTTGCTTCATTGAAGCGAGAGCAGGGAAACCTGCTCTCGCTTCAATGAAGCAAAGCAGATTGCTTTTCCACACGGGGAGCTGCATGTCAGCAGCTCCCCATGTGGAAAAGCAATGCCGGCTCCCGCAGGACGCGGGGAGCCGGCGGGACGGGGCGTGATGTCATTTGAGACATCATCAGTGATGTCATCAGTGATGTCACTGACCATGTCTAGTGATGTAATATGTGACGTCATCAGCAGTGCATTGCGGGGGCGCGAGTTATAGTTACCTGAACTAACTAGAACGGGGGAATGTCTATGGTTTTGTACGAGTGAAATGTCCAACGAACTATAACGCCCCTGAAACCTATGGTTTTTTCAGTGACTTTCTAAGGTTTTTTAAATGCTAATTTCTAACTATAGCGTGCCTGAAACCTATGGTTTTTTAAGTGAAAATATATATATATATATATATATATATATATATATATATAGATATGGATAGATAAATATAGATAGATAAATATACATATATATATAGACATATAAATATATTTGTACTTAATGTATCTACACGTAATAAACCATTAGTACGTTCCTGTTACTACATAATGTCGTCACAATGCTTTTTTTAAACTATTGTTTAAAAACAAATAAAAAGCTCCTAATCCATGTTGCTGAGCTCCTCAGTATGAAAAAGAACAGATTATTAAAACCTTGTAGTTCAGTCCGAAAGTACATTGTCTGGTCACAAAACATTTCTGACTGTAAATGTAAGTTTCCTATTCTTTATTGTGAACAGTCACAGAATTAAAAAAAGTGCACGCTCTAGGCAGCTCCTTTATTTATTTATTTTATTTATTTAATGCGATTTTATATAGCGCGAACATTACCCGAAGGTGTCAGAGCGCTTTACAAAAGAACCAGTTGCGTTACATAAGGACCTTGGATTTCATGAGTTACATAAGAGATATAAACAGGAAAAAAATTGCAAATGTACAAGTGGAGCGAAAGGAGGAAAAATTGCAAATGTACAAGTTGTAAAGTCACTCAATGAAGAGATACAAACAGATAAACTCTAAAATCACATAGGAATGGTAGTAAGTACAAATGTCTACTACATATACTAGTGGTTAGAGATAAATATATATACAAATTCACTCAGGATTACATTTTAACAGCAATAAGGCTTGGACCATTATATATTACATATTTACAAAGCAGGAAATTTTTGCCATCGCTTTAGGAGAACTCCTTGTGAAACTATCTGTACAAAAACAAGAAAGATACTCTTACTCAAAAGGAGTTTACAGATTCAGCCATTTTCCCTTCAGCATTTGTCAGACTTGAGGAACAAGGCCATTTTTGCGGTACTGTACATCTTCAGTATGACCGTCTTCTCTTTTGCTACTCCACCCACAGACCAGACGACCTTAGTTGTGTGACAATGAGCATTGTGCATAGTATATTCATTTATCATTAGAATTGTTGATTTGGACGTATTTATTGTTGGTCATATCCTTGATTTGTCTGGGTGTCAGCATTTATGTCTCCACGAGTGGATCTTTACTAATGAAGAGGACGTTGGAGGCTTAGAGGGAGACGTCACTGTTAAAGAAAAAAGATAACTAAATAGTCAGTTCAGGGCAGGCGAAAAGGAGGGCGCATCACTATAGTTTCAAAGGATAAAAGAAATTAAGTAGATGTCCACCCTGGTGCACAGGGTGAGGAATATGCTGGGTAAGACCAAGTATTGAGCAGGAGTGCAAAAACGTAGCCACTCGAGCGAGAGAGAAAGGAGCGTGTCGATTCATAAACTGAAGGCCCATATGATCACCAGTTTCAGTTTAGAAGCTTGTAAACCAACTGGATATAGAAAGTCTTCAAAGGTTGACTCAAAATTGGAAGCAGGTCAGTGATAAGGAAGGCGAGAGAGTAATCTGGCAAATCATGTTGACTTTAGGAAGACTCTTGTCAAAATTGGACACCTTGATAGTTAATGAATAGAAAAATTAAGTGCAGTACCACAGCCTGGCCTTTGCATCTGATCGAAATGGAAGATATTATAATCCTTGACAGTGCTGTTCAGGGCTTGAGGTGTCGTCGAAAAGAAAAATTAGATAAAAATTATGGTGGCATATCAGGTCACATATTTCATTTTTTAATGGTGTGATAGCACGAAGAAATTCAAGAGGCAGCAGGATAGCTCTGCAGAGATGGTGTTGGACGTGGGCACCTTCCTGAAGAAAGATCGAGGTAAGTGCAGTGGTTGTCTATTGAATTTCGAGGAGTCGCGAATAGGGAAGGTAGAGCATGAAGACATAAAACCTAACCTGATTTTGAGGCCCAGCAGTTCTTGCTTGCTGTAGGTAAGGCATGAAGATTTTTGGGCAGTATTTTGGGCCCTGGACCCAGCCGGGCTTGCCTTTGGCATGCTCTCTGTGCACCAGTGATGCACCCGCTGCACATCGGCATTGAGACGAAATACCCAACTGACACCACGATGGAGGACGTAGGTGGAGCAGTCTCCATAGCAATGCGAAGCGCCAACCTCACGCGGGCACTCAAAGAAGGCGAGCGAGGACAACAAAAGAAAAGTGGAACCCAGTGTCCTCCATGTGCGGAATGCAGTCACTGGGAAAGGAATGAAAAGGCAAATAAAAGGTGAGATCAAAGTAAAAGTCATTGAAATAACTTATGCGATGCTCACCACCCTAACATAATAAAGGCAACACAAACAATTAGTGGTGAATGGGGCTAGGTTACTCAAACAACAAGGAAAGAAATAAAACGGATAAAGAAAGATAAAAATAGACGTTCAAAACGGTCAGTACTCATGCCCAGGCAGCCTGTGTCTGTGGTACGTCAGTGGCAGCATCCAGAAGAAATACCCGACCGGCAGCAAACTGGAAGATGGTGACACTACCCTGATGTTTAAAAACTCTGCCTCAAGTATGGCACCTAAGAAGAATGTTTGAGGATGGACTCTGCGCGAGCTGTGGTATCCATCAGAAAGAAAATTGCCAAAGGTAACTCGCTTGTACCTTTATGTGGCTGTCCGATTTACGAGAAAAACGATCATATCATATTTTTACGCCTATTCACTGGTTTCCTCTGAGTTTTAGGTACATTTTAAACTCTGACGCCTTGTTTACAAAATTATTGATTTGGGGGAAACACTCCATTCTTTGCTGAGAAGTTGGTGCTGTTGGTAACTCCCACCCCACCTGGCAATCAGGATTTTAACCTTGTCCAAGCCTTTTTCAATGCAGCCTCCCCTGTTTGGAACCCCCCCTTCCATTCCCTTTAGCTTCTCCATTCGAAAGGGCGCTGCCTTCTGTAAGGCTTTGTAATCTTCTGATGGGTTGGGTGGAGTAATTTGCTATTGGGTGTTGAAGATCTATGAAATCAGGCACTGAATTCTCTTTGTATTGCGTGATTTATTGTTTGTTTTCGGGGTGCTGAGAGCACTCCACAAGCCACCCAAATCAAGAAACTCTCCCCACCCAGACCCGCAAAATAAAATATAAGTTCCCCTCTGGAATAAGGTGTAGAGTATAAGTACTGCAAAATAAAATGTCTCATTTTTGCTCTCTTGGAGGTTCCCCTACAATACGTGGAGCCATAGGAGGACTTTTGTTTTTATTATTTCAACCCGAACATGTTTCTCTAAACAGGAAAAAGGGTGTGCTAAACCGGTGAAAGGGATGTGATTTTTAAGTGACATTTCCCGGGGTATGAGGATTGAGAAAACTACCCGTTAAGGACATTAAAATTTTGCTTGACCTTTCTTTGTATCACTTGCAAAAGGTTACACACTCATGACTGAGTATTCGCCTTGACATCTGTACTCTGATTTTGATTCCTCCCTTGTGACTGCTGCTTACTATTTATGTCACTTAAAAACGACCTAGTATTTATCCATTCTTTTACTGTGGTTTTTGATAAAAGAAAGTCTGCTGTGCTTTTGGGAGTATTTGGCATTTGCAGGCTGAAGCCATCCATTGATCATTCATGTCACATGATTCACTTAATTGACATAAGGTTCCCCGCACCACTTTCAGGGTAGTCAATGTGGTGAGGTAGGGGTTGGAAAGGTGGAAATCCAGCTGTTCCTCAGTTTTACTTGTGAGACTGCTTAGTAGATTATCAGTTTAGTGATATGTAGCTCAGCAGTGTTTTCAGTCAAGGCGCTTTTTGTGATGTATATCAAAGTGGCTCTCAGCTCATGGGAAAGATAATACACCAAGGTACCAATGGGAAACGGAGAACAATATTGAAAACATTTTCTAAATCTAGGAAGAAGTATGGTTTTTAAAATAGTTTTAAAACCTATATGAAGGAATAGAAGGGAGCGCATTCCACCAAGTTAAGGCCAAGAAGAGATTTGGGCTGGACAGAAAGACCAGGTGTAGCCGTCTTCCACAGTGTAGGACTTTTAAGATTTATTACCTCTCGTGTACAATTGCAGGTAATGTACAGGATCTGTACAACAATCCATAAGTTGGTAGGAAGAGGGAGGTGCACTAGTTACCATTCTACACACACATTATTCAAACACTCTATGGTGGCAAAAATGTACCATAATTTAGTATACAAGTGCGGATATGTTTGTTTGGTGTTTTATAAAGCTCATGACAGCCCAACCAGGGCTCCCCAGTGCTCATGAACAGCCACGTACAAGCCTGCACAACTTAGAAGAGTCAGGTCTTTAGCTGTTTCTTGAAAATAGTTTTTGTGGGGTTAGAATGAAGCTGATGAGGGAGCAAATTCCATAATTTGGAAGCAAGGAATTTAAAAGATCTCTGTCCTGTCTGGCTCTTCTGAACCTAGGCACGGTGGTCAGTCTTAGACTGGAGGATCTCAAAGCTGTGGTAGGAACGTATGACTGGATTAAGTGTCGAAGGGACATAAATCAGAAAAGGCACAAAATGCAAAGCACAAGGCCTGGAATTTAATCCCATTTCTCTGCTGGGAGCCAATAATGTCAGTTAGATGTACGGAAACTGACTGAAATTTCGGTAAGAATAACAACAACCGAGCCGCTGCATTCTGTATGATTTGAAGTTGTATAATGGAAGGGTGTAAGGCACCCAGATAAACGACATTCCCGTTGTCCAGGCACGAAGCGATGATTGCTTGGACTAAGTTCTTTTGGGTTATGGTCAGGCACGGTCCAGAGTATCTTCTGAAACAGTGGCCCAATAGGTTTTTAATGTGGAGGTCCATAGTAAGACCATCATCTATCGAGATACCAAGATTTTTAACTGCCAGTTTCAGAGTGGGAGTAGGGCCCAGTCATCAGGTCACCAGGCAAGAAACCAGAGACATGGCTGTCCTCTGACCAAGATGTTTGTCTTTTCACCTTTGAGCATCAGGCAGTTCAGGCTCGTCCAGCTAGACACTGGTGAGAGGCAATTCTTGAGTTATTCTGGTGTACCACCTGGTTTCTTGTGACTGTGAGAGTACTAGCTGGGGTGTGATCAGCATATGAAAGCAGGGTGAGGCCGAAAGATTCCACTGCCAAAAGATATTATTGAGACAGCTGACAAGCGAAAGGGAAAAACAACATTCATGTTCTGAAAATAGAAATGGCAGATTTAGGTGCATTGAGACTCACCATAACTCGGGACAAGTGTAAGACTAAAACCATTGGGGATCATGCAGAGGTAATTCTGTTGGTGGCAGTTGAGAGGAGAAGGGCAGGGGAAGGACTTACTGTAAGGGATCAGATTGGTTTCATCAGGTATTTAATGACCTGAACATCTTTCAAAGTTTTATTGAAAAATGCAATGGAAGAGGTACGCCTCAAGATGGGTAGTAGGAAATTCCCACTTTGAGAGACTTGTGCGTAAAGGAATGTGTCAAGGTATGATCAGCACATTGATGAAAGAAAGCACCCAGTTTGTCTAGTAATTTACCTAGTGATTCAGCATAGATGCTGAAAAGAATGGGCTCTTTGGTGGCGCTCCTAGACACCTCCTCAGGGAGTGAAGATCAGCTGGGAGATGGGGCCCTTCATCTTTGCCTGTTGGAACCTGTTCAACTGATAGGCCTCAAACCACTAAAGTATTTTTCAATGAATTCCCAGCCTGTTCTCAGAGAGCGGAGAATATCGGGGTCCATTGTATCCAGAACAATCAGGAGAAAAGTGTCCCTTTAATCGCACATTTGAAAGGCATCATCTGTCACTTTCAACACAGAGGTAACAGTGCTGTTCTGAACCTAAAGTTTGATTGCTGATACAGATTTATTTAACACATTCGTAGTACTTTTATTTTTACATAAGGTCCTTAAGCACAGAATGAACTAGATGGAGAAAGCTGGTTAATACTGACCAATATGCTAAAAACGGAGGGATCTCACTTGGGAATAACTACTCTAACAATTGGGGATGATACTCTTAATGACCAACCCCACAGAGATTGCACAATAATTCCTGGCCTTTTTTTGGGCTTCACATAATTCCATTGTGTATTTGACCATGGACCGAGAAGAGATGATACAGTTCATGTTCATGATATGTCTAGCCATAGTTGGTAGTGATGCTCTGGGTGGTACAACAGCCGAGAAGGAACTTAAAAAGGTGATACAACAAATGAGCGTCAGCAGCTCTCAAGTGGTAGATGGGTTACCCAACACGCCATGGATCATACCGGCATTACTCGCCTCTGCATTTTAAAGTTAACTCTGAGGATACCAGTTGGTCTTATTGAGAACGTATACTGATTGATGATCTCACACCGATATTAGCGACTGAAAGTACTTGACTTGGTTTCATATTGACCTTCAAATCAGATGAAGGCTGTCCATGCCAGAGGCAGTCAAAACTCGTTGTGTAGGAATAGATATAGCAGTCCACGCCCTGATGAAGTCTTTGGCTATTACCATTAGACGAAACACGTGTTGGCAAGAATTGTGGCTGTTGCTTGTATCACTGAAGAACTGAAGTGTAATTTGAGATCAAAAAGTCTTCCCAAGATACAAGTTACAGAATAAAGATCAAGGACGAACACTTGAAAAAGACTACTGCATGGACTTATGTTTTGGACTTTATATAATTTGCTCAGGAAATTGAATTTGTGTCTAATTACAAGTGTGTGTAGGCTTGCATACACTAACCGACAACGTAGGGTAGACGTTGTCTCAATTTCCTTTGATGCACTACCAAATTAATTTATAATTCTGATTACGTTGACAAAAGGTATGGATGTTAAGGTGTCCCACTGGTGACAAAGTTTCACAAAGAAGTGCAAGATTTAGGATTTTCAGGTCAGGAATTTGATTTTTTTCAGGGAAGTCATTTTCAGTTGACTAGGCTATGATATCCTAAACTGTTGTACTCAAGCTGAATCACATGAATTCACTCTACACCAACTTCTCCCTCAAGGAAAACATTTGCTCCTTCTCTCTTCCCACCTGCACACCCCTCGTATCCGTCACAGCTGCAGTAGTGGGGGGTGCACCTTCTCCTACATTTCCGCCAAGACCTGGAACGACCTGCCACTCCACCTCTGAACAGCACCCTCCCTGGCAGACTCCAGAAAGAAACTCAAGACCTGGCTTTTCGACTGAGACTTGGCACCCTCAGCGTTCAGATACCCCTAGGGGTGCTGGTGCTGTGCTATAAAAATGATAACTGACTGATTGCAAGTAAACAAAGACGGCCGAGTAGCGCTTTCTAATCTAAAGAAAGTCAAACCATTTCTTCCAGAAAGCAACCTCAGACCTGCTGTTCAAGCCCTTGTAGTCTTGCATCTGGATCATGGTAATGCCCTACTCCATGGCACCCCAGGCTCCGCACTGGCACCCATTAGGGCAGCCTATACGCCGCAGCACATCTCATCTACCTCACCCTAATGGAACTCCATTGCTAGCCCGGACAATCTTTAAAACTAGCGGCATCATTTACAAATCCGTCACAACTAGCACTTCCACTTATCTTGTAGAAAATCTCACCATCTCTGGTGGTTGTCAGCATACCAGCAGCCAGGACGCCATCAGACTGCTGATTAAGAAGTGTAATGAAGAAAAAACAAGATAACAGGCCTTTTCCATCTATGCTCCCAGGATCTGGAATAAAATCCCTGTATCTGTCAGGACTTCCCCAATGCCTGTCCAATTTAGGAAAGAGAGAGTTAAAGACTGACCTCTTTAAAGAATACTACATCACAATGCATTAACCATCCACAACTCATCTTCCTCTCCTGCTACTTGCCGACTCTAACCATGCATTTAACCATGTACAGCGCTCCGCTGGCTTTTAGCTGGGTTCACGCTATAGAAATACCATTTAACTATATACATGCATACCTACCTACCTGTTGCAGACTAGATTTAAGGACTTTTTCCTGGAAAACTCTGACTTATGCTGTGAACAATGTAAGAGGAGTCTTGATCAACGGCCATGGCTCTGCAACATAATGGAACCAATATGGAAATAAATACTAAATTATTTCAAAGAACTCACAATTGAAACAATTCTCATATAAGTGGGGATTCTTCTGTGGGGGCTTAAATACGAGAACTCGGGCTATTAAAAAAGCAACTTCATTGTTCACTACCTTGTAGCAAGACGAAATTATTCAAATGGTAGGAAAGACAGACTTAAACTACTGTTGGTGTTCATGATGGTACACCTTTGTTGTGGAGAAAATTACAGTAGGAATTATATTACAGGACTTGTACTACTATTCCCTGCATACATTGCTCCCTCTGCTGTTTCCAGCACAGAAGCATGAGGCTGATCTACCAACTAAGCACCTTTTCCTATATAAGTTAACAGTGGGGGAAAAAAACTGAGGACTTGGGTGCTAAAGGTAACTAAATGCCAGGTTTTCCATAGGGTATACATCTGTGATAGATCTCATTTTTGCTACATACATATATCTGAAAAATGATTGATGATAAACATATGCACTTAATTCTTGTTGCCCATAAGAGTCATCAATTACCTGTGGTCTGACATTGGAACAGTTTGAAAGGGAAGGGATTCAAACTATGGCATGGGAGGGGAAAGACTGGTTGGATGCTGGTGGCTAAATATATGAGGAGTCAGCCGAGGTGTGCCTTTTTATTTGGGCAATGTCTCCTGAATACTATTGATTTTTTTTCGCATCTCGAGCCCTCTAATATTTATTTTGTGATACAATTATTCTGTAATGGTCCAGCAGAATGTGTCACATGTTAAAATTTTAGTAAACAGATTTGAATATAAAACAGAATTTCACTGTATGAACAATCCTACGCGCTTTGCTCTTATGCGGGGTCTTGTGATAAAAAAGGGGTATGCATTGCAGCCTCAGACACTGGGGAATTGTTGCATCGATTCTCAAGTGGAGTGTTGACACTGTGCGCAGTGTACATTCTGTTACTCCTTCAATGTGGGGCAGACTTTTAATTCATGTAATTGATTTCTTAAAAATAGGAAGTGAAAGTCTGCAAAAAAATCCATTAAATAACTGTATCGGGTTTATGGGTGGTTATAAAGAATTTATGAGGGCTGTAATGGGCACATTGATACCAATGTGTATGTGTACATTACTTTGTGTTGCAAGCCATCCCTACCGCATCTCCCCCTGGAATAATGACAGAGTGCTGTAATGTGGTATGCAGAAGCTCGCCTCCATCTTCATCATTACATTTCGCAATATAAAATGGATGATTGTGCAGAAAATAAGAGCTCGCAATGTGGTGCTCACCACCTGCAATGTGACCAGAGAGACAGCGGTGGAAACTTTAGGCTTCTGTTCTAGAAATGTAAAGAACAGTTTAGAATCTAATCCATTCTCCAGGCTCTCTCTGTTCATAAAAATGTCGAAACCAGCTTTGACCCCTATCTTTCTTTCTGTCCCCACATTTCGTGTTGCACGTACTTTTCACTTTCAGCTTTAGGATACGAGGAAAACATGGTAACGAAGTGTAATTATATGGCTTTGTTAGACGCTCGATTGCTTCTTGGCGCTGCGTTGACAAAGCGCCAGCATCGCATCAGCAGTATATTGCGCAAGGTTATAGAGCAAGTAAGTAGCCAAGCTTTAAGTTATTCCAGAAACAAAGGTGAATTTCTGCCACACGGGTAGCAGGGAGGTCACTCTGCAATTGATGGACGAGTGCAGGCAGCGAGCAGCAACCACCTCTGGGCCGAATCCCCGATGCTGTTACGGCGTAGGAGGAACACAGCGACCCGCTGTGCATGCGCCGACACTGCTGGACAGGACAGAGAGAGGGACCCACGTCACCGAGAGCACGTGGCGCTGTGCAAAGAAACTTCAACTTGACTGCTTTTTCAGCGGTAGCCGCGCGCCCATGGCACACGCGCTCAAGGGACTGAAACTGTATTGAACAGATTGAAATTTTCATATCTAGATTATCAATCTCCCTTCTTTTCTTCATCCTTTTCAATCCGTATTTAACGCTTTCCTTTGACCTATTTATAAACTACATCTATCATCTCCTATGTCCTGACTCCAGGTTTTCATTCGTTGGTTGCATTTGTTATTTCGCTGCTTCTACGTGGCAACTGATTCACGAAAAAGCAGAAAATCTGCTTCCTTAGTAGTAGTCCTGTGAGTAAGTGAGGATTTATTACGTCTGGGAATTCACGGAGATTCCTTTTTTGTACGTCTGTAAAGCTGCTCCAGGTGCGGGTTTCCTGCTAGTCCTGGGACTGCCATGCGACTCGATCCCCATGCTCCGGTTTCCCCAGTGAAGAAGTGTCCATAGGGCACAATTCAGCACTGGGGAAATGCAGCCAAAGTTAAAACCATGTTTTCTTTTCTCCAGGGAACAATATGTTTTTTCCATTGGAGAAGCTCCATCATGTGCACTGAGGCTAAGTTCGCCTGCCATCCATTCCACTTCCCACATTTGAGGGGGAGTTACTCCAGCCATTTGGTGGGAACAAACCAGAAGCCCGAAATCTTGCTACATGTACTGCTTGGAAGATCCTTGAAGGAAGGAGCACGCTCCAGAGAAGGGGTACTAGTACCAGAGTGCACCTTGGGTAGCTCCCTCATGATCCAGAAAAGGGAGTGGGAGGGAAACTGTTATACCAAGATGGGGTCGCCTGGTAACATTGGAGAACATGCATTTTCTGTGAGACAGAATTCTTATTGCCCTGACTGCATCATGTCAATATCTTTGCCTTCTGATTGCCCTGACTGCATCATGTCAATATCTTTGCCGGCGACACCAAATGGAAAGTATTGTTCTTTTAGTTGAAGAAAGTAGTTTTTTTTTTAACATAAGGCACCGGATGGACAATGTTTTTTAAAAACTATTTTCTCGACGATCACATTGCCTAGTTACATTGAGGATCAAGTTCTAAATGGGTGTATTGGTTTCTCAGTTTTGCGTTTAGTTGGGGAGAGGACGCAGCACAGTAGGAGATAAAAAGTCACAATGACCCAATTGGAACAGAAATAACCTCCATTTGCCCTGTGCCTCCTCATCCAGTTTTGACATCTTCTAAGAGTTGAGATCAAAGGCATGTGTGCCTTCTAATTTGCCTGCATAATTAAAAAAATATGCATCATGTATGTCCCCTCCTCACAATTGTCAGATTGTGTTTTGTACACATTTACACAAAGTGGTGCAAAAGCCAGAGAAAACCCACTGTTGTGCATCACGTGGAACTGGGGCTTTCCCCTTGCCGATATTCCCAATTACTGGTCACGTCATGTCATGATGTCATCGTAGATAGTACCCAACCAGTCTCCTCAAATGCATCCTTAAGTGCAGCCTCAACCAGCATCCCATCTCCTAATGTAAGTACCTTCCTGCAAGAATACAACCACTGTAGTCTGTAGATACTGTTTGCGGATCCAGAGGACAGAACAAACTTATTCTCACTTGACAAACCTAACCAGATCCAACCTGCATCTGGTTAATGCTAAATGCTTGCTTTGTATTGCTGAATTTGCTAACCTAGCAACACGGTATTGCAAAACATTAAAAATAAGATGCACAGACGCCACTAATCGCAAGTACATGGGTGCCTTTGTGTTTATGTGAACACCAAGTCATCTGCATAAGATACCTTAGGTAGGTTACCACCCTGATCAGCAGTCCACCAGCCTGAAAGTCATCATACACTTTTTTTTATCTGTGTGCTTTAAAGAGAAACACCCACCACAACCAACCTCCATGCCAATAGTTATTTTATCGTAAGGTGCACTGTAATGCAAGAGCATGTGTTTTAGGCATAATCTTGATTATATCATTTGTAAGTGGAATGTAAGCAGACCTTGAAGAAATTTAAGGAACAAATGCAAATAACACCTTCCCTTTGAAAAGCTGCATAATTAGAACTGACCACATCTTTCATTCACTTTAATATGGTTCCTGGCTTTAGAGCTCATAGAGGAGTCTATATTCTTGCATGTGGTCCTTCTCCTCAGTTCCGCTGCAGTCAGTAAAGGCTGCTGGCCAGTCCCCAGCAACAAAACTGGTCTCCAGCAGCAGTGAAACTCGCCATACCCTGCCAACCCACTGGGAACGCACCCAGGGCCCAGTAGTCCGGGCTAGCCTTAAAGCCTTTTTAGTGCACCCTTAGGGTACACAACTATCCGATACGAGGCAGGGTCGGCCACTTCCTTCTTGGGTGGCAGAGCATTACATCTGAAAGGTGTGTCTTCCAAATTGTCCAACGGAGCTATGCCACACTATTCCTTTTTGACTTGTCTCATCTTTCACCTACTTCAGAGCAGCTCTTGGAGAACCATCTGTATTGTGCTAGGAGGTGCAGGCTCTTTTAGCCAAATGAACCTTAGAGAGGGTGTCGGCCTCGGAAGTTGGGATTGGAAGGTGTTCCCGCCTTTTCCTCGTGACGAAGAAGGGTGGAGGCCTGCATCCTATTTTAGATTTTCTCCCTCTCAGCTCTTTCCTGCACAAAAAAAAATTCAAAATGCTCACGCTGGCCCAGATCCTTTCTGCTCTGTATCCGGAAGACTAGGTGGTGGCTCTGGACCTGCAGGGCGCCTATTTTCACATCCCTGGTCTGCAGGCCCCCAGGCGCGGCCTGCAGTTCAAGATGGAACATGAGCATTTACAGTTTGCCATGCACCCTGTCAGCCTCACCAGTGTTCCTCTGGTGTTCACAAAGGTGATGGGAGAGGTCGGGTTTAGCAGTTTTCCCTTACCTTTGACTACTGCTTGCTACATTTAGTCACTGACTACTTTCACATGACGGCGAACATCTTGACATCGTTGGGGTTCTCAGTCAACCTGCTGAAGTCATACCTGACTCCTTTGCAGAGGCTCAGCTTCATCTGAACCGTCCTTGATACAATGCACTTTTGAGCCTTTCCTCCAGACCAGTGAATCCAGGACATTCTGCAGGATCCACATGTTTCAGCCTCTGTCCTGGGTCTCAGTAATGATGGCTCTGAGGCTTCTTGGCTTGCTTGCCTTTCATGCTCGATGGCATATGCAGGCTCTGCAGTGGGATCTGTATTCTCAGGTGCGCCAAGCACCAGAGGAACCTGTCAGATTCCATCCTGGTGTCCGAGGAGACTACAAAAGATCTGCAGTGGTGGCTGCAAAACTGCAGTTGGACCAGTGGTAGACCTCTCTCCCTGCCCCAGCCAGAATTGATGGTGGTGATGGATGTATCACTATTGGTTTGTGGAGACCATCTGGGAGAGGTGGAAATCGTAGGATTCTGATCTCCAAAGGCGTCCTAGCTCCACATAAATCTGTTGAAGCAGTGGGCAATTTGTTTGGTGTTGAAGACCTTCCTGTCGACCATCAAGGGCAGGCTGTTTCAGGTTCTCATGGATACCTCCACCGTCATGTGGTAATGCAACAAGTTGGACGGGGTAGGGTCTTGGGTCCTGTACCAGGAGGCTCTGCACCTCTGGAACTGGCTGAGCCAACAGCGAATTTCCCTAGGCTATTTCCCCTGGCGGGATCTTTAAACGTCATGGCGGATAAGCTCAGCCGCCGCCACCTAGTGGATCACGAATGGCGGTTACACCCAGAGGAGGCAAAAGTGTCTTCTAGCAGTGAGGAGAAACCCTGCTTGCTCTTTTCTCTACTGCTGAGAACGTGCACTGTCAACACTTTTGCATGCTAGAGTTCCCAAGAGGGCTCTTCCTCGGAGACGCATTCCCCATGTAGTGGAGCACGAGATTCCTGTACACCTTCCTGCTGCTACCTCTCCAGTCCAGAGTTCTGAGGAAATTCAGTAACAAACGGTCCTAAGTCATCGTAGTGGCTCCGGAGGGCCAGGAGAGTGTGGCAAGTTACTTTTCTTCAGTAATTCTCTTTCTGGTAGATACTCTATCTAACTGCAGATTCCTTAATATCCTTCCTCCTCCCCTTTCTATGGAATGGTCTACTTTTCCATCTAAAAAGGGTCCAATTTAGTTATCTACACAACTGTCCTTTCAATTTGTTGATGGGCTCCATGACTGAGAGCAAGGAGAAGCCTACAAAATAAACTGATATCAGCATGCATGGGTAGCACTTCTATGCAGCTCTGTTCACCATTGGTGCGGAGCGGTTTGGAGCACCTACTGGCGCACAGGATCACTGCTTTTTGAGTTTCCAAATCCAGTTTGGTGCTGGGTGAAAGTCACAAGATGAGGAGCCTTTAGTTAGATAAAGTATCCACCAGAAAGAGCCTTACCGAAGGTTAGCAATTTGTTCTTCTTTGCCTCTTCTGCTGGGTGCTCATGCCAAAATAAACTTCCCTTTACCAATTTGTATGACTTGCAGGCTGAGAAATGCTGCCAACCTCTCCCTCATTGCGAGCACATTATAGTTTTTCTATTGCTGCATTTAACATGGAGAACCCTTAGCCTCTCCCTGTTGCTGACATTGAACTGTCCTGTCCCTACTGTATGGCAGGAAATGTAAAGGAAAGCCGGGAATTGACAGTATTTCATATTATACACTTCAGAGACTAGGGTTATGTCTTTCTCTCTTCGATTTAATGCCAAAGGGTAGTGCTTTATGACCATTTATTCAATGAATGTTATTCAGTCAGTGTTAGTATATGGAGTTCAAACAATATACTTATCATACCCTGAGTAAAACTGACATTATACACACACATATACATGTGCACGTTCATAAGATTTAAAAGTGTGCTTTTCTGTTTGGAATATTTCCACAGACACTGAAGATCAAACACAGTTGCATAACATGCTTAGTTGAAATCACCTTACTGCTGCAAACTCTATGGGTGCTCTGAGACCGCTTTGTTTTTTACTAACTATTTAATTGCGGTCCTTGAGGTGTTGAGCCTCTCCTAAAACTGTTTATTTCTCACCTCAACTGACCAAGAAGTAACAGTAACATAAAATAGTATCTCCTGCCGTCCCTTACTCTGGTGGCTCTCTAGACTTGACAAAAGAACGATTTTAGAGAGGCTCAACGCCTCAATGACTGCAGTTAAGTATTTAACAGAATAAAGGGGCCATTGAGACCCCCAGGGTTTGCTCCTGAGTTTGCAGTGCTTCAGTAAGACTTTCATGATGTGCAGCACAGCTTCAGAGAGACAATCTGCCACTGTTTGAAAAATGTTTCCATGTAAAAATCTGGGGATGGGAGGGGGGGGGAGGTGGGGTTGCTGTCCCCTGCATCCCCCCAGAATCTGGGGGTGACATATGCTACATGTCCCCTACTGTTTCTATATCCATGATCTGGAGGCCAAACTGAAATGGGGATGTGGGGCTGACTACAGGGCTGTCTTAACAGCATTATAGATCCCTGGGCAAATCAGTGCACTGCCTACACAACCACTCAGGAATAAAAATGTAAATTATAGATAAAATAAACTTATATTTATTGGTACCTCCAACAAAATCAGTGTTTTGACAGGAGGAGCCCCCCCTGGTTAAATTCTGGTCTGTGCATAGATTAGCTTGATGCCCCTATGCTCGTAGGTCCCCCAGGCAACTGCCCAGCATGCCCATGCGTTAAGACGGCACTGGCTGACTGCAGCACTGCGACCCCCAGCTGCTCCCATACTTGCCACCGGACTGCCCTTCTACACCCAGCCCCCTGAATAAATAGCAGCTTCAGTACAGGTACCCTTGGCACCATTTATTTAAGGTTTCCCATGTGACTAGATCCAGTAAGGCAGTCTTTCTAACGTCACCTGCTCAGTATAGTGCGTTCTCAGTAATCCGCGTCAGAACAGTGTACTTTTCTCTGCGATCCATTGAGCTTGTAAGGTAGAGGTTTATGCGGCTGGCGAAGTACATCCTGTTTTTTATGTACAATTATTTCGAGAATAAAAAGCTCTATTGCAAAAAAGGGACTTCAAAACAAAACTTAAACTTGTCAGTTTGTCTCATTGAGACAACTTTGTTTTCAGTTTTATCATGAATGTTATAGATTTACATAAAACAGGCCATTTGTTTTTGTAATACATGCACCATTAACTGTGTAATATTGACTGTTTTTATGAACATGCTTAAGCCTGTTTAATTCATTATGTACAATTACCTATTTTATCATCTTGTACAAATAATTGTGTTTTTGTCAGCTTCGACTGATGTCACACCTGTCAATCAGAGCTTTTGCGACTACTTTTCAGAACAAGCATTAGGCAAAACCACTAGGTCTGGCTTTAATGTGATAGCACATGAAAACTGAGAGTAGCATAGTGGGCGAAAAACGATTGACTGGAACAGCCCAGAGTGATTATCAGTGGCTGAGATTAATCCTTGTGTTTCTTCCATCACCTTGTCGTTTATTGAAGTAAATTTCTTAAGTGTGAGAGGTATTTCCAGACCTGTGCCCCCTGCGAACTGTGTTTCAGGACTCAAACCGTACCACAGGGAAGACTATTAAGCAGGCTGAAACTGGTCAGGGGTTGTTTGTGTTCGCACCTGCAGTGGACCTGACCTGGCACTTTGTGCTTGATTGTACCTATTGGAGCTTGACCAAGGCTGTTTTGCTTATGGCTGATGTCTGTCTAGAGTGGCATAGTGTGTGAAAAACGATGGATTGGAATGCAGTCCCCAGCAATCGCCAGTGGCTGAAATTGATTCAAAATTTCTTCCATCACATTGTTGTTGGTTGTTTTCGTCATCGTGCACAAGCACTCATGCATCTTTTAGGTCAGGCTTGATAGTGCAGCTGCCTGCCAGAACCTTTGCCACCACTTTTCTAAACAAGTATTGGCAAAGCCAATAGGTCTGGCTTGAATGTGGTTACACTTTAAAACACAGACATGAAGTGATGCCTGTTTGCATGAGTTTACCACATCAAAGCCAAACCTGGAGGCTTGGCCAATATTTGTTGACATATACAACTTAAATCTGCTGGTCTCCCTCAGATTGACAGAATAAATACCCCAGACCCCGCCTGACCATGAATATCTCTAGCCCACCTGTCTACTATATTATGAGACCTAGATAATTGAAGCTGACTACATTTAGCTCTTCATCTTGCAAATAGTGAGAGAAATATCCTGGGGCTTGACAGGAAGCGCCACAGGTATGTCCCATTCCTACAGGAAGGTAAGCAAGCTTTGAGTCTTGCTTGCATAAATTCCCACATGGAGTAGAATGTGGGACCTGAACTCTGGACAGCAAACCGGCTACTGATGCACATTCTGCGAGGAAGACTTTGCCTATGGTCCACCTACTTTAGCTCTTATCAAAGCAATGCCAGCTTTGACTAGCTAGACCAGATCTGACAGTGGTCAACTGAGATCTATATGGGGACGGCGAATCAATTGACCTCCACTCTGCCCTGTCAGAATGGTAGACAACAAAGTGTAGCCTGGGAGTTCCCCTAGGATTATCCTTTCATGCTTCACCTAACCAGGCGCAGCCCGTACTTATCCTTAAGGGCGGAGGCGCTCTGCCCTCCACCTTTTTGCAGACATGAATAGTGTCCCTCAGTCTGAGCAAAGGTCAGCCTGACCGACACTCTTCATGTTCAGGTTAGGCAGCCAGGCACGATACATGCGCTGAATTAAATGCGCAGGCGTCTGGCTGCCTGAGCTGAACTTTGTAGGGCTGAGAATTTCACAGCCCTGTGAGTGTGACCTAGCCTGGCAAAGCCATTGGAGGTCCTCCCCCTCATGAGAAGGGGGTGTGTCACTGATGGACTTGGACCTGGGCAGTTCAGTGTTCATCGGTGATGCCCTATCAAAGAGTGTGGTAGGGTCAGCAACTCTATTTGACCCAATCACAGTGTGTCACAGTATGTGACGAGTAAGGGATTGCTGCCTCTTCTCATTGGCTGACCTAAGGGCAGCCAATAAGAGGAGGTGGCAGTCCCAAACCTCTAGGAACCTCGGAGGCTTCCTTCCCGGCATCCTTGATCACCGCTGCAGCCCGGTACGTTTTTTCTTTTTTTAATGTTTGCTGCATGCATATGTGTATGTATGAATTTATGTCTATTAGTGCATACATGCCGTGAATGGGTATGTGTAATTTTGAATGGATGGGTGTGAAGAAGTGTGAATGCAGATGGGTGAGTGTAAGTATGTATGTGTGTCTGCGTCAACACCTTGTCCCCATATTTGTGATATCAGGGAGTCCAAATAAGGTATGTGTTGAACCTCTTTCACTAGGGTTCCAGTAACATGGAGCTAAGTTTTATATCACTGTAACAGTCCCCAGTAATTTATTATATCTGCCAGAGGTGTCCATAGGGCACTATAGGAGGTGTTGGAGCTGATATGTAGATAGTAACATTCCATATCTAGCATGTCCAATCGACATCTCTCATACGTTATTGTTAGTATGTACATCCCTATTCTTGGGCGAGCTCCAGCTTGTATTAGGGTTGACAATAGGCTGTCTAATTGTAGAAACACTTTCTGTGATATCAGGCAGAAGTCGTCTTGGTAGTACAACCATTTTGATTAGTGTGATCCAGCCTCTCATATTGAGAGGTATGTTGACCAGAACTTTATCGAACCGTGCCACTTCAGTTGCACACCATATGTTTAACTTAATGTGAATTGATGCATAGATATCATAACAGATATCATAATGCTGGAGATTGCCATTTCAGTCCTAACTCAGCGAATGTTGCACCACCAGCCTGTGTCTCTTTACCCAACAGGAGCATTGATGATTTGTTTGAAGTCTCAGTATTTTACCATATTCATTCAGGAAATTAGGGGCACAATGGGTTGGATCCTTCAAATACACTAAGGTGTCATCTGTGTATTGGGACACGGCATAAGTAATATTCCTTATCGCGTCCATCTGCTGTCTCAACACACATGTCCGTGCTTCCACCAAAGGGGCAAATAATGTTGGTGATAACTGAAATCCCTTAGAGGTGCCTCTTACTAGCCACCAACTTTTTGGCACCATTTTATCAATTGACACTGTTAATTTGATCTCATATTTAGCAATCTTATCCCTCTAGAGTACCCCAACCAAAATTGTATCAACTACTGGGAACATAAATTCCCATCCTATAGGATTAAAAGCTTTGATAACTAGGGAAGCTACACCTCAGTCTTTCTTTGCCTTATCTCTGAAGAATTTCACGTGTGCCAATTGTTTTAAATTACGTATGGTATTGCGAGGTGGGATGAACCATGGTTGATCACGGTGTGTTAAATCTGTAAGCGCTGCAAACAGTCTCCTCGTAGTGGCACAAGTGAGGAGTTTTCTCTCCACTGACGCTATTAACAGTGGTCTGTAGGATTTGTAGTCTTCAGGTTGAAGGAAATGGACCTTTTTAATGGGGCTACCTTTCTGTCTACTGTTCGAGCCAAAAACAAACAGTTTACTTCTTCTCTGACCCCCACCCCCTCCCCCACCTGTCTTTTAAGAGAGATATGGTGCAGCCCTGGTGGTGCAATTGTGAGTCTGGTCCCTACCCACCCTAAAAATAAGCAACCCAACTGGAAGAGAGTAATAGAAACCAATGGAGGCCTAGCAGATTATACTGATTTGTTCGCATAACTGCTTGATCAGGAGACCACCTACCTTTCCTTACCTGTCCTCCCTAGTTGATGCCCAGTGATTAACACTTCTCAGGGTTTGTACAATAGAGAGCCAGTCCTCCAAGCCATGCCTGTGAAACTTTAATATCTGAGATGACGTTCCAACTGTGCCCTGTACTGCGAGACCAAAGAACCATATTGGCCTTCACCATAACCTGTGGCCTACTGTTCCATTTTGGTGGCCTTAAGCTGCTCCAGCCTGTGCCTCCATGATGCTGTCAGAATCGGTCTTGCCTTCTTCCGCTCTGCCAAGATCATTGCATCCTCCTGTACCCCATCTAGTTGCCTGTATTTTACTGGGTGCATGCATCAGTCCATGTCCTATAGGTGGCCTCTCTTACAGCAAGAATGAGATTCTGTCCCTGTTAATTTGGGTCCACTTACCAGGGCCCGTGTTGCACAGAGGGCCACATAGTCCTGTATGGCCTGTTGTCAGTCCAGTCCTGGCCTAGTCGGAAATCACCAGTCTCATAGAGACATATAAACAAAAGTCAAAGTGGAAGTGTAGGAAAGTAGGATCTGCTTTTATGGTTACCCCCACTTTTTGTCTGGTGCTAAGCTGTTATTGACTAGTCCGCCTGGGATCCTGCTAATCAGGACCCCAGTCTATCTGCTTTCCCCCTTAAATTGTGATGCTCAGTACTTAGGTACATCCCAGATTGGATACTCGGGTGCCCTTATCAGTCCCTAGTATATGGTACTAAGGTACCCAGGGCAAAGGTACCCCAGAGGTTCCCCATGGGCTGAAGCATGTATTATGCCACCCATGGGAGACTATTCAAACTGTAACTACAGGCCTGCCATTGCAGCCTGTGTAAGCTGGTGCTAGCACCACTTACGATAGATATAGGTTTCCTATATCTAGGGTCACTGCACTTAAAACCTATAAGTCACCCCTATAGCAGGCCTTTTGTAATCCTGAAGGCAGGGTGCTTAGTTCTAAGTGTGAGGGTCCCCTTGCATGAGCAGGACACCCCTACAACCTACGGAGTCCATTCTCCTGGGTTGTAAGTGAAGCAGCCATATACTATATAGAGGGGCACCGCTTAATTACGCGATGACCATCTTGAAATTGGCTTCAACGAATCCGATCATGTTTGGTATCAAACATTTTGGAATCATACATCCACACCGTAAACAGGGGGAGAGGTATGATTCCAAGTTAAACATGTTGGAATCATACCTCCCACACCGTAAACGGTGTGGGAGGTATGATTCCAAGCACTGGAAGAACCCTCCGTTAGGCTCTCAGTGCTCCCGGTACCAGTATTCTAGACCCGGACAGCACAACATGGCTACTGCCGACCAGAGACACGATTCTGCCCTCCTGCTGCTGAGCCAAGCTCGAGCAGGGGAAGGCAGAAAAATAGGTATCCTGTCACAGGGAGGTGTGACCACCTCCCAGACAGTATTTAGTGTATTGGGGCCGGGTGGGTGCACTTGCCAGCACCATTCAGTCTGCATGAGGGGCACATTTGGTGTCCCCGTGCATAGTCCAGTTCAAACCAGCTCTGGGAGCCGTTAGCTCCCGCTCTGGTGCGAAACTGTACAAAGGACATGGGAATAACCTCTCCCCTGTCCAAGCCCTCCCCTGGGAGGGTCCCCTGAATCGTCCCAACCATTTCCTAAGGGTTCTTAAGGGCTTACCTATGGGTGGGTCCCTAGATTCGTCGTAGGACAAGAATCTATTTAGACACCACTTCTCCTTCTACCGTCTGGGCACTTTGCACTTCGCTGGACTTCGTTTGGGCTTGACTTCGTCCCCCTTTCAGTCTGCTGCATCGTCTGTGCCTGTGCATCGTACAGGAACCTTCTAAGGCCTGTGGGCATCCAAGACACCTGAAGGAATCTCCCTTGAAGTGAAGGAGTCACTTCCCTGCATTCGCAGGCACTGCAACTAAGCTGACCGGTTTGCTGATCTTGAGCTCCTATGGACTCCAAAGGGTTCTGCAACACAGGTGGTGGTTCTCCATAGCTCTCGAGGCCTCCCCTGTTGGAGTCGTGGTTCTTATAACACTATCTTAGTATATGGTGTGGTCCCCCCCTGGGGTCCACTGTGTATTTTGTGCTATTTATGTAATTTCTGTGCAAAGTATTGTGTGCATTGTGTATATCTCCGGGTAGGAGGTATTGGTATGTGTTAAAGAGTATCATATAATAAATACATATTTTTATAAATACCTTGTGTGGTTCTTCTTCACTTAATCTATACACATAAGATTGCATTCTGGTAAAACAAGCTGCTTTGCACTCCTTCTGGACTAAGCCTTTGCTTTCCACAGCTACCACTTAGAGAGCTTTCTAAGGTTGTCTAAGACCTCTTAAATCACCATAAGGGTTGTCTGGACTAGTGCAGGGTGCCCACTTACATTAGTGGACATCATATACCAGGCCAGCCTCTCACAGGAAGCCTTGCTTATAGCCCTCCCTGGTGTTCATGGGCTTCGGAGACATGGGTGCGGTCATCTTTATTCGTTAGGATTTGGCAAGGTTGGACTTGCCTTGTTAGGATGGCCCTTCTCAAAGAGTAAACACTCGTACAACGAAGTAATTGGAGAGGTAATGCCAGTACTTGCAGATTGCGTAGTGCTTTAGTAACAGAAAGACAGTCTGTTGAGTAGACGGCCGTTTTACCCTAGATCGGTTTCAGTCTTCCAGCTGGTCCCTGGAGGCACGCGCTCCCACCTGGCTGCATTGTTTGTTTGACTCAAAGCATTAAATGCATTATTCATGTGAATCTGGCATTGCCTCTGTCTAGTCGCACGGGTTTCCGCCTTCCACGTGCATCCATTATAGCTGGTTGGATTTTTAGTCATGAAGAAATCTCCGCTAATATACTTGTTGTTTAACCTTTTATGAAAATCTAATTGAGTGTAAGGTAGAAGGTAAATAATTCATGAGAAGTTATTGCTGGTGCGGTACCCTGTCAGAGCTGTGCCGGAGCAAAGGGATTGGGAAAAGGGGCTTCTCGTTCCTTCATTGTGATGCAGAACATATAGTGAGGATACTTTGAAATAACGTAGTGAGATCTTAATGGACTATTTCCCCCTTTGTTAAATTTCCTCCTATTTTGTTAGCACTATATATAGCAGGTTGAATGGGATGTGAATAAACGTTTACATTATGCCGTCAACCCATATAGGGCAAAATGCTTCTTGCATTCTATTCAACCTAATAATTCTGGCAATTTTTAGATCAGCTCGGTCAGGCCGGAAGGCTGTTTTTACAAACAAATAATCTTATTCGCAGATAATATTGTCCTGATCTGTTTTAATGAATTAACGAGAAAGGTGGTAAAGCCCTCGCACTGAAGTTTCCCTATATCATCCGAGTGGATAGATTCCCAGCTGACTTTAAAACTTGTGGCATTTTCTGATACAGAATTAATTAACTTTTCATACCTTTGATGACACTATATTGTTCGTGCTATTTTTTGGTTTCTGTTTACTCAGGTGCGTTTATGATAAGTGTTTTGTTCACTTTGTTTTATGTATTTTATCTGAAGTTATACATTGACAGTTGCTTTGCTTGTGCTTGACGAGATGGTTTTTACAAACCTTACATAAACTGTCTATTTCTAAATAAACAATTGGTATTTTTTTCCCTCATAAATACGTTTCTGGTTCACTTGTGCTTGCACCTTTCCTTGTTGCTTTGCAACACTAAATTTAACCTGCGTATTTTTGCTAGCTATTCATCTGTTCGCAAATCAGCATCACACTAGTGACTGGCTAATGCCGTTCACTTTGATTTTGTTTTCTTAACTGATTTTCTGACACTATTGTTCTTCTATCATTCACTGTGTTCCATAAGCCAGTTTGTATTTTGTGTAATGAGCACATTCTTTAAGATTGCAATATATTACTTTGTGCATCGGTGCTCGTCTTATGTGTTTAGAAGGGATTGTCCATGTTAAGGCACCCAGGCACTTATAAACCGTGAACATCTGCATCGTCTGTGTGTGGTTGTTTGCCCTCATCTAAGCATGAACTCATTGAAAAAATCAATGCAATTTGTTGATTCGTAATAGACTGATCAATAGATTTCATTATGGATGGTTTCTTCCTCCAAATAATAACTGCAGGTGCTTGCAGCAGTCCTTGCGTATGCCTCCCCGCGTCTTACCGCTTGTGCCTGATTTCATGAAGGTAGCGATGTTATGGGTCGTATTCACAACGGATAGCCCATCAAGAAGCTTCAAAGAGCACAAATGCAAGTTGACAGCTTCCCCGTCCCTCCTGGATTCCCATAATCAGTGATGAAATAGCCTCACGCTTGATCAGGGTATGGAAGGATTGCCCTGGGCATCGATTCCCTTGCACCAGCTTCGCTTTTTACCTGAAGGCAAAAATAGTGGTTAAATTACAAATTGCATGAATCTACATGGGTGCATCAGAGAGTTCACTGCATGGACTGACAAATATTGAATTTCTCCCAAATGTGACTTACAACTGCATCAAGGCTTTTTTACAAGGTAGCTCAGACGTATTCAGGTTCTTACATAACACTCTTTTTGAATAATAATAATGATGATAATATTCATTTTAAGATAGGTCAAGTTTTGATTAACATTGCTTCGCCCTCCGATGGGAGATGAACTGCCTTTGTCGGGATTCATATTGGTTTTCATACGGTTTCTTCGTTTCCACAACTTATTCTTTACCCAATTAAATATCTCTCCTGGAAAAATTAGATATGATCTTTAAGTAAAAAATTGGTAATAGATGTGCACATCACTTTTATGTATATAACTGCTGCGCAATAATTTAATATTTCAGAAGTTTTATGTTGACCGCCTGACCCTCAAATCACGCTTCCGGGTCAACGAAAAGGCACTTTGATTCCAAAGCAATGCTTATTGAAAAAGAAAATTCCTGCAGCAGACACATGAGTAGCTCTGCATGGCAAAAGGCTTTTAGATCAATGATATCCCCTAGAGGCCTTCTGCTTTTTGCTCCAGTAGAATGCTGGTACTATGATTTTATTATGCAGAGCCCAGTGGTGGCACAGAGGGTCTTCTCTCCCTGCCAAGGAATGCAGTGAAAGATGCTCAGCTATTTTATTACACAGTGTTGAGTTTGAAAAGATGCTTTCTTCACATTTTAACTGTCAGGTAGGAAATTAAAGAATATAGAAGGAAGTAACAGATGTTAAAGTTGTTAATTTCAAAATGTTAACTTTATTTTGTGCTTTTATTAACAGGATTATAATATGGATACTCCGGGGTCGAAAGAAATCCGTAATTTCCTGGAAATAATGAATCTTTGTTACATTTCTGTAGGGTATGCATATTTTGGGTTTTGTAGTTTATGACGGTACTAAATGTTGCATGAGGGTATTAGGCGATATGATATATACATCATCCCTTAGTTTAGAACTCAACTTTTTAAGGGGATTTTACTCAGGTTCAGCTTATTGGTACACTCGCAGCAAAGAGAAACCGAATGGAATACATTTTATTTATGTTCGATCCTATTGGATTTCTCACTTTACTATTTAACTTTTGATTCCTGAAACAGAGTTCCAATCACCTTTACTTTCAATTGAGAAATCATTGCTTTCAACATGTATTGTTTCTTCCCCTTGCTGTTCCCATGAAACCTAAAGAGGAAATAAAGCAATATAGTCAAAACTTTACAAATGCTGTCATGGAAGGGAAGGAATCAGAAATAAAACTACTGCCAACAGCAAAACCTCCCCCGCCCCTTGTCCCAGCAGCATTAATGAACCTGCACTCTTGTCCACAAACATGCAAGTGAGGACCAACCAGGGTCCAAGCGCCCATTCTTGAGGTCTGCAGACCCAGAAAAAAGATTTATGAACCTCAAAATCAGGCTCAGAGGTTTGTGAACCATGGCCGAATGGCGGCAAACCCAGCAGCAAAATGTACTTTAAAAAATAATTGTAAACAAGTGAGCCAGTGAGTCAGGGGGTGCTCTCCTTGTCTCCTTTTGGGTCCTCTCAATTTTTTTTTTACAGGATACTGGGACTGAGCCTCACATCCCGTAATAAAAGTGACAACAGAACATTTCTGTTGCAACCAGCTAATCAGAGCCTTCGGGCTTGCGTAACCAATTTGAGGTCCACTGACCCAAAATGGACCCATACACCCACAGAAGACGAAATATGCTAAATGTCTGTCAGATTTCATGTAGATTCATCAAATGATGTCACGTGTTTACCCCCCTAACTGTGCCCCCTCCCTAGATGAATCTATTCAAATTTAAAAAATACCAAGAGTAAGCTAAATGTGCTAAAGTTCTGCCAAATTTCGTGTAAATTTGTCATATGAAACTAAAGTTCTAGGCAAGTTTAAAAAAAAAAACCACTGTATCAACTGTCAAGCTATCTCTAACTTTTTAACCCTTTCAAGCCCTCCAGACACAATTTTATAATGCTAATTTCTAAAAATTACTGAACGGATTTGCAGCAAACTAAGGCACTTCCCAGAGTAAAGTTCTAGTTTCCTGCCACGTTTGGTGTATTTCTGTTCAACGTTTTCTTCTGCAGTAGAGAGTGATTCCTATGGGTAGTAAAATGGGACACACTGCTTTTAGTACCCTTCCTTCCTTTTATTCCCCGATACCTGTGACAAATATATGAAAGACTTAAATTGCCCAATCCAGAACAGATTAAATATGTTTGGGAAACTTTCGTGCATATTTGCCAAACAGCGCCAACGTTATTAGCAAACCAAAAAAAAAAGGGTTTAGGTGGAAACGCTGACCTAACCAGAATTGCACAGTGATTCTATGTGTATTTGTATATATATTTATATTATGTACACATTGGAAAATGGAAATTATCCCAAGTCAATAAATATTGAATTGTGATTGAGTAAATGTAGCAGAAATGCACAAATAATATAAATTGCAAAGCCAAGTAAGATGCCGGCAGTTACATCAGACATTCTTTTCTATTCTGTGTAGGGATACACCACACCACGATCACACACCTAACTACCTTATATTTACGCATGCGAACACGTACACATGCTGCATGTGCTCATGGTAACATACTTTGGTATGCTACCACTCCTGGCATGCTGCAACTGTTGCAGCTTCCCAAGAGTACTCATGGAAAGGTTTGAGAATAAAAAAGAAATCCTACATTTATTCCAAAGGCTGCAAGAAGCCTGCAGAAGTAAGTTTGATTCTTTTTTGTGAATAAAGCCCTGGATCTCTAATATATCTCAAATGGTAGATTATGAAGATTGAATAGTGAAACTGAGGTATACATCACATTAAGAAACCGAGCTAAGAAGGGTCCTGGGATTATTCACATGCCAAGAATTATGAACATGAAATGCAACGTGTTGTTTATATGCACTCGGGCATGAGTTGGGGCTTTTAGTCTTATTGGACTTAAGTATGTAGAATAGGAATTTTATAGTGGCAAAGCCTACAGCAGTTCTAAAAGATATCCACAGTTCATAAACACGTGATCACTGGACCCCCATTTTCACGAAGATCATCTAGAGAGATGGGCCACATAAATGGATGCTAAATCGATGGCCTAAAATTATTTATTAAGTTTGGCCATTAAGATGTATTCTGCTCTTTGTCAAGATTTGGACAAGATGCAACTGATAGCAAATAAGCATTTACAAAAAGGTGTTGAATTCATAAATTTGTGGTGTGATTCGAATGTATAGAGGGTTCACTTGTGTACTCTTTGCTGTACATTTGGCCAGTCAGTTAAAAAGTAATGCTACACACAATGGTAAAGCAGATTTATAATCGACTGTCTTGCCATTTGTGAGGTAATCAGGCTGTATGAATGAAGGTATGTCCAAGGCACCTGTTGCTGTCTGAACATCCTTGAGCAAGTGACAAGTCTGCCAATTTTAGCACTGTGGTTGATTTTGAAATTACATTTTGTAGATATTTATGAACAACATTCCAGATGAGTTTTTCTATCCTGTTTAGCCCATGTTAGTCCTGAAAAGGCTTGGACAACGTGCACGGGGACTAAGGATGATAGTACTAAAATACACAGTGTTTCTGGAGGGTGTATTGGAACATTTTCCCATGAGGGGAAAATTTGCAAATTTACATTTCCACTATACCTGCTCCTGCAGACAGTTCACAGGAGCAAAAGTCGAAGAGTAAGTGTATAACTCAAAATCTAGTTCTTGCATAGATCTCTGAGCTATAATCCGTTGGATGCTGCCGACTTGGCAAGCAAATTCACCATTAACCTCACCTATTCAAATTAAGAGCTCTTAGCACTACAGGGAAAGATATGTTCCTACTTAAATAGGTTTTATCTATACAATGTTAACCTAGCTGATATATTTCTCTGCCTTTCGTGCACGTTTGCCCCGGTATGTCCTACTCACTCTAGTATTAGACATGAACTAAATAGGATTAAATATGAATCAACTTTTAAGCATTCCCCCACGCCGGTTTCTTTAGCAGCTTGCCTTATTAATTGTAGATCCCTCCCCAAGCATGCTTCTGATTTTTAGTATTTACTTTCAGAAGATTATGGAATGTTGTATTCCTTACAGAAACGTGGTTAAAGGAATGTTCTACACCCGATATTGAATCAGGTACTCCCTCAGCCTTCTCTATCCAACATTTAATCTGGGATTCTAAAAACAGGGGGTGGTGTTGCGGTCATTTTTCACTCCAGCTACATCTGTTCGACGTTTGAAATAGAGTATATTAGAGACACTCTATCATTTCTATCAAAATGGCAACTTTCTCGTTTTCAGGAGCCCTCATTTATCACCCGCCTGACTCCCATTGTGAATTATTATATACATGAATTAATGTTACAACTGAGCTATCACTTCGATATGCTAATTTTATGCTTATAATTGATTTTAATGTGCATATGGACAATATACCTTGTGCAACAGCCAACCATGTTAAGGAGGCTTAGTAAGGTGTTAACATTGTTATTTGTATTTGAACCCACACATAAAGCAGGTCATTCTTTTGATCTTTTTAGTAACCTCCCTAACTTCAGAGTTCATCATGTGCAAAAAATGATCTGGCTAATTGCTTTTTAGTGCCATTTGATTTTAAGGTGGATTTTAAGACAGGTCAGGCTATACCACACATAAAACATGAAGGACGTGGCATAAAACTACTGAGCCCCTTCTATCACAATGTCTGAAAGCCACTTTTCCTGCTTTGACTGGTTTGCCAGACACTGATGCAGACAATTTTAATAATTGGTTAACCAATGCTTTAGATAAATTAGTTCCCCTCAAAATGGACTAAACCAACATCCCCTTGGTTTGCATCATCTTTAAAGGTTGAGAAAAGCTTTTGTAAATCATTAGACAGAAAATGGCATAAAACCTATAATATTGAAGACAAGGCTATATACAAGTCGGCTTTGAGAAATTATCGTAAATCTACGCAGCTTCTAATTCTTTGTGCGAGCTCTCAAAAATTATCCAATCTTTTCTATCACCAAAGGCTTTCCAGAATAAAGTTACCCCTTCATTGGATAATTTATTCACATTTTACAGAGAGTTTTCGGGCAAACTCAGTTCATTGGAAGAATGAGTCAGGCCCTATTTTTTTTTTAATGCAGTCTCCCCATTGAGTCATGTTGCAGGGAAATTAAGGAACTCTATCAACTTGCTATCATGTAGATACAATTCCTTTTGCAGATTATCACCTCTGTGATTTAATAGAACCTGTGAACTACTTGCAACTTGAGGCCATCCATATTGTCCTTAGCTTTGACATAGTGTTCTCGTGGAGGTGTATTTTAAGGGAGACATTTGGTCCTACTTTTATGTTGTAGGATTCTGGTTTTCACTTTCTGTGTCGTCCGACGATGTATATAATATGACAAGGACACCAAATTGAATACATGCCATTCATATTGTTCCAATTCACATGAATCGTAAGTGGTACACACATCTCATTGTGTGAGTTTTTGTGTTAAATGAGTGATCATATGCCATACATGGCATGTCCCACATTTGAAATGAGCTATTACTCTCGCTCCTAATGTAATAGTCATCATATTAATGGAGCTCCATGTCTGAGCATAAACAGCATGGTATCTAATGTTTCTGCATCTATGAAAAGAAAATAAGGATTCTGCTAAATTGTGGTCTAGAAATACTAGAATTTCCTAGTGCCTTAGATTGTCTTGAGACTATTACTAGCAACATTGAATTGCATAACTAAAGTCAGTCTATTGAAAGATTTGTCTCTCTGTTTTAACAAAATCTCGCTGGGGCACGACTTTTCTTTCTGAGTCTTTGAATAAGACCCTCTGACTCAAAAAAAAATAAACTTCCTTGTGCAATTCCACTGAGGGTGTAAAAATTGGCCCAACAGGAAATTGTCATAGATCTATGGGGATAATGACTGTAGTATGGAAGGGTTGTGTTTCTGTACATGGCTTTCCTTATAAAGTAGTGTATAATTTCTCTTCACTGCTGTTTATTATGAAGTCTAATAAATGAACGATTTCTTTGTCAAAACACCTACTAAATTGTATTTTGAACTGCATGTGTTAAGCCAATTCCGGAAACCTTTAAGAAGGGTGTAATCGCCAGACAAGATCATAAATATGTTGTCGATATACCTCTTCCATGTAAATATGTGTTGTTGGCATGGGCCTTGCAAATTTAGGATATGTGTGTTTTCATATTTGTGCATTTACAGGTTCGCCAGATTTTGGTTGGGCAATAGTAATCAACTCGAAAGGTAATCTGTGAGTTTTAGGAGAGGATGTAGCCTTACGGTTAGAGCGGTCGACCTCGAAGCTGTGGAACCGGGTTCGAGTCTCGGCAAGGACCCTCAACATCCTGTGATTCTAGGCAAATCACGTAATCTCCCCGTGCCTAACAAAAATTAATGTGTCCATCTGTAACGAAACTGGTGCTCATATAAAGCGCTCTGATACCCGATGGCTCGGGTCTAGTTTGCGCTATATAAAACTCTAAAAAAATATATATATATATCTCCATAACAATGGACTAAAAAGTTAAATAAATGTAAATCAGGATCTCCACTATTTCTTTGTCCTCCTCGTATCTTGAGACTAGTTTCGACATCTATTAGAACATTGAAAGCTTGAGAGCTCCACTGAAGACAACGGAGTAGCTCCGGGCATATAATCGCTGGTATAAGCCCAGAGCTCCAACATGCCAATGTGTGTCTTCATGCTTCTCCCTTTTTAATTTAGAACATTCTACCCTTAGTGGATCGAATGTTCTTATAGCCCTTCTGCCTCGGGCTATATAGGTTGTTAAAGGCCCTCTCCCTCATTACAGGCCCTCGCCTGTGGCTCGGGCCTATAGCTGCTTTGACTACTGGTGTCTAAACTTATTGAATTCAAGACATTAATCCTTGCTTATAGAGCTTTTTTTAAATCTAATTGTCCTTGTTTATATCAGGAACAGACTTAAGCCCTACCATCAATCTAGGTCACTCCGATCTAATCGGCATCTGTTACTACAAGTCCCAAAAATATGTAAAGACAGAAAGGGTGGCAGATCTTTTGCTTTTCTAGCATCAAAAATGTGGAATAGCCTACTTCTAGCCTTGCAAAAGGCTCTGACGATATCTTTGTTCAGGAAGAAATTAAAAACTTTTTTTTCTATTATGTTTCTTACCAATTCTCTGCCGCCAGGTTATGATCTTGCTCAGCACCGGGATGCTTATCTGAAGCAGCTGTGTGCTTACAAGTGATTTTTTAATTATTATTATTATTAC
Organism: Calotriton arnoldi; assembly: GCA_963921515.1. Classification (NCBI taxonomy): domain Eukaryota; kingdom Metazoa; phylum Chordata; class Amphibia; order Caudata; family Salamandridae; genus Calotriton; species Calotriton arnoldi. Next base: position 2,232,158 of record CAWUFW010000289.1, read on the forward strand.
TGTGTGAACCTACGAAAAAACACTAATCGTAGATGATAACTGATAACTCATACATATGTTGTTATTTTGTGACTGAGGCCTTTGATCTATAAAGCTAGCAAACTATTTAACCGATGTATGCTACCTTTGCTGTGACTCAGTTGTGACATTCGGTGGTGGCGGCACTTTCTCACTAAGTCTGGGTGTTTCGTACCATTCTTCAACCGCAACCTGAGTTTTTATATGTGTCTTGAAAGGCTCCCAGGTTTTTTTCGAATTTGAGGATTTTATCAGCTTGCAATGCAGTTAGCGTTTCCATTGTGTAGATATGCCAAATTTTTATCCACCAGAGGTTTCATCTGCTTCCAAGAGCGGGCCAGAGTTAGTCTATCTGCTTAAAGAAATTGGGTATGATGGTGGCCCATGTGAGAGTGCAGTGGGTATATCCTATCTTCCCCTGGGTGGTCCAGCAGAAGCACCATTGAGTCCAGAGGTACTGTAATTTCAGCAGTATCGTTTATAAGATTTATCATGGCCTCCCAATGCATTTAGGCCTGTGGGCAAGACTACTACAGGTGAGTTATTGTAGCCCTCGTCTTTCATCCCCTTCCAAACATGGCCCTAACTGGGGTCATATACATCTAGTAAGTACCTTGAAGGTACTTTCCTTACATCTGGTACATATAGAGGCTAATGCCGTCCTTTGCCATATGGCCTAGCACGTTCATTACCCGATGTCTCGCTCCAATTCCTTCTACCACTTTTCCATATAGTTATGATGCACAGGGTCTGGTCTTACATCCAAAGCCTTGTAGAGAGACATCCTTCCAGACAAACTCTTAGGTTGCACTGCTGAAAAACATACTCGAAGTGTATCAAACAGTGAAAAAATGTAACTGAAACATGTATATTTCAGTATTGTGATGAAGAACATGGATGCAATCCCAGCAATTTCAGACACTGCTTTTGCTGTAGTCTAATCATGATACTTTCCCAGTCTTTTTTCAGATCGGAAACCATTTACCTAACAACATAGACTTTAAGCTGCTTGTACTCTCTACTGGTAATACATCAAATATAGCCAGTGTGGGTAGAGTAAGTGCAGAGATTGTAAACACAATCTCAACTAGCCAAGATATGTTTACCACAGTCTCCAAAGGCTATTTCCAAAATCAAACTGGGGATTATTTAAGTGAAAAGTTGTCATTGGTTAGGTGTTCCCCTCTGCTCATGACAACAAAGTTCTGGTAAAGCTTCAAGATGGAAAGACAGGTAAAGGGTGTGTTTGGGTTGAGGGTCTGTGAATACTTTTTATTTCCAGATTCTGATCTTCTATGCTTGGGGCAATTTATGGGACTAATTAAAAGAATCCAAGCAGTATTTGACCTCCTCCCCCCCCCCCACCCTTCCAATACCATCTGTCTGCGCAGGAAGCAGCACCACTGCATTTCCAATCTTCCATCTGCACAGGAAGCAACACTACTGAATTTCCCATCTTCCATTTGCTCAGGAAGTGACATCTCTACATTTCCCATCTTTCACCTGCACAGGAAGTGAGCCCAATGGATTCCTGCCAAAACTTTCTTTAAACGGAGAAGCCAAGCATGAAGACTACATTTCCTGTCATCTATCTGTACATGAAGCGACACCACTGCATTTCCCATCGTTCCTCTGCACAAGAAGTGACATCAGTGGATTTCCCATTATCCAGTTGCATAGGAAGTGACATTTATTTATTTATTTATAAGTTTTTTATAGCGCTAGCTAGACCTGAAGGCATCAGAGCGCTTTACATATAATGCAAGATCATTGGATTGAAGTACATGCAAAAATACAGACAAAGAAAAACGTTCAGCTGCAGCGGTAGTTACAGTATGCAGACATAGGAACCGCTTGAGCTAAAAATCGTACAAGACATAGTGGACCGCTGAAACACTAATTTAACCGCTACAACTGGTCAAGGCAGAATGGGTGTGAGCTTTGGGAACATACATCACTGGTTTCCTGTAAGTACTGTCTACAGGAGAAGAAACCAAGAAATAGGGCTTCATTTCCCATCATCTATTTGCACGGTCCCTGACACCACTAGATTTCACATCACCTTTCTGCACAGGAAGTGGCATCAGCGGATTTCCCATCATCCTTCTGCAGAGGAAGTGACGCATTCGTTTCCTGCCCAAAAAGTCTTTAGAAGAAGAAACCAAGCATGAGGACTTCTTTTCCCATCATCCATCTACACAGAATGTGAGACCACTAGATTTCCCTTCATCCAGCCTCACAGAAAGTGACATCACTGGATTTCCTATATTCCTTCTGCGCAGGAAGTGATACCTCTGGTTTCCCACCAAAACCGTCTTTAAAAGAAGAAGCCAAGCAAGATAACTTCATTTCCCATAATCCATCTGCATAGGAAGTGACACCACTGCATTTCCCATCATCCATCTGACATTGACATTACTTCCTCCCTTCTCCCTATTTCGTTCAACTCTCCAGGGCATCCCATTGCCCAAGTGTCCCCACTCAAAGGCTGATACATACAAGGGCACTGCCTGTTTGGGAGTGTTGTGGCCAAGAACCTTTATCCTTGGACCAGAACCCCTGTTACACTGAAAAGAAATTTAAGAAGAAGGTATGATAAAATCACGTGCATCACCCAGCTCCTCATACTGCCAATCCCCACAATCACATCCAGATGTAGACCACCCAGACACTTGCATACTGTTCTCACCACACCTAGACTTGACCTTGACATACCACTAACTACAACACACTCACGAACTACAGAACACACATTCCAACTCATGCCCATTAACACTCTCTCTGCAGCACTCTATGCACCAGACATTGCAGACCTCATCACCTACCACAGACTTGAAGCCCTCTTCATTACAGAAACATGGTTCATGCACATCTTTGAACATCCTAGACTTTCTTCTTTCCAAAGGCTACATCCTCCATCGTGTGTACCGCGCACATAAGACGAGAGGAGGGTTTGCTGTCATCCATAAGTCCTCCTGGTCCTGAACCCTAGACAGGCAAGTAACACTCAACTCGGTGGAGCTGCTGACATGTCATTTTCAACTTGCTGGAACTCAGACCACCACCTTTCATCTCATCTACAGGCCTCCTGGGCAGAACAATGACTTCATTGATGAATTCTCAGATCTTCTCACCACCACGTCCATCTGACTAGCCCTCCGCACCCTCTTTTCTGTGATTTTTTTTTTTTTTAAAGTTTATTAGCATTTTCCAAAATCACATGAAGATCATACCAAGAGTTATACAGTTCAAATTGTTACAGCCATGTATTCAATACAGTGTGCTTCAAAGAAAGACATGCTAATGTTATCAAGCTTACATGGTTTCAGTATGTTACAGGTTCTCGGGGCAAATAGCGTTATGCTAACAATATAAACCTAAACAATAAAACGAATCCCCCCCTCCCAGGGTCGTGTTAGTCATGCCGTGTCTGTTCTGGGTTCTAAAAAGTCTGATCACTGCCTATGTGGTCTATGTATCTGTACCATCCTCAGACGTTGGGGAACGTCTGGACGTCGCTACTATCTATGTCCCCTCCCGGTCTTCCCGCATCTCATCTGCTCCCTCTGGGGGGAGGTCGTCTTCCTGTGTTATGTCTGTTATCATAGTGTACCACGCCCTTGCATCCTCCTCTAGTTTGTCATCCCTTCTAACTTTTTTCATCCGGATTAGCTCCGCAGTGGCCCATTCCTGCATGTCTTTAGCCCAGCTCTCTACCGTGGGGGAGGTCGAGCTCATCCATCTGATTGCTATTCGTCGTTTGGCTAGCACTAGCCCCAGCTGGAGGAATTTCCTGCTGAGTTTTTTAGCTTTGGGTTTGGGGAAAAGTCCTAGTATTACCTCTTTGACTGTGTGCGTATCTTCCAGCCCGTGGCCTTCTGTAAACAATCTATCACCTTCCCCCAGTGAGATGCCAACTCCGGGCAGTCCCATATCATGTGCAGGAATTGAGCGTCCTTATATCTACATTTCGGACACTGTTTGGATCGGTCCGGGTATATTTTATGGAGCACCCGTGGGGTTAGATAAGTTTGGTGTACGATGTTATATTGTGTGAGTTTGAACCTGGTGTTGGAGCTAATCTGTTTGACCCCCTCATGCACTTTCTTCCATTCTGTCTCTGTTAGGGGTTCTTCTAGTACTGCGTCCCATTTAGCGTGTATTGGGAGGGGACCGGTGGGGAGGTCCTCCCTAAGCGCTTTGTAAATGTGTGAGACCAATCTATGCCCTCCGCTAGGGTGGTTATTATCTGTGGAACTGCCTTGGTGTGTGGCTCCTGCAGGAATGACGGCCACAACTCACGGGCCACGGCTGAGATTTTTGCATATTGCAAGTATTGCCCCCTGCCCAGCTCAAACATGTTTTCCGCTTCTTCCCTGGTTAGGAATCTCTGGGCGGCATATAGATCTCCCATCATGTGACAGCCTCCCTCTATCCATTTATTGAGTGACATAGTTTGTCCTATCTTTTTGAAGGGCTGCACAGCCCACAGTGGGGCGTAAGGGGCGTAGGGTGCTCTTTTAACTACTTTTTAACTGCAGTTTCCCAGATTGCGGCTACATGCCTAATAATGTACGGGAGGTGGTCAGGCACTCTCGATCCCAGCATGAGAAGCTCCGGGAGCGAGATCCCGTGATGGGTGCTCGCCAATAGTAGTTTCTCCCAGTCATCTTGGTCGTCCAGCCAGTGCACTACGTACTGGAGCTGCGCCGCCATGTAATATAGCTCCAGCCGAGCGACCTCAAGCCCTCCCTGCTCCCATCTCCTCTGCCAAGTGTCCAGTCTTACCCTTTTCCTTTTTGATCCCCACAGCAGGTCCACCAGTAGGCGCTCCAAATGTCAGAAGTACGTGTGTGGGATTCGATAGAGTGAATTTTGTATAGCATACAGGCAGCGTGGTAACAGCACCATTTTCGTCAGTGCCACTTTACCCATCAGTGACAACGGGAGTTCCTTCCAGAAGGCAATCGATTTTTGAATGCCCTCCACGCAACTCCCTACATTGCTCTTCAAATAGGCTGTTTGTGTGTGTACCAGCCTAACCCCCAAGTATCGTACCTCATCTCTGATCCACATCCCCACCTGAGGTAACTCGTCTTCTTCCCTCCCAGCCAGGCCACTCATGGGGAAAAGCTTAGATTTCCCTGGGTTAAGACGCAGTCCAGACAACTCCCCAAATTTTGTCAGCTCAGAGAAAAGCACAGATACAGCTTCTTCGGGATGCCGAAGGTACAGAAGCGTGTCGTCGGCATACATAGACACCACATGATTGGTGCCACCCAGCTGGATTTCCCCTCCCCCCCCATCCTATTTCTAAGGGTGCTCGCCAAAGGCTCCATCGCGATGGCAAACAGGAGCGGGGATAATGGACTTCATCCCTGCCTGGTACCCTTTTTTAGTGCAAAACTATCCGACACCTTGTATCGGAGGCGCACTCTGGCCGTGGGACTTGTATACAGTATCTCCATCCAGGATATATACTTGACACCCAGCCCCATCTTTTTGAGTACCGCCCACATATAGATCCATTCCACTGAGTCAAAGGTCTGTTGAATATCCAGGAGACTCAATGCCCAGTTTTCTTTTTCGAGATACGGTGTATGCCAAATATGTGCAAGCCCGCGTAAATTGTGAGTGGTGTTCCGCCCAGGAATAAATCCTGCTTGGTCTGGATGGATCAGTCGGGTCATGTACGGCAGGAGCCGAGCTGCTAATATGCCGCTTAAGATTTTTGCATCAATGTTCAGGAGGGAAATAGGCCTATAGGAGCTTGGGGAGAGGGGTTCTCTATCCAGCTTGGGGATCATAGACACCATCGCTTCCAGCATGGTTTTGGGTAACTCTCTACGGACCAGGGCTTCATGAAACACATCAAGAAGGCGGGTAGCCAACTGCGGGGCAAATTTTTGGTAAAACTCAGCTGGGAGCTTATCACTCTCGGGGCACTTCTCTGGTTTTAATTTTTTAATTGATGGGAGGACTTCTTCTCTAGAAATTGGTGCCCCCTGAGCTTCAGCTTCCGCCTCATCTAGGGTGGGAAGTGTCATACCCTCAAGAAATTCCTGCAATGCGTGCAGTCGAATCCGGGCGTCAGTCGCACACGTGTTTTTTAAGTGGGTCGCGAATTCCTCCAGAATCGCACCTTGTGTATGTACCATGTTCCCTACACCGTTTTTGAGCTGTAAGATAGGAGTGTGTTCCTTCTCTGCCATAATCAGTCGCGCAAGGAGTGCCCCCGATCTGTCCCCCTCCATGTGTAGTCTTTGTCTATAGGTGGTTTACATATATTTTTCTAGTCTGGCCCAAGCGTCAAATAATTCTCCACGGACCCGCGTCCATTCAGTCATATGAGCTGGCTTCTTGTGTATGGTACCTTCCAGCTTCTTAAGTTGCTTCTCCAGGGCTGTAATATCGTCACTCAGCTGGCGTCTCACCCCATATGTGGTCCGTATGCACACCCCTCTGAGAACCACCTTCATGGCCTCCCACTCCGTTGACCTATTGGCTGTCGACCCCCAGTTGTCCTCAAAATAGTGTAGTAGGGCCTCTGCTACTGTGTGTGCAAATGGAGGGTCGGTGAGGGCTTCTACTGTAAGTCGGCATAGCGGAATGGCCGGCCAACCCGGTCCACTCTTCAAGGTAAGTAATAGCGGTGCATGGTCAGAGAGATATCAGGGCAAATAAGATATTCCCTCTGTGGTGGCGGACAGACCGAGCGTTAGGCAGCAATGATCAATTCGACTAAATGTATTAGCAGCCGGGGTATAACAGGAAAACTCTTTCTTTTTAGGATTGCGAGCCCTCCATTCTTCCCTAAGTTGCATGCCCTGCATTATGGTGTTAAGCGACCGCGGCATGCGAGGCTTGGTATTATTTCTAGGGGGTTCTCTGTCCAGTGCCGCATCGAAGATGCAGTTGAAGTCCCCGAATAGGATAAGGGAGCGACCCTTGACCCTGCTTGGTAGGTCGCTCCCCCTCCGCACAGCTCCGCCTGTGTGTCCCTGCCCCAGCTGCCGCTGCTGAGGAAGTTCGAGGCCCTCCTCCACCCACAGGCTACCACCTGCGCCTCATCCCTGGTGGCCAGTGGTAGGCCGTAGGTTTGTATCTCTTTGCTTGCCGTTATTGTCTGCCTTATTGTATCCTTGTTTGCCTCCTATTGTATCCTTGTTTGCCTTTTTTGCCTTTACTGTTTGCCTTCTGTTCCCCTCGTTGCCCCTGTATTTCTGTGCCTTTTGTGCCCATTTTTGCCTTCTGTACCCCTCGTTGCCCCCGTGTTTTTGAGCCCGTTTTGCCTTCTGTTCCCCTCGTTGCCCCTGTATTTCTGTGCCCATTTTTGCCTTCTGTACCCCTCGTTGCCCCCGTGTTTTTGAGCCCGTTTGCCTTCTGTTCCCCTCGTTGCCCCTGTATTTCTGTGCCCATTTTTGCCTTCTGTACCCCTCGTTGCCCCCGTGTTTTTGAGCCCGTTTTGCCTTCTGTTCCCCTCGTTGCCCCTGTATTTCTGTGCCCATTTTTTCCTTCTGTACCCCTCGTTGCCCCCGTGTTTTTGAGCCCGTTTTGCCTTCTGTTCCCCTCGTTGCCCCTGTATTTCTGTGCCCATTTTTGCCTTCTGTACCCCTCGTTGCCCCCGTGTTTTTGAGCCCGTTTTGCCTTCTGTTCCCCTCGTTGCCCCTGTATTTCTGTGCCCATTTTTTCCTTCTGTACCCCTCGTTGCCCCCGTGTTTTTGAGCCCATTTTTGCCTTCTGCTCCCTTCGTTGCCCATTTTTGCCTTCTGTTCCCCTCGTTGCCCCTCACCGCTCCCGCTCCAGCCGCTGCGTCCTCTGCGGCCCCGCCCCCCTGACCGCCCATTCGCTCCCCCTGCCCTGCCTCCCGCCTCCCAGCTGCTCCTCCCTCCCACCTCCCCATATATGGCGGCCTCGCAGCGGACGCGCGCAGCAGGCGCGCCTAAGGCAAGCCCGTCTGCGCCCGTCCGCGCCTGGACCGCGCCCGCCACGATGCCTGGCTCTGCTACGACTCCAGCACCCTCCAAGCACTCAACACCGGACGACGATTTCGCACCTGCTTCCTGGCCGCCCCGAAGAGCACCCAAGGACCCTTCTCCTGCCGGAACTGCAGCTTCACCAGCACCCAGCCCGCCAACCCGCCGACCAGGAACAAACCCAACCACCTCAGTTGCATTCTTCTCAACACCCGCTGCGCCCGCAAACACGCCGTCAAACTCTGGGACCTACGCGACTCAACCTCCCATGACGTCGCATTCCTGACGGAGACCTGGCTGAACCCCTCCTCAGCACCCGACATCGCCATTGCCATCCCGGAAGGCTACAAGATCTCCCGCAGGGACCGCACCAACGGAGTAGGAGGAGGAATCGCCATCGTCCACAGGAACACTCTCAGAGTCTCGACCAACAACGATGACACCCTCAGCACCGCCGAACACCTGCACTTCCAGATCTACACCGACCCCAACACCACCCTCAGAGGAACCCTCGTCTACAGACCCCCCGGACCTCGACCACAGTTCAGTGACTCCATCACCGACTTTGTCAGCCCTCACGCCCTCGCCTCTACAGACTACATCCTCCTCGGGGACCTGAACTTCCACCTCGAGAACAACAACAACACCAACTCTACCACCCTGATCGACAACCTCGCCAACCTCGGACTCAGACAACTCGTCACAACTCCCACCCACTCCGCCGGCCACACGCTTGACCCCATCTTCTCCGCAAGCTCCCACGTCACCTTCAGTCACACCACCGAACTCCACTGGACCGACCATCGCTGCATCCACTTCACCTTCCAGAAAGCCACCACGCACCACCGCACCCAACAGATGCCTCGCCGCTGCTGGAGCAAAATCACCGAAGACCAGCTAACCACCACCCTAGCCCGGTGCCCACCAGCCGACCCCACCGACCCCGACACCGCCGCCCGCAACCTCAGACAGTGGATCGACGACTGCGCCAACACCCTCGCCCCGCTCAAGAAACCCCCCAACAGCCACACCAGCAAGAAAGCCAGCTGGTTCACTGAAGACCTCCGGGCCTCCAAGCAAACCTGCCGAAAGCTAGAGAAGAACTGGCACCGCGAACAAACACCGGACAGCTACGCAGCCCACAAGAACGCCACCCGCAGACACCATCACCTCATCAGATCCGCCAAAAGGGCCTCCTTCAAAGACCGCCTAGACAACAACGCACACAACAGCAAAGAGCTCTTCAACATCGTGAAGGAACTCTCTAACCCCAGCTCCAACACCAACGACATCCCACCTTCGCAAGACCTATGCAACTCGTTGGCCGCCTTCTTCCATCGCAAGATCGCTGATATCCACGACAGCTTCAACACCACGATCGCCCCGACAACCACTAAGATCCCCGCCCTCACGACCAACATCTGCACCAACCGCCTGCTCTCCTGGACCAACATAAACGACGACGGCACCATCAAGATCATGAACACCATCCACTCCGGATCTCCGTCAGACCCATGCCCACACCACATCTTCAACAAAGCCAGCACCACCATCGCACCCCATCTCCGGAAAGCCATCAACATCTCCTTCGAGACAGCAACCTTCCCGGATAGCTGGAAGCACGCCGAGATCAACGCCTTACTCAAGAAACCCAAGGCGGACCCCAAGGACCTCAAGAACTTCCGGCCCATCTCCCTACTCCCGTTCCCGGCGAAGGTCATCGAGAAGACCGTCAACAAACAACTGACCCGCTACCTCGAGGAGAACAGTATCCTGGACCCGTCCCAGTCCGGGTTTCGCAGCAACCACAGCACCGCTACTGCCCTCATTGCCGCCAACGATGACATCAGGACCCTGCTAGACAACGGAGAGACCGCGGCCCTTATCCTCCTGGACCTGTCAGCCGCCTTCGACACGGTATGCCACCACACACTACGCAAACGCCTCCACGACGCCGGAATCCAAGAGAAGGCCCTGGACTGGACCACCTCCTTCCTCTCCGGCAGAACACAGAGCGTCCACCTCCCCCCCTTCCGCTCTGAGGCCACCGAGATCATCTGCGGCATACCCCAGGGCTCATCCCTCAGCCCAACGCTGTTCAACATCTACATGGCACCACTCGCCCACGTCGCCCGACTGCACGACCTCAACATCATCTCTTTCGCCGATGACACCCAGCTGATTCTCTCCCTCACCAAAGACCCCCACACCGCCAAAACAAACCTCCACGAAGGAATGAAGGCTGTCGCCGAATGGATGAGGAACAGCCGACTGAAGCTGAACTCTGACAAGACGGAGGTCCTCATCCTCGGATCCACCCCCTCGGCCTGGGACAACTCCTGGTGGCCGACCGCACTGGGAGCAGCCCCAATACCCACCGACCACGCACGCAACCTAGGAGTCATCCTCGACTCCACCCTCTCCATGAGTAAGCAGGTCAACGCCGTCTCTTCCGCCTGCTTCAACACCCTCCGCATGCTCCGCAAGATCTACAAGTGGATCCCCACCGAAACGAGAAGAACGGTCACCCAGGCCCTCGTCAGCAGCAGGCTGGACTACGGAAACACCCTCTACGCTGGAGCCTCTGCCAAACTCCTGAAACGGCTGCAACGCATCCAGAACGCCTCTGCACGCCTGATCCTCGACATCCCTCGCCGCAGCCACATCACCCCTCACCTGAGAAACCTGCACTGGCTCCCCGTCAACAAGAGGATAACCTTCAAGCTCCTCACCCACGCACACAAGGCACTGCACAACACCGGACCTGCGTACCTCAACAGACGACTCAGCCTCTACACCCCCGCCCGCCAGCTTCGCTCCGCCGACCTCGCCACAATACCCCGCATTCGAAGAGCGACCTCCGGCGGCAGATCCTTCTCCCACCTCGCCGCCAAAACCTGGAACACCCTCCCCATCCGCCTACGGCAGACCCAAGACCTGCTGACCTTCAGAAGACTCCTGAAGACCTGGCTCTTCGAGCAGTAGCAGCACCTCTCCCCCCCCCTCAGCGCCTTGAGACCCTCACGGGTATGTAGTGCGCTCTACAAATGCTATGATTGATTGATTGAAGTTCTGCCCCCATATATGGTGTCGCTGCTTTTAACATTGATGGGAAAAAGTCGGGACAGTCCGAGTTAGGGGCGTAAACGTTAACAATACAGAGCTCTTTGCCCTCCCATTTCCCATGCAGGATTACATACCTCCCTTCCGGGTCTAGGACATGATGCAGGTGTTGGAATGGGTCCCCAGGTGCCACCCACACCAAGGCTCCTCTAGCAAAGTCCGAGTACGAGGTGGCATATAACTGGCCTCTCTATCGTTTCCGAATGCTCAAGATGATGTTCCCCCATACATGCGTTTCCTGAAGCCCGGCTATCGCTATTTTATACCGTTTTAGAAATGCATGCACTCTACGACATTTTTCTAGGCCCGCCAACCCCTGAATATTTCAGTTAAGTAACTTCAGCGTTTGTACTGATATGGTTGTTTTCTTGTTCGCGGTCCGTTTCTACGTCCCTCCCCCAGACAGATCCGGCTTTCGTCTCGGCATCCTGTATAACGTAAGTACATACTTTCCACGACCCTGTGATTTCCCCCCAAAAACTGGAAGAACATTCATAACATAACAATCCCAACCCCCACCCCCACCCCATGGGCAGATGCGTGAATTCCGATGTGTGCAATGCAAACAATACAAAAAGCAGCACATTCCGCCCCATTCCTCCCCCCTCCCTACCATATAAACCTTTAAGGTTCTTAACACACGTGTCCAGAGACCAGAACTAATCTGATCTCAAGTAATATCGGGGTAGCTGTACCTTATTGGGTGCTGTGCAAGAGAACTGGCTGCACCAGGGTGCACCCTCTTGGGTGACTTAAACCTCCCAAACAACACAAGCTAAAAACTTTTTTTTTAATTCAAGAGACACCCTCTTTAACCTCATCAATTCATTCAACATGGTACAGCATGTCACACATCCAAGATACTCCAAAAGCCTTAACCTTGACCTTCTCTTAAGATCATCAACAATCCAATGCAAACCACCAATATCCCTGCACTGACCACTTTGCAATCCCTATTTCTCTGCTCAGTGCCATGGCAACCAACCAACGTCTACACTGAAGAGAAGACTAAATGTTGAGATCCTTCAAAGACTTCTCCATAGTCCTATCAACTCCATGTCCGATGCCAACACCCAATTTTCTGGAAAGCTATGTGACCATCCACATCCCAATTGCAAAATTTAAGTGCAAGCAAAACCTTCAGCACCCTGGTACTCGAAAGAACGTGCTGGCAATAGATGATACATTTGCAGACAGGAAAGTAAATGGAAGTAAAACAGAACTCCTGAGGACCTGTTGATACTGTAGTCTCTCAGTGCAACACGCAGACAGCTCATTACATCAGCCAAAGTAAAGCACTATACCAACACCATCAGTGAAGCCACCAACAGAAGCTATTCAAGACAAGCAAGCACTGCATTAACCCCCTGTCAGACACATCTATTTTTCACTCCACACAAAAGTACATTGCCATCAACCCCTTCAGTGAAAAAGTACAGAAGATCCAACAGCACATCGATGACACCAAGCCTGCTTCATCTATTACACCCACCCCTTCCCGTAGAATCCTGCAATGGCCAGCCTTCAAAGTCCTATCTCTCCCAGACCTCATTCACATACTTAACTCTCTCAAAGCCACTACTAAAGAAGATGATGTCTTACCACCGTCCTTCAGCAGAAGCAAGAACACCAGGTGCTTCTGGGAGATAGTACGATGGAGAATGCAAAATACACCTAGAAATCTGGAGAGCACTATCACGCTGCTTCCTGGGTCAGCTGCTTTTCAACCCTCTACAGTTCTGCCAGCTACAGTAAGTCAATTACTGTGCTAAGGAATAGAAGATCAGCAGACAAGGAATGTATCATGGAGGGGATTCGAAGTGTCATACCACCAAACACTCCAGGAAGTAACACATTGAGTAATGAATTCTCTGAAAGGGAAGTTCGTCTAGTTATCCTCAACCAGAAATCAAATAAGCCGCCAGGCCCTCATCGAATTTCAGCTGATAGATTCAGATCAGACTCTGCCACTTGGGTACCAATTCTAACCATAGCTTACAATGCAATATGGAACCACTGCCACTGTTTGATATGGATATAGAGGAGAAATTCCCTAAAGCTTCAACATCAATATTGGGGTCAGATAGGGCTGTGTTCTGGCCCCAGCTTTGTTTAATATCTTTATCAATGATGTTGCTAGCCACCTGAATGCCTTAAATCTCAATGTGTCGATCTGGGGGTGCCAAAAAACAGCAATCCTACTATTCGCTGATGACGCAGTGCTTTTGACGTGCACAGAATTTACCATGTATAAGCTGCTGAAGGCAACTACTGCAGTATAAAGATATTCCAGATCAACTCTACAAAAACCAAATATATGGCCCAAAGGCAGTCCTAAATTGAAAAGCTTCTTCAAAATTTATGGAATCCCCCTGGATTATATTGAACACTATGACTAGCTAGGAGTAAGGTTTGACTCCAAGTTGACTTGGTCAGTTCAACTACTAAAAGGAGAGGGGACACTGAGTCAAAATGCCGGGGGTGTTCTGAGTTTTACTAAAAGCCAGAGTAGCAGATTGATTGGTCCTACACTTGCGGCAGGCTTATATGGAGCAGAGTTGTGGGGTTATAAAACGTCCAAGGGTTTATCCAGGCAAGAAAACTACTTTTTATGCCGTTTACTCCTCCTGGGCCCAGGGAGTCCGATGAATGCACTGAGGCATGAGCTGGATGTCAAATATATCGACCAGTATGCAGTGCTACATCCCATATTATACTGGGTAAGAATATGGACAAAACCAGAGTTGAGATCTTACCTGGCCATAATGCAAGAGGTCTGGCTGCATGTTAAGTGCGGAAAAACTACCTTGGTTTAATCATGTGGCCACGACTTTGCAAACAATAGGGTGCGTGGACTGTTGGTATGAACCAGAAAGGATGACCTTGGTCACCAGAAAGGTTATAAAGGAAAGGCTTAGGGAATATTTTTCCACCAGTCAGTGAGTGAAGAAGACAAACCAGCTTTGAATTTTAAAGCCCATCCCTACCTTCTAGCCACACATGGAAATGCTCTACCCTCCCGTCAAAAGATCCCTGTACATTAATTTCAGGCTAGGAACTCTGCCGGTAAAAGAGTATACCAGTTCAAGGAAAAAGGGTGTAGGTTGCTCAGCCATGTGCAGGTGTGAATTTGATGGTGGGGTGGAGGGGGTGAGTCAGACACTGTAATGCACTTTATGCTGGTTTGCATTTTTCCTCTGAAAGCTAGAAGGGATTACCTCTAACCACTTTTTTAATGCTCACTCAACAAGAAACTGTAAGGACGCTATGGCTTTGTGTATGTGTAGTGATTCCGAGCAAATTTCTAACCAGTTATATATATATGCACTAACTTCTCATCCAAGGTTTCAGAATATAGCTTCTAACCGACTAATTTTATATATATCTATTGTATGAAAGTTGCCAGTATCTGCATACGGCAAGTTGAGATGCACTTTATTGGTGTCTAAATTTGTCTTAAATTTTAAATTATAACTGTGGTGATTTAATTAGATGTCATTTCGGTCGACTGTAGGCAATTTAGTTTTTCAGGTAGTAGCATTTAGAACCGGCTGATGGCTATGTACTTGCACTATCCTAGCAGCTTATTAATTAGAGTGTTTTTAACAGTAATGTTGACTGCTTATGTCTCTTTTAGGAATGTCGGGGACATTTTGAGATGCACTTAATTTGCAACTAAATTTGTCTTGGATTTTAATTTATAACTGGGGTCGTTTAATTAGACATCATTGCGGCCGAATGCAAGCAATGCATTTTTAGGCACTAGCACTTTAGAGCCAGCCTATGGCTATGCACCTCCATTTTCCTGGCAGCTTCTTAACTTGAGTGTTTTTAGCTGTAATGTTGACTGTTTTGTCTTTTTAGGAATGTTGATATTTTGTAATCAAATATTAAATTATGCATATATCGTATTGTATATTGTATGGCCTGTCTCTTACAGGCTGACACAATAAATAAACGATCCTTCATCAAAGTTCTTTCTGAGGACGCTCTGGTACCCCTACTTGCCATAGTCAATACCTCCTCCCTCAAGGCAGAAGCTCTCATTACAGGCCAGTCACTCCCACTCCTAAAGAAACCCTCACTAGACCCCAGTGCCCTCCCCAACTACTGTCCTGTCACTCACATACCATCCACCTGCAATATCACTGAAAAACAATCTATGCTCAACTCCAAGATCATATCGATGCTATCCATCTCCTGCACGACTACCAGTCTTGCTTCACATCACGCTACAGTACACAGACTGCTACCTTACACCTCGTAGAATATACGCTCTTGACTTCAGATGGAGATGACCCCTGGATCTTGATATTGCAAGACCTCTCAGCTGTCTTCAATACAGTGAACCATCCCAGTCTCATATGCACCCTGGAGTCTCGAATGAGACTCGCCAACAATGTCCTTTACTGGTTCTCCTCCTACCTTTCCAACTGAAACCAATTTGTTCACATTGGCATCTTCAGGTCACAAAAGGTGGCTAACACCTGTGGGTCCATACTGTCTCCTGTCATCTCAACCTCTACAGCCGCTTGGTGCTCTACTCACAGATAACAACATCAAGATTCACCAATATGTCGATGATACACAACTTTACGTGAAAGTCTCCTCTGCTTCAGACATTCAATACCTCAAACAGTGCCTGTCTATCATCCAAACCTGGATGTCCAGCGCTTGCATGAAGTGCAACCTAACCAAAGCAGAATTCCTCTTATTTGCTAGAACAACAAAGAAGAGACAGTATAAACCTGGCTCAATTACCTTAACGTTGATGGCTTCTAACCCTAACTTTCACCGAATACGAAGTCATTTGAATTCACCCTGGACACAAACCTCGCCCTTAAGGAACATATTGCCCAAAAAAAAAAAACGGCCTGGTACCAGCTTCTCTTCTAAAGAAAGACTAACCGTTCCATCCAGAAAGCAACATTAGAACTGCTGTTCAAGCCCTTGTACTCTTGAATCTGGATGGTGGTAATATCCTACTCCGTCACCTCACGGACTCCAAAGAGGCACCTCTTATTTGCATACTACACGCCGCAGCCTGTCTCATCTACAGCCTGAAGAAATATGATCATATCACCTCCGTCCTGATGGAACTCCATTGGATTCCCTTGCCGGCATCCACCAACTTCAAAACCAGCTGCATCATTTTCAAAGCCATCACAACCACATCCCTCACTTACCTTGCAGACAAGCTCACCATCTCTGTTTGTTCATGGCACACCTGCAGCCAGGACACCATCAGACAGCAAACAAGGAGTGTAAAAATTGAAAAACAAGACCGCATGCCTTTTCTAACCATGCACCCAGGATCTGGAACAACGTCTCTGTATCCAGTAGGCCTCAAAACTGCTTCAATTTAGGAAAGAGTTGAAGACTCACTTCTTCAAAGAACATTACAGCACAATGCATTACCCATCCACAACCCAATTTCCTCTCCTGTTACTCATTGACTTTGTGCTTGTCTTTGACCATGTACAGCGCTGTACGTCCTTTTGGATAGGTTAGCTTGCTTATCCAGGATTATTCCACCTTTAGCATCTTGGGTCCTTGGCTAAATATGCAAGAGTGCAGGGCTATGTTTTCCGCCAAAGAAGTATCTAATTTCCTGTCATGTGTTTGAATGTCCTAATCAGCTTGTTATATAAAAATGTTTGAAAGAACCATTTAAACTTTGTAGCTAAATTCCATTATAGCACCTAGAACCGAGTGTTTGAGTAGGAAAGTATTGTGGACTTACTCATAGCTACCTTTATTAAGCTGAAACCCCTGCATCAAAGTCTAGCCATAGAGGGCAGACACTAGAGGAACTCACTCCTTTTATCTGAAAACCCAGATGTCATGTATGACATCCTTACTACAGGGAACAGAATTAGACGTAACAATTTTGCTACTTCCTGAAATCCAGGAACTGCGGTCTCATTCATAAGGATCACACAAACTACTTTTACAACAGACTGTATGCAACCCTAGTAAAGTATGTGAAAACATAACCTTGTATTTCTATTTCTTCATCATCAGTGTCTGCTTGTACCTGTATAGCACAACGTGCACTGATATATTTTATAATCAGATATGAATGTTTTCTTATTAATCAAACGTCATTTAACCTGAACATGCTTGTTAAGTCTGAATACTCTAGTGGGACTATAAGCCATTTTATTTGAGGTAGTGTATTTGAACATATCCTCCATCTCATAGAATAGAATCTCATTCCTTAATAATAATAATAATAATAGGTGATTTGTAGAGCGCATGGTTACTCCAATCGGGGTGTCCCTGTGCTAGGAATACATTCGCTAATAAGGAACCTAGAAAGCACCTAATTATGTTATCTGATAGCCCTGATAGCCATGTCTTAAGTTTCTTCTGAAAAACTCATTTGCAGCGTTCCTGTCTCAGATCCAGAGGCAAGGTGTTTCACATTTTGGAGGCTGAAAAACTAAAGGAGCATCCTTCATACATGCTCATTTCATGGTGGGAATCACAGTGAGTTCAGTTCCTGTAGACCTAAGGTTTCTGCTAGGCTGATGAGGTTTCACCAGGGGAAGTAAGTAGGGAGGTCCTTCGCCATTCAGGATTTTATGGCAGAAACACATGGCTTTGAAGGACACTCTTTTGCTCAGTTGGAGCCAGTGCATGCAATTTAGCCAGAGTCGGTCCCATTCCTTCATGTACAGCTTGTAATTATTAGTCACGTGATGGCTGTTGATTTTTGTGAGTACACTTTTATAAATGTTAGCATGCACTATAGGTCTTGATGCTTGTTACCATAGTACATGTTTGTTCATTGGATGGGTTTGAGTGATTAGTTCATTTAGCATGAATATGTTAATCCAAGAATTTAGGACTCAATTAACATGCGTTTCTTTCATTTCTTCGTTTTGTGAAAGCTAATAACAGGGTTTGTATATGAAAATTGTCACATTTTTCTACTGTTCTTGTCTTGATTGGAAGTGAAATTTTCCATTCTCTGCTGAGTAGTTGTGGTTGCTGCAGGTGTCTACAGCTTGACCTTCTACCTTTCCCAACTGGTGAAATTCAGAAGTTAAAAGGGCTGTTGCTTCTGCGCTTCCTAATTTCAGTGGGATCATTATTTTCAATTCTGTGTTGCAAATGCTGGATCCCAGATGATTCCTTGCCTTAAAAATAGAAAGGTATCTTAGGGGCACATGCATCAAAATTGTAAATTGAAAATACCTAATTGCGAATTCCTGAGAATCGCAATTAGGTAATTGCAATTTACAATGCATGAAACTCAGAGTTTCAGGTTGCGATTCCTAGGGGCTCACAAATCGCTCTACCTCATTAATAATAATGAGGTAGATTACAAATTGCGACCCCCCTAGGAATCGCAAAAATCACGTGGATGGCGGCCTGCTGAGGTCAGCAGACCGCCATGTCCGTGATTGCTTTTAAATAAAGCAATCTTTTTTTTTTTTGTAAAGCAGCCCGTTTTCCTTAAAGGAAAACGAGATGCTTTACAAAAAGTAAAATGAAAAGTTTTCTTTTCATTTTTTAAGACCAGTCAGTGGTCCGTGGGACCACTGCCTCCTCTTAAAAATGCTTTTACAACCATTCACAAAGGGGAAGGGGTCCGTTGGGGACCCCTTCTCATTTGCGAATGGGTTACCACCTACTTGAAGTAGGTGGTAATATGCAAATGTTTTGCGACCTCATTCACGGTCACAAAACATTCATGCATACCGTTAGGATTTGGTATTTGAAAGGGACGCACTAAACACGCCCCTTCCATATACCGAATCGCAAACCCATTTTGCGATTCGGTGACAGGTTACCAAATCGCAAATTGGGGTTTCCTGCATCTGAAAAGCATTTTTTGCGTTCGCAAATGGGCCAAATCGCAGAAGGCAGAAATGCTTGATGCATGTGCCCACAAGCCCCTAGCAACTGGCATGGAACGGAGACTGACCATTTGCTGGGACAGATGCTGCCAAACAGAGTTCTGATTTGAAGCCTTCTTGTTTACAGGTATTTGGGTTTTTTCCATTTCTTGGCCAGTAATATTAAAGAATAAACAATATTGACACTAAGGGCCATATTTATGACCCGTGTGGTGCAGGGCAGCGCAGAAAGTCATGTTGCTGTGCTGCCCTGCATCTCAAGGAAAGGGCAGGAATGTGCTGTATTTATCCAATATGGTGCTTTTCTGTCCTTTTCCCTTGCGCTGGTGCCATTTTGGCAGCCTAGCGCCAACGAAGGCAACCTTGCACCATGGGGCAAAGGTGCCTGGAATGTAGGCAGGATTGTGTTTGTGCAGGCAGGGGCACCTTCCAGCACAAAAACAATCCTGAGAGGCTTTTTCTATATTTCTCCTTGTTACGCCTCATCTGGGGAGGTGTATCGTTTTGGCTCATTCCCAGGTTTACCAGGTTTGGTAAATCTGTTAATGCGCAAAAATCATGGGAGTTGCGTGGGAACACCCACACAACGCCCATGGAACTCCTACCTTGCGCAGAATAATGCAACACAGCGGTTTGCGCTGAATTGCATTGCTCCATACTTTTGAAGCTGTTCAAAGCCACGCAAAGTGGCTTTGCGTGGCTTCAAAGATATTACTTCAGGTTTGCGTCGCTCTTGCACCACCTTGCGTGGTGCAAGAGCGACGCAAACCAGGTCATAAATATGACCCTAAGGATCTAATGCCACAAGGTACCAGAGATGTCTTGACTAACAGATTAAGGATGTATGATGAACTAAGGTTGGCGTATGTCTTATATTCACTCGTTTCTACTAGCTGCGATACTTATTATTGTGGTAATTCGCATTCATTTGATTTGCAGTACAATATCACATAATAAATTCTGATTATTATACAATACCAAAGTTTGTGTGTTCACTGATTTTGTAGGTTCAAGGAGGACCTCTTTATTGTTCACCTGCAACAGCAGAAGATTCTTTGTCGGATTTCCTGCACCCCTAATACTCATGGGCGTTAGACACAGGGAGAGGAGAGAAATGTCTGTGAGCTTTCAATTTGCTCCAGAGGTCAAACTTTCCTTTAGTAGTAAGAACATTTACTGGCAGCCAAATTGTTTTTTTATATACATTTTTTAATATAACGTTCATTGCTTTTTTCAATAAATTGCGCAACCCAGTTAGAAAAGGTACAAGGTGGTACCAAGCATCAAGCACATTGATAACATTTGGATGATTTATCAGTTGGGAGCGCATAGCCCACCGTAGTGAGAGGTGCATATTTACAATGGTTTCACTTCATAGCTATAGCACAGTATATTAAAGAGTAGTTTCAAGTGACCAAGTGTAATTGGAACTGCTTCTGCCATGGTTCTTAGATCTTTAAATGTTTCTCTGAATATCCTGGCACCTCTTGAAGGGGTTTTCAAGAAACATGCATTTGTTCTTGCCCTGGAGCCACCCACTAGTCCCCAAATTCTTATTGACCTCACGACCCTATGATTGTCAAATGTACTAGTGAAACTTGGTCACAACTATGAAACTGGAAGACTAGCTCTGGCTACATATTCTGGTACATAATCTCTGGATGAAAAGAAGGTGTAGTTATAAAAAAAAAAAAGTGGTTATCGGGGTCAGATATTTTCTGATTTTGAATATTTGCAGATTTTTCTTTCCTTCGGGTGATTGGCTAATAAAGATGTTGTTGGATGTTAGACTCAATGCAATGACGTGCACCCATGTTTTCTGAATATGCTGTAGGATATTCCAAATGTTGGCAAACTGAAGAGAAACAGTAAGAGAAGGCTTACTTTAACTCCATTATCAATCCTTAGTGTTCATATGTGATCATATAAAGTGCATGCATGTAGTGTTAAACAAATTCTCAGTTTCATCACAGTTGTCTCATATGAAAATTACTGATCCTACAGATGTAATCCTCATCGCTATTTGAAGTAATTGATGGTACGTCTTGAATAAAAAAAAGTATTTATTCATTAAGAACAAAACTCTATGTATGCAACTCTTGGCACAGCTCCTACACTCCGCTTTCAGGACCAGTTGACAATAACCTTGTTGACCTCTGTGATGGAATCCCTTATCACATCAGACAAGCTGGTGCCAGCCTAACCTGATTGCAAGCTTGTGGCTTAATATTCACCCCATATAATTTTCAAGATATTTGCTATCTGCTCCCATATAAAGCCCCTTTCATTAAGATTTATTTTGCAGGCTGTGTGGAAACATTTATTGTGAACTACTTAAGAAAAATACTTTATCCATCTGCTATTGTTTCTAATATATATATACTGTGTGCAAGGTGTATTCCTTTCAGTTGTGAGAGATTTGTGTTCTTGATTATATTTTTAGATGCTGGACAAATTAAAAGATCGCTGGATGCACACAGGCTTGTGGGAAAAGTTGGAGCGCATTAAGACTGTCATCAATGAGCCTAAAGGCGGAGACAAATCAGACTTTGATATGCTTCTTCAGCAGTATTATGATGCCATAAAATGTAAAGGAGAAAAAGGTAAGTAAGGTTTTTAAGAGAAAAGTACAGAAGAGTTCTAGGTTACATTTTATAAATAAAATGGTGGAATTAGATATGCTACCATTTGATATTAAATACCATATTGAATGTGAGCAGTGAGAAGTCTGATACGAATTGCATCAATAAGTGCTTCGTTCTTTAGTATTTCTGGAAAGTTTGAATGGCTCTATTTTACCTTATTTTGTGTTTTTATTGAATTGGAACCACACTTATCTCTAAGTGATAGATCTTGCTGTGGGTAAGTGCACAAACTTGTAAATATCAAGAAACACTGTTTACAATGATTTAATGGCAAGCGCTCAATGACTGTATTCTCCAAACTTTGGCCCAGTGGGCTGACAATAGCTTCACGTTGGATGAAGGGTGCTACCTTCTGATAAAATGAAGAACGTTACGGATACTGCTGAATTTCCATGACAGCACCCCTAAATTCAGTGCTTACTGACGTGAATGCAAGTAGAAAAGTTGCTTACCTCCCTGTGAGAAGTGGTAAAATGTGGCAGATAATATTTTGGTAAATGCAAAAAACTGTGGATGGTAGATAAATGTAATATTGGGAGTATAGTTGTGGAAGGATGCAGTTTGTGTGGGTACGATAGAGCCAAGCCACAAACAAGAATTGCAGCAAAGCTCTTTTCTACAAAAATTCCAGATTTGGCATCATGTAGACAATGAAAAACTGGTTTTCAGACGGCTGATACTTCTATAAAACCAGACAGCCTGGAAGACTGTTATGATATTTCAGGGAATCACATTCAAACCTATTTGATGGAACAATATATGAAAATATTTAATCAGAGAAATAGGAATTGTCTTTAAGATGTAAGTGCTGCTGAACTCATAAAAAACAAAGCTCAGACAAAAGTCAAGCCAAAGTGATACCTTATATGGACTGCAGATGCACTGGAGAGACTGTATTCCAGACTGATCTCCAGATCTTCATTTGCCCATTGGCCCAAGTTTGGATGTTGACTCCATTATATGCACATCCTGCCCCAGCCCAGTGATCTTAACATGGAATTCGCTGCTTTTTGAAGTGGTACCTAGTTGTGCAAATACTTGTGGCCAAGTCTGTATGCTGATTCTTGAGCTACGGAGATTGTCTTGAGTTGTTTGGGAGCATTTAGAGGAACGAGTGCCTATCATAATGAAAACAGGTGTGGTATGTTCAAAGTGGTTAACACATACTAAAATAAGGAAACCATATATTACTTTAACGTTGTCCAAAAGAGAAAAACTAGGAGATCAAATAAAGAGGTGCCTACTAATGAAGTACAAAGCTGAGGGAATAAAGCGCTGAGTGGCGTGTGAGCAGACATAAATGGTAAATATGTTCACTTGGACAACTTTAAAGAGAAAAGATATAAAAAGTTGTCAAAAGTAGGCAAAGTTACATCGTCAAGTTTACAGAATGAGTTGCCCAAAAAGTTATATTGTGTGTAATGAGTTGTACTGTGTAGACTACTTTTTTCATTTAGTAAAGTTCGAGGTTCTCATCTAAAACAATTTTTTTCTACCAGAAGCAAACATTTTGCTTTTTGAAAGCTGTTCTGTAGGTTTTTATGAAAAATAGTTTCTTCAGACTTGAATCTTTCACATAAATTCATGTGCTTGAATCTTCCCAGTCGATTCTGAAGACTGAAAAGGATGGATTATTTGGGCCAGCATACAGACCTACCCGACTAAATCTGAAATACCAGGACCAATATGAGGATGACTATGTAGAGGTTCAACCTGAATATCTCTATGAAAGAGAGTCTGAACTTCCTATGTTTAGAGTTACTGCTCATTCATTCAAGGAACAATAACAGCAAAAATGGCAATACATGGATGAGCCATTTGTCTCTCCTACCTCTACCCAATCTATGATGCAGGTACCGTTACACCCAGTAAACCCAGTGACACTGGTCTTGAATGGGATAAATACATAGCTCTAGTTGAAAGAAATACTGCTTAGACTCCAACAGACTCTCCCCTGAATGATATAGGTAGCTCCATAGCCTGATTGAAAGAGCATGTAAAAGATTTGACCTTTGATTCCCGACAAAAGAAACAGATTGCTTTTTGTACGATTTAAAAGATTCAACAAGAAAAATGGTATGATCAATACCAATGATTGATCATATCTGGTCGGAAGGTCTTAAAACGATGACAAACCCAGCAACAGTAGCAGCCATAGTTTCAAAACTCGACAAAAATATAAATCCCCAGATGACGCACCTGTGTGCCTTATCGGACCCCCATGGGCAGACACTGTGGCAGTGAAAGCTGCACAAAGAAGATCTCGTACATCAAATTCACCCGGTTCTCATCCAATGGACAGAGAGCGAAGAAGGATTGATAATATAGGTAAAAGGTTTTGGGCAACGGCTGCAACATTACTTAGAGCATCTCCTGCTTTAGCAATTTTAGCTCGCTACCACAGGCAAATGCGGTTGGATATCGCACCATATCGACATTAGCTTCCGAAAGATAAAAAACATTTTACATAAAAGAGAAAGAACATCTTCTGCCATCAGTGATACTGCCATAGATATTCAACCACTGAGTTTTGACAATTAGCTGGTGCAGTAGTATTATGAGGGCAAGGATGGTTGAGAGCAATATCATTTTCACCTGCTTTACAAAGCCGAATATTGGACATAGCATATGTTGACGAGACGCTCCGGTCCATAAAAACGAACACAGCATAATTATTAAGCTTGTTACAACAGCTTCAAACCTTTCACTTTTGAGGGGCTAGAGAACAGAGCCAGTACGTTAATGGAGGTGAGTGCAGATACCAACCATATCAACCGACCTGTCTACAATATATCCTGCAATACAGACCACCGCCACCAGCTTCTTTTCAAAGACAGAACTTTGTTTAAACGCCAGCAATCAGTGCAACAATCAGGAAGCCTCTAGAAGACAGTGACAAGTTTCTGGTTGCAGTCACACCATATCGGACAACACTTGTAGTAGGTCCAAAGATCTCATGTTACCACAGTCAGTGGCAAATTGTAACAACGGAATTATGGATATTTGATATATATGGATATTTTCCGGAACTTAGATTGCAACTAATACAAAAAACCTCCTCCAAAATTACCATCCAAAACATCGAATCAACATCAATGGCTGTTGAAAGCAGAGATTTTCATAATGATAAAGAAAGGGGCCATAGAATTAGTCTCAGAATTACAGTGATGTACAGGCTTCCTTTCTTGCTTTTGTTTGATAAGTAAAAATATCCGATAAATGGAGACTGATTTAAGATCTTCGTCAGTTAAACACATTTCTTAAGAAGCAGACATTTTGCATGGTGACACTACAGGAAGTTTTCTAACCATTGCATGAAGGAGATGTGTCCATGTTAGACCTCAGGATGCCTACTTTCGTAGCACCATTCATCCCAATCACAGAAAATACTTCCGATTTTAATAGGCTGGCTGCCAACATCAATTCAAAGTTCTACCATTGGGACTCAAGTCAGCTCCAAGAATCTTCACAAAGTGCCTGTCTCCAATTGTAGCACATCTGAGGAAGCGGGGACATCAAGTGTTTTCTTACCTTGACAACTGGCTAGTCAAGGAAACGTCATCAAAAATAACAAAAATCTCTACACGTTTCAAAAATTAGGCCTTGCATTAAACAAAGACAGATCTGCGTAAATACCCCAGAAAAAGATTACATTCTTGCAAACCAGTCGGTACCCGGACATAGGCAAGAACTTCCCATCCAAAGGTGGAGTGACACTATTAACCAACTTAATACAGTGACTGCAGAAGGAAAAGATGAAGACTTTACAAGAGACTATACAAGCCTCTTTTAGGAATGATGTCAACCGACATTCATTTATTCACAAATTGCCACCTGCATGTGCAACCATTTCAAGAGGAGTTGGACAAGCAGTGGTTTCAAAGCACATTTGACGACCTTATCTCCATAACACCAAGGATGAGACTGTGCTTACCATGGCGGTCCCGGCATGAAAATAAAAGAGTAGGCTTATCCTTCTTTCGAAAACAAAATTCTGCTGTGATGATGACAGCTGAAACCTCTCTGGAGGGCTGGAGAGCACATCTACAGGGTTTGGCAGTAAGCGATCAGTAGTTTGCAGACGCAGCTTGCCCTCATTAGTATTCTGAAAATGAGGGACATCACTCTAGGTTTGCAGTCCCTCATTCCAAGGAAAAAGAAAGTTCTGTATTGATCCGCAAGGACAATACAACTTCAGTGCGCTATATAAACAAGCATAGAGGCACTGGATCTCTTCCTCTATCCAAGGAGGCTTAAAAAATATTGAATTAGGCTACCAAGCACCACATTAAATTAACATCTGAGCATGTTCCCGGAATATGTAATCCACGGGCAGATGCTCTAAGTAGGACATACGAGGTATGCCACAAGTAGGAGCTTCATCAGGCCCAATTAAACAATTTCTGCCAACTTTAGGCCAGACTGAATTTAGACCAGTTACGACCAATTATAACAAGAAATGCAGCTGTTATGCCAGTAGGCAAATCCTACTGGGGTAATGGGGTAATGTGTTTTCAACAGCTTGGTCAGGGACTTTTGCCTACTCTTTTCCTCCTCTCCGCTTAATTCTAAAAGTCATAAATGAGATGAAAAGGGAAGCATGACAGATCATACTAATTTCCCCATGGTGGCCAGAACAGTACTAGTTTACAGAGCTTCTTCTCCTATTAGAGCAGCTGTACATACTGCACTCTACTGAAACTGCTTTCTCTCAATAAGGACAAGGTACTGCACCCGGAACCAGCATATATAAGTTTATCAGCATGGCTCCTAAACACAATGAGTTCCACCGCTTAGAAATTCCAGATGAATGCAGGGAAATTCTGGCAAAGTCCAGAGCTGTACCAACAAATAAACCCTGCTTAGCTAAATAGAAACACTTCTGCATTTGGCGTAATAAACAGAATCTGCACCCAGTTTCTTCTGCTTTGCATCATCACATTTTTCTGCATCTTCTACAATTATTGCACTCAGGTTGGCCATACTTCTGTTAAAGTCCATCTGGCTGCTATTTCATGTTACTGTAGGGCACAAAATTAACCAGCTCTCTTTTCCAACAGAATTATAAAAGAGTACCTAAAAGGACTATTTAGAGTTTTTCCAACAGTGAAACAGCCACCAATTATTTGGCAGCTAAATACTGTACTTTCTCTGATTATGAAAGTCCTTTTGAGCCAAACAAAGCAGACATAAAATTTCTCTCTTTAAAACTGGCTCTTCTATAGGTGAAACTCAAGATTTTAGGTAAAAGAAACTTTTAAAAAATATATTTTGTTGATATACTTTAGATAGTAGAAGAGAAAGCAACCCGCAACACCTCGCACAGTGATAGGCCAGTAAAAAGGTATAAGTATACATTGCAGCCTTGACTTCTGATTTTAGATCGAAGTGCTGCAACAACAGCCCTAATAGATGCATACAGTCACGCAGCCCTAGTGCTACCAAGACCCACAGGAAAGTGCAGTATTTCTAGTCCCTTTTGTTGTCAGTGCAAGGTTCTGCCTAGATCTGACGAGCCTTGCCTGCAGTGTCTTATTTAAGCCTTACCACAGGTCTTGCTGGGGGGTTGCAGCCCTGGCAGACAGGGTCATTTTGGATCGGGCTCCGGGTTATCTGCATCTGGCGGTTCAGTATGTATGCTTAAAGGGAGCCCATCTGTCTTTGAGTCTCAGGCGACTCAGCATCAGCTTCCAGTAGCTGTCCAGTTGTTCTAGTCTTTAAATTAGATCAAATAGGCAGTCTTTTGCTGCAAGGTAAGGGCCTCTTCTCACACGCATGGCCACTCATCATTTAGCCACATGCAGCACTGTGGCCACTAGCCTACGACTCGCAGCTGGGATCCTAGAAGTGTTAACGGTGGCATTGGGGGTATGGTGAGGCCAGTCATGTTGTTCGAATAGAAATGTTTTAGCCGAATTCTTTATGAATGCATGTCTTAAGTTAGCATTCACGGCACCATTTTGTATTCAGCTGCCATTCTGAGCCATGATTGAAACTAACTTCTATCTCACTCTGTCCGCCTCAGCAGCAAGCAGCTGCAATATTTTTTTTTGTATTTCTCCAAGGTTGAGCTTCGCTGTACTAATGAATAGACTTTTGTCATCACATACCTTTCTCACTAGATAGGCCTGCTCCCACCATTAGAGCGGCGGGCACAGGCAGAGTAACCTTGATGCTGAGATAGCATGTACCCGGTCCTGGGATTGCAACTCATCTTTCTGTATCTCCTTTGTTCACCAGCTACCAACTGGAAATTTCCAGTCTGGGCGTGTTTTTAGTGATTCTGAAGATGTACATTATGTGTTACCACGTTGGCAGAGGTCAGTCCCTCTGCAGCAATCTAAGGAGGCTGGTCAGACCGGACTCCACTTGAGTGTATCTCTAATAAATATCTTTGGTTTGTATTCTCTACTGTCTGACCGACTCTTCATTTGTTAGGAAGGCTGAGAGGTGGTTGCGAGTGACCCGGGTGGCCCTAATCGGGTCACTTCCTTCATTTGGCGCCTGAACAGGAACTCCATCGGGTGACCCTTCCTTGCCTGCGGACGGGTGAGGAGGTTGGGGCCACGATCGGGGATCCCTGCACGAGAGAGTCTTGAACTCGCAGCTGCCCCGTCTGTCTGACTGGGCGGTGCCTCGTCCAGTGATCATCCCGACTGGGGTCCTGAACGGCGAAACCCTTGGATCTGACCGTTTTGTCTGAAGAGTCGGCAGTGGAGAATAAATTAGTTTGACCTGTGTGCACCAGGTGAGTTTGCTTTGGTTCTTTGTGGATATGGCGCCATTTTGATTTGTATTTGACACGGTCTGAGGACCGTGTTTTGGACAAGCGCTTGAATTTGTTTGTGTTCCTTATGAACATGGTACCATTTTTTGATTTGTATTTGATGAGATTTGTGAACGGACTTTGGTGAGGATATTTGCAAATATCTGTTAGATATACATAGTAAACTTGTTTTCTTTTGAAAATGCTGTGTCTTAGTAAAGTGTTTTGTTTGGGCTGTCGTTGTTCTGCTGATGCTCGATTGGAAGAAAGTCAGGCAGCACCTCCAGAAGGCACTCCAAATTTTGACATGTACGTAAAACATGGCCTTGGCCCTATTATGTTTAGTACGTTATGGCACAAATATACGAGGGACAATGCCGAGTTGCAGTGGCCGTTGACGGGCTCTTTTGATGAACAGAAAATTAATTTTCTGCAGGAAAAATTGTTTGCGAAAAGGAGTAGGCAGTCGATGTTTGATTCCCTCAGAACATGGCAAAAGGAAGCTAAACAGAGACGAATGAAAGCAGAGAAAGAAGCCCGGAAGGGGAGAATGCAGACAGTGACTCAGAAAGCTGTAGCGCATGATTGAGAGAAAATAGAAAAAGGAATAGTGTGCTGATAGGAAATTTCGATTACAATGTGAAAACTCTTATGTTGCCCGAGAAGAAAATGATACATTTGTGGAGGAATTGTTAGATACTCGACCTCCACCCCCATACGCCCCGCAGAAAATATATCCTGCTATTCCACAGCCTCAGTCATCTGTTTCTTCTGTCTCTGCTGCCTCTGTTTCTTCTACTATTGATCAATATGTTTTGGCCACGGCGCCTCCTGCCCTTTCTTTGACTTCGCCTTCTGTGGCTAGTATGACTGCCAGTCTCCCTGATACGCCTATTGTTTCAGCATCTCTCTCGCCAGCCCTCACACCTACGACACAGTCACCAGCGACGTTGGTGCCTGCTGCTACTCCTTCCCTGTTCCTCCATCCCCTGACATTACTGAGTAGCGGAACGTCCGTGCGAGGACTAGGGGACGGAGACTGGGCGACTGCTAGGGAGCGACTGGGGCGGATATTGATACGTTCTGATGTGGGAGACGAAGAGAAAAGGGTGGTAGCCAATCAGGCCGCCCAGTGGGCTCGTAACCCCATTTACAGTGTGGAAGATGTATGGAGTGTGATGAGAGATTATGAGCCATTTGTGCTGCAGCATGCCCTTAAGCACATGTCGGCTACTTTGATTGGACTGTGGGAACAGTGTTTCAATGCGGTAGCGCCTCAGAATATTTATGATAATAGGGATCATGTGTATGCTGCCGATATGGCACCTGGTGAAGTTTTTAATAATGTTGCGACGCTGGTCGCTTATCGAGGTAGGCTGCTTGAGAAGAGCCCGAAGACAGTATCCCAATTTCCGATGAGGGAACTCCACCCCATATATCACCCTGAAGTACCAGAGCTACGGGATCAGCATAACGTTGTTACTAGACCACAGGTAGAGGCCCGGTTCCAAGAACAATGTGTTTATACTCCATGGAAAAGGAGTGAGGTTTTGTCCCTTAAGACTCAGCTGCCTGACCCTATGAAAAATCCTACCTTTGGGTTCCTCTGATGACCATCCAGTCGTTTATCGTTTTGTGATTGACTCGCGCGAAATTAATAAAATAGTGGTTTCTCAGTTCCCGGTGGTCCCTGACATTACTGCCCTTCTGACGATGATTCCTTCCTCTGCTAAATTCTTTTCTGTCATTGATCTGAAAAATGCATTCTTCAGTATTCCGATCCATCCAGACAGCAGGCACTTGTTCAGTTTTACACTAGCTGGCAGAAGCTTTAGATTCTGTCGAGCTCCTCAGGGCTATACTGAGAGCCCTAGTATATATAGCCAAGCTTTGAAAGCCCAATTGAACTCCCTCACGCTTCCCTCAGGTAATGTATTACTCCAATATGTAGATGATCTTCTCACCGCTTCTGACACTGAAAAGGGTTGCAAAGACAGTACGGTTAAATTGTTGCTGCATTTGGCACACCACGGACATAAAGTGTCCCTTTCCAAATTTCAATATTGTCGACAGGAGGTCACCTATTTAGGTCACCTAATGTCGAAGGAGAATAGGAGATTGACCCCTGAGCGCAACGGTGCCATTGTTAAAATGCCTATCCCTAAAACTCAGAGGGAGGTGCGCACTTTTATTGGCATTACTTTCTATTGTCGCCAATGGATCCCTAACTACTCATTACTAACAAAGCCTTTGCTGGCATTAACCACTAAAGATGTGCATGAACCCTCGCCTTGGACGCCTGAATGTCAGCAGTCTTTTGAGCAATTAAAAGTTGCGCTTTGCTCTGCGCCTGTGCTTAGTACGCTACACGAAGCCGTTCGTGCTGTACGTACACGAGACGGCTGGTTGTGCACTCTCTGTTTTAACACAGGCCTTTGGAGGTAAGCAACAGCCGTGTGCTTATTTTTCTGCTCTTCTTGACCCTGTCACAAGAGCCCTCCCGAGCTGTCTAAGAGCGGTCGTGGCTGTGGCCGTCTCAATAAGACAATCGGCTGGGCTCGTACTTGATACTGACCTCACAGTCATGGTGCCCCATGCTGTGGATACCCTTTTGAATAAGACCAAGACGCAGCACCTCACCAGTGCACGTCTGACCGGCTATGAGTTGACTCTCTTTGCACCACATGTCACGACTAAAAGATGTGCCACTCTAAACCCAGCCACATTACTACCCCTCCCTTCTGAGAGCGAGGAAATTGACATACATGATTGTATCTTTCGGATGGAGGAAAAGACGAAATACGGGTAGACCTGACTGATGTTCCCTTATCTGACCCCCAATAGGAACTATATGTCGATGGCTCTTGTTTTAAGTTACCAGATGGCACTATCACTGCTGCATACGCAATCACAACACTGTACACGGTAGTTGAGACGTCACGAGTTCCCTATCAGTCGGCCCAAGCTGCAGAGCACGTTGCCCTTATTCAAGCCTGTGAGTTGAGTGAGGGACTGGCTGTCAATATCTACACTGACAGTCAGTACGCCTTTGGAGTTGCCCATAATTTATGGCGGCTCTGGGCAGAGAGGGGGTTTCTCACTTCCCATGGGATGAAAATCCAACATGGCCCTCTTATACATAGGCTTTTGTCGGCTTTGACTCTCACCAAGAAATTAGCGATCATAAAGTGCAGCGCCCACAAGACAATCACTGACAATGTGGGTAAGGGGAATGCCTTTGCAGACCAGACAGCTAAGGAGGCAGCCTGAACGAAGATGAAAATTTGTTTATAGCAGGTCCCACTAGGTGGGTGCCCGAGGTCACCATGTTTGAGGATACGCTGGAAAGCGTCAAGGAGATACAGAGTGAGACAACGATTGAGGAATTAGCAGTATGGCAGGAAAGTACAGCACGTTTGGATGAAGAGGGGTGTTGGACTGATAAGTCAGGGAAGCAGAGATGGATGCTGCCAGATGCATATGTTCTTCCTGTAGTTACCATGGCGCACGGGCCAGCTCATATTACTGCTAAAGGTATTTGTAAGTTGTTAGACCCTGTATGGCAAAATGATAATATTCCAAAGACTGCCGACAGTTTGGTCAAATATTGTATGGTGTGTATGATGCACAATCCTGGAAAAGGTACCCCTACGCCACCTGGTAATTTTGCACCTCCCACTTTCCCTTTTGAGGTCCTTCCGATAGATTATATAGAAATGGACCGAGTCAACAATTTGAAATATGTGTTAGTGGTTGTTTGTGCATTCAGTAAATGGGTTGAGGCTTACCCCACCAAAGAAAATACAGCCATAGCGACTGCAAAAGTACTCCTGAAGGAGTTCTTTCCTCGCTTTGGCTTCCACCGTTTGGTTTGGAGTGATAACGGAAGTCACTTCAACGCGAGAGTCATTCAGTTGGTTTGTGAGGGACTACATATCAGACAAAAATTTCATGCTGCGAATCACCCTCAGTCAGCAGGTTTAGTTGAGAAGTACGATGGTACTCTCAAACTGAAATTGGCAAAGATTCAGGAGAGCACAGGGTTGCAGTGGCCAGATGCTTTACCATTAGCCCTTTTATCCACAAGAACGACAGCACATTCCAGGACAGGACTGTCACCCTACGAGGTCGTGTTCGGGCGCCCGGAAAATGTCTGGGGCGTCCCACGTCCTCGTCGGTTTTCAGAAATTAAATATCCTCTGTTGGTGGATTATCTGTATGAGTTAACTAAAAGTCTGCGTTCTATTCACAACAGATCTAGGATTCTCTCCCGCCAGTACCTGAGGGGCCAGGACATGACATTCGGCCTGGTGATTATATATTGATCCGGACTTTTCAGAGAAAGAAGAACCTGGAGCCGAGGTGGAAGGGGCCAGTCCAGGTGCTCCTTGCCACCCGCACGGCAGTCAAAGTCACCGGCCGAAAGAACTGGATTGTCAGCATTGCCGCAGAGTGCCTCTCCCCTTGCCCTATGATCAGTGGGTCAAGGATGGATTAGGGGACTCGGAGTGGGAGCAAGTCCCACGATTTGTCCCCTTTTCGGATGCTAAGCTCACGTGGACCCAAACTGAGGCTGAGAACGATGCGGTATTAAATGCAGCAGTGCCCCTGGAGATTAAGGCAATTCAAGTGTCTCCTTCCACTGGCCCCTCTGTGTCTGACGCCCTTTTTACTGACCCCTCTGTGCCTGGAGTAGCTAGGTACAATTTGCACCCCGACGGAGGAACAGTGCACCAAAGGAGAAGTCAGATTAGTAGGGATGGACTGCGCAATTCAGGGTGTACTTTGCCTATGGTACCAACAGTAGTTTAGGGAGAGGGGAAATTGGTGCATTGTTCGGACACTGGACAGGATAGACCGAACGTGCTCCCCTGGAGGGGGGGTACGGTATCCTGGACGATGTGGGATTTCTTCAAGAGCTAGGATCGAACAGCTCCACCGCCGGTGCTCAAAAGCGCCAGCGTTGATGAACAATAGGAGTCTACCAGTGAGGATCTGACGGACACTGGGAACTCTTGCCTTTGCCATTAGTCTTGTTGCATTCCTTTTACCTTGGTTCTACAATGTATCCGTTTGGTCGGCCCATTACTGAAGAAGAACAGCCATTTGCGCCTCCGCGCCCAGAGCAGGGTTGGTCCACAAAAAGTAAAATAGTTTTCGCAGTAATAATTGCAATTGCATTACTATTTGTGTTGGGAATATCTTGGTTTTTGGAGGAAAGGTATCCTGTACACTCTTTGGTTGGGACAACACCTGTTCCCCCCTGAACACATGTTTGTTACTTTGGCCCCTCACAAGGGAGAACATCGAAAAACTTACGCAGACAATGTATTTTTACAAATGTTGCATCAGGCTGATGATACGCCCAATGCTACTAATTGCTGGATCTGTGGATTGCTCCCCTCAGTTACACATAAGAGTGATATTCTATTATCGATGCCATTATCCTATCTCGGAAGTTGTGAAGGGTGGTTTGAACTGTTTACTATGATGCATTATCACTTTCAGTTCTCTGCTATAAATATGACATCTGCTGACTCTCGCACTGTGGTGGAATATATACGTTTCCATCAAGGGTTTACTTCAACAGGGTTAGGAGAACAAGGGACCCCTGGTACATTGTCTCCAACAGCTTGTATGAGAAGGTAAAGAACGAAACATGGCTTGAAAATGAAATGTTAGATTTCCAAGGGCTCAATGCCATTGAATATTTCCGATCTTTCCAAATCCGCAATATTACTAAGGACAAAGCGATGCCAGTGTCAGTAGTCAACACAACAGCTGGTTTCTGTGTTCATGGAATTGGGAAGGTGAAAGTGGGAGAAAGTAATTGCAATTACACATATACGCTGAGTACGATTAGTAGCCTGCCTTTGCTTCCACCATATAATGTCTATTTTGTTTGTGGATCCCAAGCTTATGTTTGGCTTCCTAGGGGGTGGTCAGGTATATGTTACCTCTATTTTCTTCTTCCCCCCAGTGTATATAGCACCGTCCAATTATCATAAGGACCATCGATTGCAGCGTAGGAGTGCATACCTGCCCCGAGTTAGAAGGGTTATTAACACAGAAGATATAGATCAGACAGATACCACTTTGCAACAGTTCACAGACGCCATGAAGGGTATTGTACCCTTTTGGGGCCCCATGCCCAATAGTCTTAATATTCGTCGGCTCACAAGAGCTGTAGAAGGGGTTATTAATACAACAGCAGGGATACTGACAAATATCGCAACTGAGCTCCAGGCTACGAGGCTTGTTGCCTTACAAAACCGGATGGTGTTAGATGTCATCCTTGCTGATTGGGGAGGGGCCTGTCGCGTCATTGGCAGTAGCTGTTGTGTATACATCCCAGACCACGCCCCCAATGTGTATGCTGCCATCCAGAAGCTGCACAGGCTCTCCTCCGACATACACCTAGAGAATGGTACTTGGACTCTATCTGGATAGTTCTGGGGTTTATTCACGTCCTGGGGTTGGAAGATCCTTATCTTCCTGGTTGCAATTGCTGGTATTATTTTTCACCTGTATCCTTTGCATACATTGTCTCCCTGCTTGCTGTGCTTGTTGTGTACAGACTCGGACGTCCAAACCAAAGATTCCAGTACATGACACTAAGACCACGATCATGATGATGCAGGATATACAAGATCTAATGTCCGTAGATAAAGGTATTTTTGAGTATTGATAATGCATGTATCAGCTTGTAGAGGTAGCCCTTATATTCTGTAAGAGGTTATTTGCCCTTAGACAGTAGCTAAGTAGGTTAGCCAATGCTAAAAGGAGGGTCTGTTGGAATAGAAATGTTTTAGCCAAATTTTTTATGCATTGCATGTCTTAAGTTAGCATTTGCGGCACCATTTTGTATTCAGCTGCCATTTTGAGCCATGATCTAAACGAACTTCTGTCTCTCTGTCCATCTCAGCAGAAAGCAGCTGCGATATTTTTTTTTTTTGTATTTCTCCAAGGTTGAGCTTTTGCTGTACTAATGAATAGACTGTTTTGTCATCACATACCTTTTGTCACTAGATAGGCCTGCTACTTAGAGCGACGACAGAGTAACCGTGACGCTGAGATAGCATGTACCCGATCCTGGGATTGCTTTCTGTATCTCCTTTGTTCACCAGCTACCAACTGGAAATTTCCAGTCTGGGCGTGTCTTTAGTGATTTTGAAGATGTGCAATATGTATTACCACATTGGCAGAGGTCAGTGTGTCTGCAGCAATCTAAGGAGGCTGGTCAGACTCTAATAAATATCTTTAGTTTGTATTCTCTACTGTCTGACCGACTCTTCATTTATTAGGAAGGCTGAGAGGTGGTCGCGAGTGACCCGGGTGGCCCTAATCGGGTCACTTCCTTCAATGTCAGTTATCATTTTCAGCTCCACAAGCCATAGATTAATAGATTACTAACTCCAGGCACAGCTGCGCTAGGTGAAGGAGGTCCAACCTTAGCGCGCCACATCTAGAACACTTGACGTCCTCCCTAAGACCTAACCTATGCATGCATTCTGGTGTGCAATATTTTGTATGTAAGAATTTCACATGAATTAAGCTAAGTTTGTATTTGGGTGATAAATATCTCGCTTTGGCACAGCAGAATTGCCATTGATCATCAGACAGAAGTGAACTCAGGTGCACAGAACATTTGGACTTGGCATTTGGTACATATATAGGTCCAGTGTTTTACATTGTAACATAGAGTCTAGATATCAGACACCTAGGAGTCAGAGTCAGGGTGGGGAAGCATGGACGGAGGTTGGGAAAGTTGCTACTAATGGTCTTGCACATTTACCATAGTTGGAAGTATAAGAAGAGGTGTGTGGCCCGCCACACTCCAAATGCTATTAAGAGAGAGGAATTGATCTTCCAGGTAAAAGTCTGTTTGTTTGGTCATTTGTAATTGCACAAGCCTTATCAGGCTTTAGGCTTGGAGGTGAGTGGGGGCATGGGGTTGTTAGTTAGAGGAATTCCCGGTGTGTCAATCTGTTCTATATGTGCCCTAGCTCAAAGTCTATCCCAAGCCCAAACTGTGCAGTGAACTGTGTTTATTTCTTGAGTGGGGCAAAAGAGCAAATAACTGTCCGAAGAAGGCATGGTCAAACCACATCACCCTCCACCACCATATGCGGCTGAAAGAGGCAGGTGTGGTACCAGCAGTGGGCATAGTGCGCACGTTTACATAAATATTGCACTTAAACAATAAATTCATGATGGAAATTCCTTAAGAAAGCTCATAGAATCACTGTGAATTTAGCCCTGTTAGAAACATGTGCCATAAAAATAACAAGCACTAGCAAAGCCAAAACAGCTGGCCTTGAAAAGCTATGCAGTGATTAATGATTTTTTGTTTGTAATTGAAAGCATATACCACAAAAAATAAAACCTTCTTTGGATCTTTAATGCACATATTTAATGAAAAGGAAGTTGTTTGAATGTGTTTCATTTTCTACTCTTATAAATGTAATAATGAGCATCAGTCTTTTCTTTTTCATTGCTACTTACTACGACTTGAGTTTAAAACAGTGGCAGCTGCTGTCAAATGAAAGGGGAGGGGCAGCGCGTGGGAGAATAACAAAAAAATGTAAAATGTTTACTTGCCCGTCGCATCGGTGCTCTGCTCCTGTCCCGGCAGTCCATGGGCTGGTGTACAGACTCCCATACTCTAGTGAACTCCCCTACGCCAATCCAGACGCTGCTCTCATGCTGGTAATACTGTTAACCAGCATGAGAGAAGAGCCAGGATTGGTTGGAGCGGGCTGGTTTGGCACTCACTGAGGGACTGGTAGCCTGTGACTGTTCTCCACTCGGCTGTGCAACACAGCTCTGGTTTGAGCGACCTAGTGTGTGCATAGTCGGGATGGCCATTTGTAAGACAGCCAGCCAAACCGACATGCGCATTTGCAGTGCCCACCACTCCTCCTCCCTGTTATAGCTGCTGTTCATCAGGAAGCAATTGCCTGCCCCGCCCTAAGACTCGGCTCAGCTCGCAGGCTAAAAAATAAAATAACAAAATTGTTTTATTACCATTTTATTTTTCATGTTTGACTTTGCTGCGCTCTCAGTAGTGGTGCGACATGCCTCCGCACTAATGGAGGAGCCGCTGCTGGTTTAAAAATATGTTTAATTCCCAGGAGTACTTTAGTGCACCACAGTATTTTGATTTTAACAACCAGTAGTTCTGAGTATGTCTGTGCAGCTCACGCAGTGGACCTTTCAGTGGTGGAGGTACGCCTTGGCACTCCAAAGCATGTCTTTGGAGTTGTAGTTATCAAGTAGTAAACTCGGCAAGAAACAGATCGAATTTTCAGTACTCCGACTGCAATGTGATACTCTTGCTCTTAGGTAAGACCAGCTTATGTGTAGGGTTGTGCAAAATGCAAATCTATCATTTAGCACCTTATTTCAGCGTGAAATGTGTCCTGTCGTCAATTTATGATGCAGGATGCATCAATAAAATCACTGCGAACAACAGCCACTCGCGTTTTGTTCCTGTTTTTTTTTTTTTATAATGCAAATGGTGCATTTTGCGGTAAATTTGTACGGTGAATGGCACTTAATTATGTGAAATGGTCTAATTTCAGGAATTTTGCATAGCAAGCCAGACTAATTTATATTTCGCCCAGGGCTAAGTATGTGCCTGTCTGTTAAAAGGTAATTTTGCCAGGAAAATTAAACCTATTGGTAACAGTGTTTGCTTTTGTAGGATATAAACCTTGACTGATCTGTGAATATAGTACAACAACTGCGTTTAATGTGTACTGTGTGCGGACCTGTGTTTCATGAGTAGATAAGAAGAGGCATTTTAAGTGATAAGATTTCATAATGATGTAGTTGTGGAAGACTTTGCATTTTATCCTGCTATGTAAGCAAGAAAACCTTCACTTGCTGTTCTTCTAGGAGTAGCGGTCAGAGTAACCTTGTCTAAGAAAAGAGCTCATTGAACTTCTCTCTGTACCAAAAAAGGGTGCTCGTGGTAAATTATGATAGAACTGGCAAGGTAATTGATTTTATAATAGTCTTATCATTGTAGCCATAAACTGACAGTAGGGCCAATAGGGAATGTATTTTCATTTTTTTTTGTAATGTGTGGAGTATATATAGGCGTGTTCACGGGGTAAGTTTTATTTTCCCATTTGCCCTCTTTTGACCGTCGTTTGGCAAATTGTCAAAGGACATGGACTTGTGGAAATTGAGGTTTTGCATAGGCATTTAGGTACCAAGTGTCGGATGAGGCATGCATTCTCAAGGTGAGTAATCAAGAGTTGAAGTAGCCACCATAAAGAGGGTTCCCAAAGGTAAAAACTAATTTATTCTGTAAATAAAATGAGAAACAAATTCCTCTTTGTTTGGTGGCAGATTTGAAATATAAAATAGAAAAATATCTTTACAAAAGATTTCAGTGGCTGGGGGAATGGACAACTGCCAAGCAAGATGGCCGCACACTAAGCGAGCTCCGCAGCAGCCAGAAAAATAATCTCCATATATCTGTCAATATCCAAGTAACCCTGTTGCAGTGAGTTTCAGAGGTAGTCCTGTACCCCGTTGGCGACTGATCGATCCCCCTGACCGGAGCGCCTTGGTGGTGGAGTGGCCTGTGCCACCCGGTGGGCTGAGCAGAGACAGGGAGGCTCGCCTGAGGGCAACGAGAGGTGGGGCACGGTGGCCGCGTTGGATCCTGGGGGCAAAGCAAGAGGGAAAGACTGGCTGGGGCTAAGACGCTGCCCAACGGTTGAGGGACGAAGGAGCGCTGGGCCCTAGACGGCGAGAGGTGAGGCGTGGCCCGCCCAGTGAGATCTGCTGGGGCCTGGTCCAAGAAGCCCCGAGATTCTCGTTGGGGGGGGGTGAGCGCCTTCTTGCCCCCCCTTCAGTTTCCCTCCCGATGCCCTCTCCCCGCCGTGTTTTCCGCATCTCCGCTCCTCCGCCTTGTCAGCTGCAAGGGTGGGCAGTGCTGCTTCTCCAGGGCCTCCACGACCGGGAGAGTGCTGAAAACTCCGACAATCGTCCTGGAGCTCCCACTGACATTGGAGGGGTGCAGAGCCCGGGGCCTCATTGTGTGAGCCTGAGAAGAGATATTTTAAGGGGCTACTGACCACTGGCGCCCTCCCTCCCATGGAGGGGGAGAAGGAATACCGCCGGGACGTATATACTGGGCTGCCACGTGGAAGTGGGGTCCGGGTTAGCGGCGCGGCCTACAAACCCACCGGGCGGCCAAAGATCCCCATTACCTGGGTAGACTGCAGAATCGACCAAGCCAGGCATTGCGCTCTGGAACCTTGGACACAGCCTTAACCATCTGCATGCCTCTTCTTTCTCCTCTGAGGAACTGGTCACAGTGTGATTGAGGAGTTGGCTGGGGGACTGCTGGGGCCTATTGCAGGAGGGGCAGGTGAGGACCCGGCTGGGGGGGTGCAGACCCTCCTGGGGGGAGTCGGACAGAAAACGTGAGACGCTGGGAGTCTCCCCCAACCCCCTTGCAGAACTGAAACGGATAGTCATGCTGTGCTAGCGTCATCTGTGGGGGAGCCTTGGAGGAGGCGCCTGGAAGACCTGCCGGTCTCCAGGTGGACAGGGCAATAGTCAGAAATCGTGGAGTCAAACCCACGCAATCCAACAAGTTGGATAAGTACACCGTATCAATGTCTGCCCAGGGTGATCCCCCTCCACCCATGTTGGGAATGGGCCATGTTCTTCCACTCAGCTGGATGAAGAGCCCACACTAAGAGAAATAATGGTGGCAACAAGAGACCTCAGAGGGACATTAGAACCTAAATTAGGTACAGTCATGATGGATGTGAATCTCCTTAGGGCAGACGTCAGGAATATTGCGAACAAGGTGAAGACAGCGGAATCTCAAATAAACGGTCTCCAGCCCACGACAAAGCGCCTGGAGGAGCAGGTCCAGGCCCTTACCATGAACAATGCAATACTTACAGCGAAAGTCGCCGTCCAGGCGCAACAATATCAGAGTGGTGGGGATCCCGGAAGGATTGTAAGGGCCCAGTGTGGACCTGTTCCTCGAAGATCTGATACTTAACACGCTCTGCCCGGAAAGACTCTTTAAATTCTTCTCCATAGAGCGCGCGCACACAGTGCTGGGCCCACGGCCAAAACCAGGCGCCCGCCACGCACGATCATTGCCAGAATATTCAACTACAGAGATCGAGGCGCAATTCTACAGGTGGCACGCACTCATGATGACCTGTGTATAGAGAATGAGACAGTCAGATGTTTCCCAGACTTCACCTTACAAGTTCAGAGGCAAAGACGGAGCTTTGAAGCAGTGAAACGATTGCTACGCGAAAAAGAAATCAAATATATGATGCTCTACCCGGCCAGGCTGAGGGTCATCAACGACGGCAAGACGTGACATTTCGATAGTCCCGAAGAGCCCTGGGACTGGGTGAAGGGATGGCGTCCGGCACATCGAAAGTGATCTAGGATCAAAGGTACTCGAAGACTGGAGGCAGAGGTTGTCCTCCGGCAAAATGACTCACCCAACTGCTGTCAATCCCCAGATCAGAGGGTGAACACATGAGAAAAATCCTGCAAGCTCATGTTAATTGACCTGTATACGCTGCTTAATCTGACTTGTGGCTTTAATGGTTTCTCGTTAGACACGAGGGATCGGGGGGGGGGGGCTGGGTTCAGAAAATGGTGGGATACAGTCACTGGAAAATTCCCCAACATAGGGTATTGGCACTAGACTACTGCAATATGATCCTTAGTAGAGGAGATGCTCATTTGTTAATACATATAGATCTTGTACTGGTACGTGCTGCCCGCCCCTAGATTTGTTATGTTAAGTACTGGGCGACAGGCACTCTGCAAGTTGGGGGGTGGGCCAGTTTTAGCTCACTAAGCAGAGTAGCAGGGAGGGGGAAGCATGGGGGTGTTTCAAGGCAAGCTTTATTTGTTTGTTTTTTTGTTCATAGTATTTATGCATCATTACAGATTCACTTGGACGGGGGTAAAGGAGGGCACCAGGGAGGTCCAGGGACAATAGTTGCCAGAACCGGGGCAGAGGAGTCCTAGTTGGGAAGCAATTCCACTCCTACGTTCCACCCGATAGCATGACCCACCACCTACACAAAGACCTACATATTTGGTCGTGGAATGTCAATGGATTGGGCCATAAGATTAAACGCACTTTGGTCCTCCAACATCTACGGAGACATGCTCTGGATATAATATGACTCCAAGAGACACATCTTAAGGGCACATGCTGTAGGGCCTCAGACAGGTTTGGGTACACACTGATTGCTCATTCTGGTTACACGACGGACTCGAGAGGATGGGAATATTGCTTAAGAATTCCCTTTAAAGCGCGCCACACTTGGAATGACCCACAGGGCAGATTTGTGGCAGTGCAGGTACATGGGAGGGTCAGACGGTAAATCTTTGTTCCCTCTACATCCCCCCCACGCCTACACATGGGAACATTGCCCAATGTGGGCGCGCTATCATTGGCTTTACTGGCTGGAGCATTAGTGTTGAGGGGTGTTGTCAATGATGTCATGGATGTCATCCTAGACAGAATTAGTGGGGTGGGACAGGCTGGAGGAAGGGGAGCGCTACCCTCGTTTGTAAAAGCCGTGGGGCTGGTGGACCTGTGGAGACAACACAATCCCGCCGTCAGGCAGTTCACACACTTCTCTTCTGCACACACTTGAAATACCCCCTTGGACTACCTTCTCACACTATGTCTGCCAGGCTATTTCGAAATGCGACAATACACGTGAGGGACATTTCGGACCACTCACCCATAGGGGTACACTTACAAGGACCCTTCCCACTGTTCCCTAAAATAGACACATGGTATCTTAGAGAGAGAGAAATGAAAGAAGAAATCAAGAAAAGGACCTCCTGATACTTTGAAGAGAATCAGGGAACGATGGGCTCCCCATGTGTACATTGGGAAGCCTAAAAGGCAGTGTTGCGAGGCCAGACCCTTGCTCTTATAGGGGGGAACAAGAAGGAAAGCCATCTGGAATTTGAAGCCCTTGAAAAGGAGGTTCTGGCGCTGGAGGAAAAAGCTGCGTCGGACGGGTCGGAGAGACTGGCCCACCAATTGCAGTTGAAGCAAGACGCCCTGCGTGCTCTTGCGGAAAATAGAGCTAGACAGTATTCTACTATACAGAGACTAGCACAGGAGGACAGAGAGGGTTTAGTGGCGGATCTAACAGAGGAGGAAGTGGCAGGTAATATAAGGGGATTACAGTCTGGGAAAGCGGCAGGCCCCAACGGCTTACCAGTTGAACTATTCAGACCTGCGTGGCAGGTGTGGCCAAACCTATGCTGGCCATGCTTCAGAAAGCCCAGGAGGAGGGTTGTCTGCGGAGAGACCAGCGCCTCGCCACGATAGTTGTTATTCACAAGGTAGGCAAGCCTCCCTCCCTATGTGGCTCATACAGGCCAATCTCGCTCCTTAACGTGGAGGCGAAAGTACTGGCCAGGGTTCTGGCGACTAGGCTGAGAGGGGTTATCACAACCATAATACACCCGGATCAATCGGGTTTCATGCCTCATCGTAGTACACGGCTTAACCTCCAGTGCCTCTATGGGGTACCGAGCCACCCTTCTCAGAGAAGGCAGTGGTGATAGCGCTCAACACTACGATGGCTTTCAACAGCATATTATGGAACTACATTTTTGCCGTATTGCCGAAGACGGGCTTCGGACCAAACTTTTGTAGGTGGATTAGGCCACTGTATCAGGGCCCCCTGGCCCGGGTAAGGTGTAATGGAGTAACTAACATCTCGGGAGTTCCCCTTGGGTAGTGGGACACTTCAAGGCTGCCCCCTGTCACCAATGATCTTCGAGCTGGCTCTTGAGCCGCTCGTGACATGGAAACCCGGGGCCTCCCTAGACAGGGGGATACCGATGGTTGGGGGGTGGGAAGAGGGTATATCGCTTTACGAGGACGACGTTCTTTTCTATCTCACACACCCATATAGCTCGATTAGCCAGCTGCTCCAGATATCTGCGGAATGCACAACATCCAAGGGTGCAAGGTGACTGTAATAGCATAAACGTGTTATGCCCCTCTGCACGAAATAAAAACAGAATGTCTGCTTATAATCCCGGATG
The DNA here is from genome assembly GCA_963921515.1 of Calotriton arnoldi. NCBI lineage: Eukaryota > Metazoa > Chordata > Amphibia > Caudata > Salamandridae > Calotriton > Calotriton arnoldi. Next base: position 2,275,644 of record CAWUFW010000289.1, read on the forward strand.
AATGTGTATTGCAGGAAATATGGGAAACATCAAATAAACGTTTAGGTGACACCATAACCCAAACAGAGAGCTACTTACTTCTTAAAATGTACTAGACGTTAGTGAGAAGGCATCTGAAAGATTTTGGTGACTCTCATTTGCTGGCATTCCAACGAAGAGAAAAAGCACCTCTTCATATGATATTCCAATGGAAACATAATTCAGAAATTCGGTAGTTCTGTTAACAATGATTAAATATATTGCGACTTTGGATCAATCCCTAGAATTACTTTTACTTGCCTGCACAACTATATCTAAAAAAAGTACAGAAGTAAGATTGGGAGGTACCTTGTGCTGGTGGTACTCAACACAATTATGTCATCCTAGAGAAAAACATTTAGTAAGCGGAAGATGTTGTACGGTCCATAGTTAAAAAAAAAAAAAAACTAGATCATGGGACAACAGACAGTGGACATTATCTTAAGCACATTATACTATTTATACCTTTTAGGTGTGTATGATTGCTACAAAAATAGGCAGAGTCTATCACACCTACACATCATACCATAAGTATAAATTATTGCAAAAGTATAAAACATAAAATAACATTCTGAATGGTTGTTCAGCACCTGGCAGTTACCTACAAACTCCCTCTGTGATATTCTGGAACGATACATAAATAATACCTGCTCCGTGCAACCAACTCCAGATCTTCTCAACTATTGTAATTTTCCAATTTCTTCAATTCATTTTTTTCTTTTAGTACTTTTGGAGTGTGTAAAAATGAAAGCAAACAACAGAAACATGCCTATTGATCGCTAGCAGTCTGAGGGTCTTTGCTAGAATTGACCGGTTTGTGATATTGCTCATCATCGGGTTGTCTAAGTATCTAGATACAAAGGCCATAAGCGGAATGATGTTATTTGCAGACAGAAATATATATATATATATATACGCACACATACATTTACAACTCTGGCACGCTGTACATAAGTAGGTTGATGAAATGAATGAGATAATTGAATATTCACGTGAGCCAGGATTCTGACAGCACGGTTAGCAAAGTGCCCGACCTCCATGATGTAGAAAAGCTATGTGAATAATATGCCTTATAAGTTGTACGCCTAAGGACCATATGGTATCGAGAACTTTAAAGACTCAGCCTGAAGGGGCAATGATTCACCTTAGGGAAGTAGTGATTAAAGGCAGTTTTAGATTAACACAAATTACAATGCTGCTCAATAGGTTCTGCACACACAGGAGACTTTATGCACTGGGACATGTAGTTATATATTTCCGCTTGAGATGTAATAGAGAGGAAGGAAATTAATGTACACTACCTGAGGTTGCTCGTTAGTACAGCCGTTACTGGAAAAAGCCAAATTAAACTGGAAAGGGGCAAACTAAAGAATCCTTTAACAACAAAATTCTGGCATCTACCAACAGACAGAAAGATATATTTACAAAGGTAAATAAACTCTCAGACTCTGAAACAATAGTCCAGCTGATCACACCCACTCAGGAGTATTGCAATTTGCTGAATGGCTTATTAATAGATAAATTATTTAAAATTAAGTATAGCGTCACTAACATTCCTATGGAGTCTGTGATGTCACTTCCCATCTTGGCTAGGAATCCTACCACCATGCATAGGCTTTCTCCTATTGACAACGACCGCTCAGCTCCTCTGGTGTCTAAGGTGAATTCAGGTTCCCCTGTGGAGCCTTTCCCTCCTCGTATTCTTAAACTTTTTCATTTGGAAATTGCTGATCAATTACTTTCCCTTTTAAATGATTCCCTCTCTCAGGGGACGGAACCCAGTTTCTTTAAAGAGGCCATTATAATCCCACTGAAAAATAAATAAAGGCGAAGATCCCTTGTCCTTTAAAAAAAAAAAAAAAACTTTCACCCCATTTCTTAGTTACTATGTCCTTACAAAGAGTTGGAAGCAAATGTAGCTTACACATTATGTCACCACTTACAGACAACTCATTTTCTTGACCCACTTCAGGCAGGCTTTTGGCCACCCCATGACACAGAGTCGCTTATGCTCTCCTTTCTTGATGAAATGCGTGGGGCAGTAGACACTGGACAAACAGTAGCCTTGGTCCTGTTGGACCTCTCTGCGGCTTTCGACACTATCGACCATAAAATCTTGGCCAATCATGTGGAAGCCAATTGCATAAAAGGCTCTGCCTTAAAATGAATTAAATCTTTTCTTGAGAATTGCACCCAAGTTGTTCATCTTAGTTTATTTAAAGCCAAAGCATTTCAGGTCAAATGTGGGATCCCTTAGGGATTTTCTCTATCCCCCCCGCATCTTTAATCTCTTTGTGAGGCCTCTCATAAAATTAAAATTGCATTTATGGACGATTCCCAGATTCTCTTTTGGCTGCAGGATTCTGCAACTTCCCAGGAAACCTTTCAAACTAGCATGCAGTACATCTGGGAGTGGATGGCCAATAACCAATTGAAACTCATTGCGGACAAGACCGAAATTGTAATTTTATCAAATAAAGGTAGCCTATGGAGCCATTTATTTCTGCCTCCTGATTTGAGCCAGGCTCCCATTCCTAAGCATCAAACCAAAAGCCTTGGAGTCATCATTGATGGTGACCTGGCCTTAAAACCACAAAGGGATGCAGTGGTTTCTTCTTGCATACTAACATTAGAAAGATTTTTAAAAATAGCTGTTTCTTTCCGATGAAGCATTAAAAACTGTCATTCCAGCTTTTCGTAATATCTAAACTAGACTATTTAAATTCCCTCTACTCGAGTCTCCCAAAAAGGTTGATTTTCAGACTACAAATGGCTCAGAATCTAGCAAGCTAGATTGATCTATAAGACACCGAGGTACTCACACACCTCTCATACATGCTCAGGGAACTTCATTGGTTGCCTGTGGAATATAGGATCAAATTTGAGATTTGCTGCCTTACCTTCAAAGCTTTAGTAGGCGATAGACCTCAGTTTTTAAGGAAAAGAACAATAAAGTACTGTCCAGTACGAGAACTTCACTTTTCATCTGCTTTTCCGCTGGCTGTCCCTAGATTTAGGAAAGTGGGAATGAGTGGCTGCAGTTATTCTTATATGGCTCCATCAATCTGGAATTCTCTCCCTCTCTCTCTTCGGCTGCAGACTAATTATGTTTCCTTTCACAAAGAATAAAGAAATGTGGCTTTTCAAACAAGCCTATTCTGGTCATTAACTGCCTGTTATTCTGCACAATTACACTGGTGGGGGGGGCGGGCGGTGTGGTGGAAATATGGCTTGTATATTTTTTTCTTTCTTTCCTACCGACGGGTTTTTCTTTTCCCATCTTCCAAAATCCAAAGATACCATCCAGCCAGGACTAGATCCCTCCTGCACCTGAACTAAATATTTCATGTATCTTATTTAATTCCCTAACACTATCTCTAACAGAATGCTGAGAGAAGTATTGGGGAAACATGTACAGCATTCAAAACCAACTATAGTACAGACACCACTCTTTGCCGCAAAGACCACAGTCAAAGCCATTTGATTTTGTAAAATTACAACTTGTTGAGCCTCTAATTGGTTAGAGATTAGTGCCAGCGAATTGTTCCAGAAATCGCATGCGTCAGTCTTTCTTTATCATGAAGTTTATTGGAAGTATGATGAACAGCAGTAATCACTTAGGCAATGTAGCAGGTGCCTGGCCCGTCTTTAGGTCACCAGGGTAAGCTTGTTTACCACATGCAAAATAAACCATGTTTTCTGATTCAGTGTTATAGCTGATCTAGAGTGGCAATTCTAAAGTTTAAGGGGGGGAGGACATGATTAGGAATCACATCAAGAACAATGTCACACTCCCTGCTGCCCACAAAGACACTTCATTTTGTGTCTTGCAGAACATTCCATGAACTGTGTAGGCAAGGTGGATGGGCGGGGCTATAAGGTGTTGATCTGGAAGTATAAGACCAGGGTGGTCTATAGGAAGAGGTGTGGCACAGTGACCAGGGCGGCTGACTCCGGAACACGGGGCTCACGGTTCTACATGCGGCGCCGGCGGCTGGTTAGCCCAGCACCATGTGACTCTGGGCAATAGCTCGCTTAATCTTCCCGACGGGCCCCAGCGCCTTGAGACCCTTAGGGGTGCTTAGTTTGCGCTTTACAAATACTGGGTTATTATGGAGTAGTCTTTGGGAAAAGGAAGACACTTTTCTATGGGATGCTCATGGAGGTCCAGGTATAAGCAGGCTCCTTCTTTGTTAAGGTGCCAGGAGTCATTGGCAGTATCCCTTGCCAGTGAGTGCAAATTCAGCAGATGAAAGATTCTAATCCTGTCAGTAACATTCCAATAGGTGCACAGCGGTATTCTCGTATATGAAATGGAGGATCTTAGGATGGGCATTGGGCTCTGTGCAGTTTTTTCTCACACAAAAGCCATCCTAATTTCAAAGAGGTATCACAAAGAGATCCAAAGCAGGAGACTTTTAGCAAAGTTGAATGGCAAGGGTCACAGAGGAATCCGGTAACGGGTGGCCAGTTGGTCACTGTGGATGGAGGTGGTAGCGATGAGGAGGGGCAGTTGCATCTTGACATTCAACAGGTGCAGACAGCAGGCTCTTCGTTTGAGATTCCGGGCCGTGCTGGTATGGGAGTGAAAGTCCAAGACCAGGGGGTGTGCAACAAGAGGAATGTACAGCTGGGACAAGCTGATGGGAATTAGGAGGTGCAGGTGGACTCTTGTGGTGGCTGATATGAATCCAGGCAGGGAGCCCTCGACACTTCACTCCATTTCTGTTGATCAGCAATATCTGAAAGGGACCCTCCAAAGTGGCAGTCGAGCGGACAATTATGATGGATCTCATTCACCCAGCTTCCAGGATTCAGGTTGTGGCAGACTTTGTTAGACTCTCGGACAGGGTAAGTTGGATTTGAGAACAGAAACTGTAAAGACAGCAAGTCTGTTGTTTGCAGCACTCTAGAATCGGGTCATCATTTTGGTGCAGATTTTAAGAGACAGATGACACTGGTGAGTTATAAGGGAGCATCATGGGTATTCCCATCATTACCTCAAAGGGGCTCAGTTTTGTTTTCTGTGACGGAATGGCTTGAATGGACCAGGGTGCCAAGGGCAAAGCGTTGGGCCATTTTAGTTGGATTCTTAACATGTTTACTATTTTGTTCTTCAGCGATCTTCAACTTTCCCTGCAGACTCTGGATGATCGGTACAATGAGAATGCTGTTTAATTCCTAGTGCTTTGCAAATCTCCTGAACTATAGAGGGAGCAAAGTGGGTACTGTGATCACTGGAAAGGTGAAGGGGCACACTGAAATGGCAAGTGACATCTCAGCAACTTTTTGGCAACAAATGCACATCCAGGGCATGCATAAGGGTAAGCCTCGGCCCACATTGAAAACATGTACACAATGACAAGAACATAAGAAAATAACCAGATTTAGGCATCTCAGTAAAGTTCATTTGCAAACAGGCGAAGGGGCCACAAAGGGGTGGGTGGGCAGCTGCGGTGGTCTTGATCTCTTTTCCGTGTTGTGAGTCTTGAAGCTGATAACAGTAATGGCAACAGTTCTGGGCAATTGAAGGAAACAAGGGTGCATACCAGTAGTAGGCCACTGCGGAACAATTCAGGCCATCCCTTCCTACATGGGCAATGTCATGATAAATCCTGGCTAGGTTGGGGTGCACAAATTTGGGGCTGCAACTTTCCTAATGCTGTCCTTCCATACTACCTCGGAGTCCCTTTTACAATTCTGCTTGGTCCACATTTGGTTTCCACATCCGGTGCCCTTTTATGCAATGCAGACAGATTTTTAATGAGTAAGTACAGGAAATACATCAGTAGGTAATACATGTGTTGCCTCACCATTATTGAATAATAAAGCCTTTTTAGGCACTTGCATTGATAAGACATTTCTCTGAGACACTTCATCTGAGGTAGATTGCCGCACGGCACATTTTACTACTGTTTTCTTCAGTGGGAGCATAAGACCATTTAAGAAATGATGTGTAAACATTCATTTCCTGATAGGAGTCGCCCCTGAGGAGCTTCCTCTGCATCTTCAGAAGCCAGAAGTCGTTGGCATCTCGAAAATGCATATTTAAAGTCTGTGAATACAGTTACAATTTGTTTAGGAGCCAGAATGTATGTGCTTGCCAATGCATCAAGTTCAGCCACTTGAGATAAATGGATTTGTGGCAGGTGGCAGCTTTCAACATGTTTGTGCAATGTACCGTAACCTACAGCGTAACATAGCTACATGTTCCATAAACATTTCTAAGACATGAGCCATCCACAAAATAAAATAGGCTAGTTCACAGTTGGGTATTGGTGCTCTGGATAGGTCAGTCCAGGGTTTTGTCAGGTGTGCTGTGTCCAGAAAATAATTATGTGTCTCAACCTCTTCTGAGGTGGGCATCAAGGAAGCTGGATTCATGGTGGGACAACGAATCAAGGGAATATGAGAAGCTGACAGCAATAGGATTTCATAATGGGGCAACCTATCAGCGGAGAGATGTTAGGCTCTATTGTTCAATTAAAGGGCAGCGACTGAATGGCGGACAACACCTATCAAGGTGGACCCAAGCACTATGTTTTCTGATGTCTCTACAGGCAGGCAGCGTCTGCAATGGAGTGACGGCTAAGATGGAACCTGTAGCTCCTGGATAAAGAGCTGAGGAATAGTATGCAATAGGCTTTTTTGATACCCATGTACCTGCACCAATACTCAAAGAGCATACCCATTATGTTCCTAAAAGTACTGTTATAGTTATGAATCGCCAGTGTAGGTGCAGTGGTTAACTTGTGCTTCATTTACACAAAGAACTGCTCTGCCTCCTCCGTCCACTGCATGGGTTCAATGGTGTTTTTCATAACATAATTTGTGGGCAAATCATGGCAGCGAAGCCTACGGATCCACTGTCATTCCTAAGAAGTTGTGTACCTGAGAAACAGTCATGGGATGGGCAACTTATGGATGACTTAAATCCGATTGGTAGACAGGCGTAGACCACAGAGCAGAGAGAACTTGTTCAAGCAATGTAGTGGAATCGTCAGACACCCAAGTATCACACATTAAATTTTGTTGATTTGACTCACAAAGCACGGCCAGCATTTAGTTCTTGTTAACTTGCAGAACATTCAAGACTCTATCACTGGTGCAGAAGACATGTGCAGTTAAGCTTGCATAATAAATTTCTATCCAAGACGTTTGCAGGTGAAGTGAGACACAGTAAGAAAGCATGTTTATCACTATGGTACTCAAAGTGACAGAAACAAGATTAGAAATGGTCTGAGGAACTCTTTGGTGAGAGATGCCGATTGCATCTATGGACAAGTTTGAGAGGTTTTGAGGGGAATTTAGAGGTTTTGGGGCCAGATCAGCAAGCGCCGGTATATTGATTAAATATTTTGCCCGAATAAAGACTCTTTGATGATGATGATGATGATTAAACACTTAAAATAGGAGCTATCCTGGTCTACAGGAATCAAGGTATTCATGTTACAGTTGGCACCTCTTGGGCTGTCCTGATTTGGATTCTAGTTTTGAACAAGTTTTGTTAAATCGGGAGAGTTGGGTTGTGTGGGGAAACCAAAGCTTAGGTTAGAGCACTCTCTCTTCCAAAGTTGATCTGACCACAACTGAGGATTTTGATCACCGCTACTGCTTCCGATCATCTCCCATTCCCCTCCCTTTTATCTTTGTTGAATTTGTCGCATTTACAAAGACATTCATTTAGATTCATTCAATTCTTTCTTTCTTGAATTGGTCACACAGTGGTTGCCCATCGTGACTAACTCAGCTAAATTCTTGGTCTGCCACCAAATAAAAGAGTAGGCAACTTTCTTTTGAACATTGGGCAACGACCCCCGTACAAAATAAGCACCAGAGCTTCCTGAGCAGATTCTGTGTCACAGTCTATACCTGAATATCGCTCAAACACCTCCTTAATTTTATCGGAGTTGTCAACTTGTGACTCTCCCTTGTTCTCTTTACAGTTTGAGATCTTCGCACAGTCTGTATTGACCTGCACATGTGGGTGTTTGTGATACTTAATTTTGAATACAGTTAGATGGCATTTTGCCTTCTTCAACCTTGCTCTCTAATTCAAGTGTTTGATTAAATATGCAAAGTAACAGGTGATTCTTTGCCTGGTTTGCTAATTTTCTTTTCTTTGCAGATGGCGCCCTCCTTATAGCTGTGTGTAGAGGCAAAGTGAGCGAAGGTTTAGATTTCTCAGACGACAATGCCCGTGCTGTTTTGACCATCGGCATTCCCTTTCCTAATGTAAAGGATCTTCAGGTAGGATCTTAAATAACTTTATAACTTCTCCAGTGTAGATCATTGGTTTATTCCTAGACAATATCTGCTTATCTAAAACTGAAAAACTTCACCTACGCAGCTTTTTTGGGTCAGGATTTTGACAGCACCCTGACAGGATTTTGGTCAGGATTTTGACAGTACGTTTTGACTAGCACTAGTTTTTGTGCTACTAGCACAGCTGTCCAACGGACCTATTGCTTACAATATGCTTCGAGTGAACTTTGGGTCCTTCTCTTTTAACCATTGACATTCTTAGACCAGCCTCTTCAAGACATGGACTTGGACTGTGTCAATAACATTTTGGCTCAGCCCAATTAAGTATTCTTGTGATGGATACTTCTAGCTGCAGATTTCTCACCTTTTAAATACCCCCAGGTGCCAGACTAGGTATGGAACTTTTCGGCAGTTGCTCCTGTGCAGTCAGTTAGAGCTATCTGACTTTGCATTGGCTGCTTCTGGAATTGATGGCACAGAGCTGTATATAGATGCCACCCCTGCGCACAGATCCTTTCTTTTGACACGCTTTAACACGGATCCGGGGCACTGCTCCCAAACGTTTGTCAGTGTTACAACCCCGAAATTCTCGATCCATGTGACAGTGTGCTAAGAAATATGTCACCCCGAAGTGGAATTTACAAGGAGAGTAATCTACAGTTAGAGTATCGATCAGAAAGGGTGTTACTGAAGGTAAGTAACTTGTTCACCTTTCACCTAATGCTATTGGTTATCCATCCGCCTCCACTTGAATGCTTGCATTGAACTGTATAATGAATTACTTTAAACTAGAGGCCTTTATGTCCACTCCTGCTGGGCTCCCTCCTGTGTGTCTAGTAATGTGGTAATCCTGCATGCCTTAACACATTAACCTCTTTAGCACAGAGGGCAATGAGTTCATATCCTCTGTAATACCTTCACAGTGCGAAGGAAATGAACGTTTCATCCTCCAACTAAAGGGAAGAAATGGTGCTTGCATCAGACGGACTTCCCATTTTAAGAATTTTACTCAAAAAGCAAGCTTCCCTCACAACCCAAGTTTTTTAGGTCTCGCATAGGAGGACCTTTAGCCTTCGCTCTGCTCTTTTTGGAAGCACATACTCATGCTTATGGCGGTATCCACCTTGCGGGAGCGAGCAGGGGTGCGCCACAAGCACGAGTATGTGCTTCCAAAAAGAGCCGACTGCGCACGCACCACTCCCGGGCCAGCAAACACACGATTGCAGTGCCAGCAGTGTGTTTTGCACACAACACAACAACAAAGAAAGTAAGTACCTCTCAATTATAACCATGTAAATTTTGGAACTAACATTTGTAATGCAGAAAAATGTGAACCTTCTGGGTCACGCTCTCCTTTTAAGTAACAACTTGCTCTCAATCTTGTATTTAAATTTGTCTTTCTCCGAGTACTTGCTCACTTTTTTCTAACAGCCTCCTACACATTTACATTTCCTCTCATTGCTGCTCCGTCTTTTATTTCCCTCTCTCAAACTTATTTGTTCTCTAGCAGTTTATAATTATCTTCTCCTACACTATCCTTCCAACGGCTCCGCTTGCGTCCCTCCTACCGGCACTTCGTCACTTTCTTCACATCCAGCTCCTCCGGTCGGGCCCCTCCTCGCAGCACTCCTTCACTGTACACAAATGCAGCTCACCACCTTCCAACGGCTCCGCTTGCGTCCCTCCTACCGGCACTTCGTCACTTTCTTCACATCCAGCTCCTCCGGTCGGGCCCCTCCTCGCAGCACTCCTGCTCTCTCAAGCGCGCACCACTCGCGGGCTCCATTTCCATTAACGCGCGCGCGTGTGTTATTAGCTTATTCTTCTTTCGGGGCCGCGCCACGCTCCCTCACTCTTGTTTAATGCTGGTGCCATCGAGTATTGGATTAGCATCGCCGAACTGTGCAGGTTAATGAGTTAAGAGTTCCCATTAAAAGAAGGACGTCCCTTGCATCAGTTTTTTTTGGTGGTGTCCAGACATGCAGTTTACAATACTCGCATTACAAGATGACTTCTTCTGTGACATCAGCTTCTGCCATCCTCCACTGGGCCGCGGCACCCTGACGCGTGCAATGTGGCTCCATGAGTAGAGGTGGGTGAGTCCTTGGAGGCTCGAGCCTGGCTTGAGGGAGATTCTGGCTCAGCTCGAGGTCCTCTTGCGACTTCAAGCACAAACAAGCCGAGCCCCTGATCAAATGGGCAAAACATAACAACATGATGCTTAATTCTGGCATTTGGCATGTCGGAGCCTCAAGCCTCTGGTTTCTGTTCTCTTCTTTTCTCTCATGCCCTCTCATTTTCGACTTCTTGTGACAGCAAAAGGCATCAATGTCCCACTGCAAGATGGCACCCAGTCCTGGTGCCCCCGGGGCACCAATGCCGTTGACAGTACCTGCCCAGAAGTATCACATTTTGGTAGGGTATCAGAGAATACTTGTATAAGTGGGAAGGAAACCAACTGCTGCTGAATCCAAGCTCCCTAGCACTTATTTTACTGACCGACCTTGAAAGTATGAAAGACTGAGTTGGCCCAGCTGAGATTGGACGTTATCTATTCTCGGTCAATAATGTAGGAGCTGCTGTGTTGGCTACTAAGAACACCCATTACTAAAAAGAGGCAATAACTTACTACGAATACATGCAGACCCACAGCTGGCACAAATGCAGACAAAAGGCTTAAACAAAACGCCCTGTACACATTTCGGGTTGTGCACAATATTCATGATTCACGCGCTGATTTGTTTTATATTATTATTTGTATTTATTTTTTGCTGATTCGGCTCGTATTTGGGCTCTTGGAGCCGAGCCGGACCCAGGCTCGGCTCTGACTTGGCTCTTCCCATGAATTCCCGAGCAGGCGACTGGTGCACGCATCAGGAGATGGCCTGGATGGGGCTTTGTCAGCACTGCTATAGCAGAAACATGCTCCCACCCACGGACTCCTTCTAACATTCATTCATGTATTCACTCACGAACTCTACAATCAATAGAACACCGCGTTCATGTATCCAAATAGTCTGAACTCCCGGCATTGATTGCTGACGGGGACCCCGGAGTGCACAAACGTAGAAACTTCACTGGATGGTTCAATGGACATTCAATGGTAAAAGTTGGATTTTTATCTCGCCAGCAGGTGTCAGTGTTGTCTTGGTCCACACTCAGGCATCATGCCAGCCTAGAATGTATCACAAAGTTTCTTCTTTTAGGCATTCCAAAATAACTGTTCGCGTAAACCCAAGCTGGTAAAATGTGCAAACAACACAGCTTCGTATGAGTCACAGGAGTCTCTCGTGCGCGCACAACCGCGGGGCGCCGCCGCAGGTGCACGAACCTGCAGTTACACAGCTCCTCAGTACTTGTGTAAATAACCTGAAGGCGCGTCACAGGCACTGCGCACCCTCGCAGCGCCGCCAGTCAAAGCACTAGAATACCTAGGACTTCCCTTGAGGGACCTGCCTGAGAATTCCGTATGTATTGTCCTAGGGATAGGGTGACCAGATTCTCAAAACAACAAGCATTGGCATAGCCAATAGGTCTCGCCTTTGGGACCTTATAAGTGTTTAGTTATCCAGCACAATATCCTTGGTGCAACAACATCAAGTGTTGCATGGCTAAACACTTATAAGGTCCCAAAGGCAAGACCTATTGGTCTCTTCTATCTAACGCCTCTATCGCAAGCTGCACAGCACAAGGCAACCCCTGTGTGCTGCCCCCATAGGACTGATCCAGGCATCCACGGTTTATTCCCCCACCAGCCTAGGGATCCATTTTGTCCTGCACAAAACTCTGACTGGGAGCATTTAGCTCAAACAGACCTCCGTGTCCCTTGCACTCCCTGTGCACAAATTCCAGACTCCACGTGCTGGCCTGTAACGTAAAGCACCAGCCAGCTCCCATGTTTACCGCCCTTCCCAAGCAGTCAATGGCAGAACCCCCCACCCGCGCATTACTCAGGACAGGCATCGCAAGGGCTCAAGGTTTGGGCGTTTAGTCACATGTGGAGCGCCTGCAGGTGCTCTCCCATTATATCTAGCACAGTCTGCATACACTGATTTCCCAGCGCACAGCACTCTTATCGCACACACAGCTTCAATTACTCATATTAACGACTAATTAACTTCTGTGTGACAAGTCACTGTACCGCAGCACCTGTTGAGTTCTTTCAGAGTCAATGTGATGCAGCCTCAGGACACCATTAAATAACCCCTATTCACTGCAAGTCTCCTTTCTCAGACAGTCACTATGATAAGGCCTCAAATCACCTCTGTGTTACATTGCCAGTGTGCAGCAGCCACAAATCACAGCACTGTATGCTAACTTAAATTACTATTTCATAGTCCGTCCTCCATAGGTCCCCTATATCACTACCTTCGCTGTTTCCTTAAAGTTAAAAAAGAAAAAAAATGCTCTAGGCACTCTATCTAGTCCTATCGTAGTTATACCACTTTCAAACTTTATACTTTAATCTCACCCTACTAGCCACTATATATACTACTATTTACTGTCCTTCTACAGATTTAATATAGTATGCTTTCTTCTCTAATATCAATTTAAAAAAAAAAAAAAATGTTTATTGGAAAAATATTAATTTTTTATATATGCCTTCAATGGTTCTACTTTTATTTACACATTCATAAAGTTCACAAACGGTAATATAAGCAGCTTTAGATTCCTTCAACTCTTACACTAAAGGCTACTCTCCATAACTAACACTAGAATAGCTTTCAAAAAATGTTTTCTTTATCCTATTCATCAATAAGTGTTCTTTAAACAAGTGCAAAGTGCACACTATAATTTGTGGTCAACATATATCAGGCCAACCTCTCACATTTATCAATAAGGGTTCTTTAAACAAGTGCAAACTGCACACTATAATTTATGGTCAACATATACCAGGCCAACCTCTCACATTTATAACAATGCAAATTAGCATTACAAAAACCATTCATTAAAAACACTCTCTAAAACAATCACATAGCCAATAGGTCTTGCCTTTAGGACCTTACAAATGTTTCACGATACAACAGTTCATAATATTGCAACAACAATATTAAACTGCATAACTAAATAATTATAAAATCCCAAAAGCAAAACAGATTGCCATATACAATAAGACCTAAATATTGTTTAGTTATCCAAAACAATATCCTTAGTGCAAAAACAACAACTGTTACATAGCTAAAAACTTATAAGATCCCAAAGGCGAGACCTATTGGCTTTGCCAATGCTTGTTTGTGTTAGCAATGACGCAGAGCATGCCACACTCACTGATGTTACAGGTTCTGCAACTGAAAGCAGCCACAGTCTTTCAGTTTCAGCTGATTTCAGTGAAATCGATGCTTGGGGGCATTTCATGAGCACAAAGGAAGAGGTACCGCTGGAAAGGTGTAGCGTACGTATTAATATGATGTCTCACGACATCAGTGTCACGAGCGTGATCACGAGCTTTGTTTATCTTTGTATATGTATCGAGCGTGATCACGAGCATTGTTCATCTTTGTATATGTTTGAACTAAGCTCATGGCTCTGCAGGTACTGGGCTCCCGCTATTTCTGCAATAAACCTCTTTCGTTCAAAACACTTTGCCGACTAAGGAATCTGTCACTAACTACTGTCTCTTACAGATATATCGTTACACAAGTTAGTAACTTGTGCTTTACGACAAAAGGGGAGAACCTTCCCTTTCCAACAGATCACCACAGCAGGATGATCTCTGAGTAGATATCCACCCACTGGCTAAAACGGACGGCTTCAAAGAGGGTGGTGCTGCTGTCCGGGCATGGCCTATTGCCTCCCACCAAGGGCCTCCAACTTTGCCTGGCAGTTCAATACCGAAAAACAAATTTTTTCCTCAAATTTAGAAAATATAATTGTATTGAAAATGTTATAGTTTTGATGTCTGATTTATTAGTAGCTTTTCAAATTGATTATTAACACCAAGCTCCTGAGTCGGCAGCTCTGCCCACTTCGCCTCATCCTCTGTCTTGTTATATCGTCTGTTCTCCTTTCACTGTATGCACTTGTTTTTATTATGTTTTGGTAAGTGTAATTGTGTACTGTATCCCAACCGTTGGTATTCTTCTGAAGTTCTTTAGGAGTTTGGGCGCCCTTTACATTTCTGGGATTCTTGTTGTCTGGAGTAAAAATGGTCTGTTGACATTGTATTTGGTTGTGTTTCGTTTTGTTTACAGGTACGTTGTATTCAGTAGTGGCAAGCTTGAAGTAGTGTGTACTGTTTAGTGATGTATTATATTAGATAGTGAAGTCTAGATCCTGTAAGTGATTTCTGTGTGATATCATGTCAATAGAAGTGTGTGCTCTAGAACATTGCTGGTGGTTTTTGCCTGCCAAAAGTGTCTGTTGCTTGTCTTTAGATGTGTATTTTTTTTACCTTGTTTCAAATCCAGAATCAGAAACAAGTATTGGCAATTCCAATATGTCTCATCTTTATAATGCAAGTGCTGAGCTATTGGCGTTGCCAATGTTTATCTGTAAAGTGTTTAAAAAAGTCAAAGAAAAAACATTTTCAAAATGCTGGAGGAAAAGCAAACATCTCCTTTGTTATCGTCAACTGTAGATTGAATTCAATGTTGTCATGGTTTATTTTTCACATGCTTTACACTCATGAAACTGACCAGAATTAAACAAAAATACGGAATTGTCAGAATATAAAGGGAAAGACTTGCCAAGGCGTAATGTACAGTCCACACATTTCAGCCATTACCTCCTTTGCACTGGCCCAGGGAGTAGATGTATGAGCTTTCAAGAGAGGAGCCTTGCTAAGTACATCTTCTGCCTCACACGCCATCTGAGTGCAGCAGATGGCCCTCATACCAGTGCCATGATAAAACCTTTGGGTGCCAAATCTAGTACTTTCATGCAGTATTTGAAATTTAGGAGATAAAACAAAACTATCCATAAAAGTCTTATTTTCAGCCGTTCCCCAGCAACAATATCTCTGTTTTAGAGCTTTTACAGACAAGCTGGGGCGGTGGGAGTGCGGGGGGGGGGTGGGGTGGGGAGCCAACAGAGCGGGGGGGGGGGGGAGAGGGGAGCGCCACAAGAGGGAGAGAGTTAGAAAACACATACACTCATGGAGTGCTGAATGAAAAAACATAGGGGCTTATTTACAAGCTTCTTGCGCCGCCAATACGTCACTTTTTCCCATGTTAAAAGTGACACACCGGCGGCGCAAGGGGCTTGTAAATAAGCCCCATAGTTGCTAAAATGTATGCAGTGGAAGGATCAAAAGGATCGTAAAGAGGAAGTCTCCACCTAAAAATACAAATACTCTCCTGGCATGAACGGGAACTTTTTCCCTTGGGGTACAGGCTAGATCTGCTGGTTCAGATGTCCGTCATCGCTATGTGTGGGTATTTTTGTGACTCTACCTAAAAACACCCAATTTTTATTCACACTTGTTTTGATGTGTGTTTAATGTCTGCCATTTTTGGTGAATACTTCTGAATAAATCGTGCATTTTGATTGACAAGATATCTGTGTGCAAAGAAGATCAAATAATAAACAGATGCAAAGCTTACCGTGGAAGGGAGATGATGAAGGCAAATTAAACAAGCAAGTCAAAAGTCATTTTTGTGAATTGGTTCATTCAAGGGATAAGGGGGTGGCCTTTCTTTGATGGCTGACATGCAGAGGTAAGAGGGCACACTGCCCTACCAACATTTATTTGACCAGTCACTTCTAAAGGTGAGAGGGTGTTCACCATCCCTGCCCATTCAGTGCTTCGCCTTTCCTGGAATTCTCATAGGATATCGGTCTGTCATTCCCACCTGAGCCTTACGTGACTTTCTACGCACCCCCTTTCTCTGTAAATCCCCTTCTGTAACGCATGGTTGAGCTATAAATTTATATAGAATGGAGATACCAACATCCGCATCACTGTGGTCGCCCCCATTGGTAAGTGTATTTCTGAGTACAATTGGATGAAACGTATCCCTGACATAAACTTCCATTGAGCCCCTACTGCTGCCCCTGTTGCTGCGCTTCTGAAATATGACTGACTTTCCCCAGGCTTTAATGGTCTTTCCGAGACTCGCAGTAGCCATGGGCATGAGTTTCCCTATCCCAACATGTCACTCAGAGGCAGTACTCTGTAAAATTAGCCTTAATTACTGTGTGAGTGACTACCTCCCACTCAACAAGTCTGCCATTAACTAAGTTTTCCAATTGTCTGATGTATGACTATCTCTGTCCACGCTGTTAATTGGAAAAAGGAGATTTTGACGGACTGGCACCTCTGCCTTGTTTGTTTTGCTGAGGCAGCCAACCATATGTTAGTTAATGGTCTCATACAATGCCCGAGTCTTCCCTAGACCCAAGAGTCTTTCGGAGGCAACATCCTGCCAAGGAATATCAACATTTTCCAGTAGTCTGACATATAATTCCTACTTTCTCAGCCGTACTTGCTTTTAACTTCGAGGCAGTGAACACTTGGGACCTAACAGTCTTTCTAAGGCACTTGTAGGAGCATGTTACCGACATGTCCTCAGCGTTCCTTGTCATGATGTTTTCAAAGGCACAATCCTCTTAAGTAGATTTTGATTCCTGTGTGCCCTCTAGCCTGACATTTGACTGACTCTATCCCAGCCCTTTTAACTTTCAGCGATACCAAACAGACAAGTGATTCATTCTGCATGAATCCAGCCAGCCATCAGAGGCCCTAATCTCATGAGGTACAAGCCTCACATGTGACTGGCAATTCCCCACTCCAGACAGCACTAAATGATGCTCGCAGTCGATAGCGCTCAATGATGCTAAACTTCAGAGTAGCCAGCCTGGCAGTGCAACTGTCTATTCCCTAACCCTGCGTGACTTTCATGGGCATGATCCTGTCATATGAATGTCTTTGACTGCCCTGCCTGCTTTTCAGAGACGCTGGCATGGAATGTGCTTGACTGATTCTGACCCAGCTCTGGAGGCCTTCAGAGAAACAAACCAAATGGATCAATGGTTCTGACCCGGTCCTCGGACAATCTCTGGTCTGAAGCTGTGAAATGGCAATAATACATGGCATATTGTGGGCAATCATGATATGATGGTGCCACTGCCCACCCTTGGGATAATGCTTACCCTGGCAAAAGGGTGATACTAGACATCCATGACATTTGGGTTCCCACCACTGATGTAAGGCCGGCGTTGGCTTAGTGGTGGTAATTATTGGAATATTGAGGCATTCATAGTACCTTGGTACCCACCTGTGGCGTAACACTGCTTCTGGCACAATGATGGTAATTCTCGGCACATGGTGAGCAGCCATGACGTGTCAGGATCATGCCCATTCCTTGGTAGAATCCTACACCTGACATAATAATGGCATGATATTTGGAATATTACGTAAAGTTTATTTGAGCTGCCTTACATGCCCATGGCTTCATAGCCACTTTTTAGTGAAACTTTGCTGAAAAATGCATTTTGCCCTAGTTTTTCGAACTTTCCTTGGGGAGGGTGAGCTACAACCCACCCTAATACCCCATCCAGTGACAGGTACATATTGTGCTCTAAAATGCTGTATTTGGCCTCATTTTTCTAATGTTTTCTGGAAGGGGAAATCCCCTGGAAACCACCTGGAGCAATTATGAGTTGCTCCCCGGGTGCATTTCATGCAGGACATTTACACTCCACCTCCATGAGACTTCATCAGACACCACAGTCCATGCCTGCCCTTTGTCACTTCCCGGGTTTGAAACTTCAGAGGCGCAACTGACGCATTTCCCCCCATTTTAGGTACAAATGACGCCCTAAATGTACTATTTAGCCATATATTTTACAAACTTTTATCATGGGAGAATCCCCTGAGCACGTCCAGGGCACCAATGGCATTCGCTACATTCTTCCACTGTCTGCAGTCCAGGTCTTGTATTTCTATTCCACCGTTCCTGGTCTTCACCAGCCACCGCTGCCCACAGTTGCCCTTTGGACCCTCTTTTGAAAGTTCTACAGTAGTGATAGACCGAGGTGCCTTTGAGGGGCAATCTTCCTGCCTCGCGACTTCCCATGACCATGTCATTTTGGCCCTGTTGCGATTCGCCCTCTTTGAACACGAATTGTGGGCAGGTATACTCAAAACTACAACACAGTCCAAGTTAAAAGGGATTATTTGCTCTTTCTAAAAATAATGGCACTTAACTCATAAGGCATGCACTAAAATCTGTTCTATTCCTTGGACAAATATATCAAGAAAGCAGAACCTAGTTTCAAACTCCGGTAGCCCAGACATACTTTTGAAAAACTCTTGTTATCGAGTCCAATAGAAAACTAGAACTGTTTTACCCTACGTGAAATCCGCCATTCCTACTGTTGAACTGTTGGCTCCGGCGCACAAGGAAAATGTGTTTCAGAGCCAAATGCATGACTTGTTTGGCTGTGACCAGGATTTCCTTTGCCCACTCCAGGGATCTGAAAATAGTGGAAGGAAAATACAGTGTTGGGTCCAAGTGTGACATGCTTGGTTCATACTCATAATTTATTGCACTTACCCAAGGGAACTGAACAAATAAAGAGACTCGTTGTGAAAAGTTGATAATAGGTAACTCTAAAGTGCCAGCATTAAACTCACTTATGCTTTCACCTTTGCCAGATGCTTCTAAACCACAGCAGATCCAGCCATATGATTGTTCAGAAGGGAAATATTATGCAGCATGTGAAGCAAGTTCTCAAACTTTTTTTGTATGCGCGTTTGTATGAAGCACTATTTCAGGCGTCTCCGGTCAGTGTTTCTGTCATCATAATATCTAAATTGCAGGCCCCTGAGCCTTGAGTTGTTTTGGCTCTGGCCCCTAAACTTTCAGGAACAATTCCAACTTGACCGATCTTATACATGAATGCAGACAAACGCATTTAGAATCTTATTTATTCCTGTATATTTTGTTTATTTTATCTGAGAAAATCTCTGGTTCCTGTGAATCCTGTAAGTGCCATTAGCGAAATCTTCCTCTGTCTATACATTTACACTTATTACCCACAAGGTGAGTTTCTTGTAGCATATTATTGTTGGGTCTTGTTTTGACAGAATCTGAACTACCCTCTCCTACTCTTGTTCTCAAGCCTATTTGCACTCTAGGATAAATGCTTCAACTTTCTCCCTCTACATGGGGTTCCTTATAGGCCTCCATTCATCAGTCTCTGCTTTGACTGACTTCTCTGAGACTTCACTCTGTTCTAAAGAAACATTGTGTCTGCCAAAATAAATCCCACAAATAATCCCCACCCTACATATTTGTATAGCTTGTTCCAAGCTGCCCACCTCCCCAGTTCACAGAATGCCTGTTGCCCCAACATTGAGAATCCCTTGACTCCAATTTATATAGTGAGCCGTAGTAGAAAAGAACAAAGGGGCAGGTGGTTTTATTTCACCCTCTCTCATGCATCTCTGTACCCAGTTGATTCCCTGTTTTCTCATGCTATCTTTGTAAAGATTCAGTACATTCCGGTAACAATCGATGTTTCAACCATATTGGTAAATGTCCACAGGTTCCATCAGGACTAAAATGCAACTTCAGTCACTTACACTCTATAACTGCTTCATCCAAGCCAAAATTAATCAGTGGTGCAGAAAATAGCATCAGTAGTGCATTTGCTGAAAGTGCATTAGTCACAAAAACTTTTAACTCAAAAAATGAAAATGTCAGCAAAGGACAAAGGTCCTAGTTAGCCGAATTAGCAGGTGTGAAGTGGAGGAACAGTTCAAGTCCATTCCCGTCAATGACCTCGTAAAAGGAAAGTCATTCGGACACTTGACAATAGGTTGAGCCCTAACTTAGAAATTAATTGTTCTTATTAAAGGTTGAAGGGAGTTTTCCTTTGAAAGTAGGCACATATATTTGGTTGAATCTTCACCGTTGTTCCTGATTATTCATGAACTTCTGCACCCCCAACTAGGAAAGCAAGCAGATCTATTAAGTTGAAGTGAGAGCCAGTGGAATCTTGACCACCACCCTAACATTGGCAGATAGGACAGGTTGATGTAACCATTCCTGTGGGATTGTTTGATCAATTTATGGGGCTGCTACCAAGACATAGTCAGTAAGTATCTCGGACAAGATCATAACTGCACTGCGCCTGCCTGATCTTTCTCTACCCAGATATTGCCATGGTCTTTCTGTGAGATGTTTGTCCTGATTCTGCCGTACTGGCATTACCTTATCTCCTTGATATGTTCTTTTCTGTTCTAGGTACATACCGATAATGAGCTAAGAATTCCATTAAATTACTTCACTTAGTCTCAGTTTAGAACCTCGGGGAGAGGGTTACCCAAAACAAACAGTTCAAACTCCAAACTAGCTTAAACTGCAAATTTAGTAACCAAACCCTCTCAGCCAGCAAATGTAGATGTAAAAATAAAGAAGAGGATACCAGCCCTCTGTGGCACTTGACATGCTACCAGTTTAAAATTCCATTCCAGTATCCAGACTTTCAAGCAGTGGGAGGAAACATTTCAATCCATTTTTGGATTGGCAGAACATTATGAAAGACTTCAAAGAACAAATGGTTGCTCACAACTGTGCACAATGTATATACTCTAGGGTTTTAAAAAGATCTGAAACAGTTCACTTCTAAACATATCCAAACCTCTTTTTTTTTTTTTATTTGTTTTTATTGATTTTATATAACAATAGGCCAATCTTCTTCTGAAAATCAGAGGTCATATAATTGCATGGTATAACAGTACACTTTATCCTTGTTGCAGGCTAGTATATGTCAACAATATCGGTTACCCTGTAGTGTCTACGGCTATCAGTATCTGCTAGTCCGGTATCTTAACAAAGTTTCCAGTGATATATTAATACGGTACATTCTGAGCATTCTCAGTCCTCAGATATCTTTAGTAAGACAACAAATGATTTGTTAACACTATCACTATTCAATACTATCAAAACAAATTAACTAACCCAAAACCCAATCCCCCCCCTTCCCGCATGCCCAGCCCTCAATATCTATCAATCGCTTGTATGTGTCAACCACATCAGTATGTGTGTGTGTCCCAGTTCCGAAGTCTGTCATAATTGAACTACACAGTACTGCTATTCTATTTAGCATAGCATGCAAGCAATGCGAGGCGATCAGGTGTCTCGCATCTTCAGGTCAGATCCCTACCTGGCAAGCCAGTGTATTCTAGTAGGACAAAATATCTATTGTAGCATATTCCTCCATTATTGCATACCAGCTCAGTGATATCGGTGTTTTTCGCAGGCCTCTGTATTCCTCCCTCTGTAGTTCCGCACCTTCCGCCTTACCCCATTTTAACATTTCTGCGTGCCATTCCTGTAGGGACGGGGCTCTGATGGCTTTCCATCTTGTGATTATGGCTCTTTTGGCTAGCAGAAGCGCAAGGTTAGCGAATCGAGAGGTAGAGCTGCCTTTCTTTTCACGGGGCCCCAGACCTAGTATGCAGTATTCTAGTGTGTCATTCTGGCGTACCGGGGCTACCACCGTCAGTATTTTGCATATCGTTGCCCAGTAATGTCCCAGTCTAGGGCACGCACATATCATGTGTACCAACCCCGCGTCAGGAGCGTGGCATCGTGGACATTCATCAGTTGACCCCGGGAACATGACGCTAAGCCTATGTGGGGTTAAGTACGCTCTATGTAGCAACATCAATTGGATGAATTTGAATTTGGGGTTACGAGAGTCTTTTTGGGGGAACCCCAACACGGTGTCCCACTCCTTCTCCGTAAATGAACGACCCATATCTCCCTCCCATTTGTCGCGCAGTGGCTGTAAGGAGATCGCCTTCTCCGCTCGAATTCCAGTAGTAAGCCATTTTGTCAGATGGGCTCCGTTTCCCATTAGGTATTGCATGGTGAGTAGTGCATTCGTGGGCGGCTCTATACCATCGGGAGACCATGTGGTGCAAATATATCTGGAAATATGTGCATGTACTAAGAACAACGCCTCAGGGGCGCTGTGTACGTGTACAAACGTCGTGTGTGACATTAGTACTCCCTCTGTAAAAAAATCTCCCACCGTAGCAATGCCCACCTCTGACCACGCCTGCAGGGTACGGCTAGATGTCAGCCCTGATCGTGTGGGGATACCCAACAAGGGAACAGTGGGAGCATATGGTGTCCTCTGGCCAGTGTACCGCGTTGCACTCCGCCAGTAAGCAATGGCCAATTTCAGCAAGTGAGGTGTTGACTTTAGTAAGGGAGCTTGTGATAACAAAAGTCTGTGGACGGTCCCCCTGTCCCTATCTCTTGATGTCATATCGATTTCATGCAAGTTGCGTCCCGCAAGCCAGTACGCCAACCACTGCAGCTGGCCCGCATAGCAATACGCACGTAGATCCGGCACCCCCATCCCTCCTTGTTTCGCGGGAAGTTGCATTTTCGCCAGACTAATACGTTTACGCCCCGCTCCCCATATTAGGTCCGTCATTAGTGAGTTCAACACTTTAAAGGTGCTCAGGGGGACAAGCAACGGCAGGTTGGTGAAGAAGTAAAGGAGCCTTGGCAACAGCACCATCTTTGTGATAGCCACTCTGCCCGCCACTGACAGAGGCAATGAGACCCAGAACTGAATTTGGGATCTGAGAGCCGCTATCGCCCGCCCCAGATTGCCATCCAGTAGGTCCGGTGAATTGCGGTAAACTTGTATACCGAGGTATCTAAAGGTGTCAGGCGCTATTTGGAAGGACCAGGAACCGAACCGAAAGTGCCCCTCTCCCCCCGCGCTGTCAAAGGAGTACGCGTACGACTTGGTAGCATTGATAGCCAGGCCAGAGAGACCTTGGAATGACTCAAAAATGGTAGGCATTGGGTGTGGGTCAGCGCTCATGTCTTTAATGTATAATATAAGGTCATCCGCATATGCCGAGACAATGTGGGACGTATGACCTCGTGTTATACCCTTACAGACTGCGAAAACACGGAGTCTGTGTAGAAGTGGTTCTATCGCCAATACAAACAACAACGGTGACAAGGGGCAGCCCTGCCTCGTTCCCCGGGCTACAGCATATTGTCCCGAGATGTGCCGACCAGTGCGTGCTCGCGCCGTTGGGTTCGTGTATAATAAGCGCACCCATGCTATGTATTCTTCAGGTATGCCAAAGCGTGCAAGAGCATAAAACATATAATCCCAGCGTAAGGAGTCAAACGCCTGCCGCAGGTCAAGGGACATGCAGCCCTCCATGTGTCGCGAGTCGTGTGTGCCTAACATTATCTGGTGTAGGCGCCGGATGTTAAGTGCTGTGCTCCGACCAGGTACAAATCCACACTGATCTGAATGTATTAGTGCGGGGAGAAACTGGTTAAGACGAGTGGCCAACAATTTACTCAGGATTTTATAATCCGTGTTAAGGAGTGATAAGGGTCGATAGCTCGATATAAGTAAAGCATCTCTCCCGGGTTTTAATAATGAAACCACCAGCGCTTGCAATGTAGTAGCGGGAGCCCGCCGCCTTGCAATGATTCGTGATAAAGACACTGCAAGTGAGGGGCCAGCAGGTCAGCATACATTGCATAAAATTCTGCCGGTAGGCCATCGTTCCCTGGTGTTTTATTACGTGGTAACGCCTTAATCGCCTGTCGAATTTCCACCCCTGTGATTGGTCGTAGTAGATCGTCATGTTGATATTGTGTAAGTCGGGGTATACATAGGCCATCAAAGAATGTATCAAAGTCAGTGTCCATAGGAGTGGGCAGTGGACCATAAAGACGTTCATAGTAGTCCCGAAAAGCGGTATTAATGTCTAACTGCGTATTGACCATTATTCCTGCATCATTCCGGATTTCTAATATGGGTGTAGGTAGGGGCGCATCTCGGACCAATCGTGCTAGTAACGGTCCCGATCTGTCAGCTTGTGTATGTTGTCTTTGCGTATATAACCGGTAGTCCACGACCCGCAGCTCTTCAAGGAGCTCCGCGTACTGAATGTTAGCCTCTCGCAGTTGTGTCAATTGTTCATTCGTCCCTGCAGCCTCCCCTTCCAGCGCGGCCAGTCTACCTTCCACTTCCGTAAGTCGCTTAGTAAGGTCAAGTCGCACTCCTGTCTTAGCGCTGATAGCCGCACCCCTGATAACCGTCTTGAAGGCATCCCACTCTATCTGACGGGAGCCAGCAGATCCCGCATTTTCTGAAAAATAATGGGCAATCGCTTCTGAGAGGGCATTGCGGAAGACTGAATCTTCCAACATCTCAGGTTGTAGTCTCCAAGTCGGAATCGGAGTTGGAACCCTGCCCCATTGTATCGTCAATTCCACTGGATTATGATCCGACAGGGTTTTCCCCATATGAAGCACTGAAGTAATGGATCCTAGCAGGGCGCCGGAGCACAGGAACCGATCTATTCGGGTGTGTAATCTGTGCGGAGGCGAATAAAAGGAGTATTCTCTATGCCCGTTATGTTTCGCCCGCCATGCGTCATGTAGTTCCCATCCCTCTGCCCAGCCCCTAAGTGTCTCTGCTTGCTTTTTGCTTGTAGTAGCGTGCAACGGGGGATGAGACCTGTCTAAGTCAACGTCTAGTACAGCGTTGAAGTCGCCTCCCAGCACCCAGGGGTATGCATCCCATTCCGTCAAAGCCGCACCCAGTGTAGAGAGGTATTTATCCTGGTCAGTATTCGGTGCATATATGCAGCCCAAAACCACATGTGTTCCGTCCAGTAGGCCATGAAGCAGTACATATCTACCGTTGGTATCTATCTTCTGTTCTAAGAGCTTAAAAGGGACAGAGTTCCGTATCCACACCGCCGCCCCCTGGAAAAAGCTGAGTAGGTTGTGGCGAATAGTTGTCCCTTCCATTTCCTTTGCAATTTAGTTGCCTCCCCCGCATTGAGATGAGTTTCTTGTAAATAGGCTATAGCTACCTTCCTTCTAGTAAGTTGTGTCAGAACCCGGTGTCTTTTATGTATTGAGCCTAATCCCCTCACATTCCAAGTGCAGTAGGTGTATGTATTATGTAATGCCATCGAGGAGTAGAAAGCGTAGTTGCAGTACTACCTGTGGAGACCGAAACTCTATAGATAGGAGCTGTAAAAAGGCCGAGCATGTCGTCATATGATAACTTCCCAATACTAGGTCCCTCCATAAAACAACAGGGGACCAAACATAAAACAATAGCCCAACATGGACTACAAATAAGAAATGCATCAACGCAGTTGCCTGGGGGGGCGTAGGCCAGTCTGCATCAGTTCGTGGGATCAGCATTATATCCACTCGAGTATGACTTTGTTACATTAACTCTCTTCCCTATAAGGCACATTTACCCTGGAACCTCAAAGCAGGCATCAATATCAATACATACAGTGCAAATCGCTGATATACATTACCACTCCCGGTCATTCCGGAGCACAATATTAGAAGTCATTAGCCACCTGGGCCGTAATTGACGGAACAGTGTTATGCTAGTGTCAGATTCAGAGTGCACCGTGTTAGCATCCGATGAGTGTTCCGACGGCGCCGCAGTCTGAGCATCATGAGCCGCCAAAGCCGCCGCCGTGAGAAGTGCATCCCTCTGGCTGGTCACAATCTGTTCCGAGGTTGGGCCAGAGTTCACAGTAATCGTGGGATTGTCATGATCCGATCGGGAAGTCCAGTTGGTCGTATCGGGGAGGCTCTCCGCATCTGTCCCGACGGCAGCGAGGACTGAGACATCGCCGGTGTATATGTAATTTCAAGCCAGTCCGCCACCTCCTCAGGGTTCTCAAAGAAAAACGATTTCTGACCAGAGACCACCTTCAGTCGAGCCGGAAAGAGCAGTGCGTATTTCAAATTGCGGTCGCGCAAGCTTTTCTTTACTCCTAAAAACGTTGCTCTGGCTTTCTGGACTGTTGGAGTAAAATCCGGGTAAAGCGAGATTGTCCGGTTCTCAAAACGCACCGGAGCGTTCTCTCTGGCAGCCCGCAGGATAGTGTCGCGATCCTTGTAGTGCAAAATGCGTGCTATCAACGGGCGAGGTGGCGCGCCTGGTCGAGGAGGTCTAGGAGGCACTCTGTGCGCTCTTTCCACGCTATACAGGGGCGTCAGGCCTTCCTTTACTACATGGTCTCTCAGCCAGTCCTCCACAAACTGTGTAGGGTTGGATCCCTCGCTGCGTTCCGGTATGCCAAGTATGCGAACGTTGTTGCGGCGGGACCGTCCTTCCGCATCGTCCACCCTGTCCTGTAGGCCTTTCAATTGGTGCTGGAACTGTTCAAGTTGGGTAGAATGCATGGACTGTTGGGGTATAAGATCGTCCAACGCCATTTTATTCGATTTGACCTTATCGGTCAGTTTTTTGTGATCCGCTTGCAGTAAGTTGAGATTAGTGGACATCGTGCCCATGCGCGCTTCCAGCGCTATGCGGGAGTCTCGGATTTCCTTCAATATTAAGTCCAGCTTAGCCTCATGGGGGTCCACACCCGTAGGGGGCACCACGTCACCGTCCGAAGCGCCAGAGGGATCACCGCCCAGCGTGGATTGTGTTGTGACATCGGCAGTGGCATCCACTTGCTTGTTTCGGGTGCGGCCCATCGTGCCTCTTCGCCCCCCTGTCCGCCTCTGGCCCAGTATGGTCTCTTGGGGGTCTCGGGGTCGTTATCCCACATCACCCACTCAGCCAGAGTAGTGCAGGTCAGCGGCGCGCCCAGTTTACCTATAGAGTTACAGGCTCCGTAGGGCGTAAGTATCCAGCCTCACCCAGCCCGGGCAGCACACTCCCAGTGTCCACCAACAGGGACGTCAGCCACTGCGACCCTACTATCATCAAGGCAGCCCCAGCTGCTATGCCATATCGCGCTCGCCACCCCAGTGTGCGTCTCACTCCGCAGTCAGTGTCAAGTTCAGGCGGAAAGCGCCAGTGTATACAATTCACGCAGGCACTCAGCAAGTCGGGTAGGGTCACAGGCTCCCGCAGCCCCAACAGGCAGCAGCTTCTCTTCCAGTGCACTGACAATGGAGCATGACCCTCCGGCTCGAGCCAGCGCAGGGAAGCCTCCACCTTCCAGTACTGTGCAGGGGGGTCCGTTTCCGCACACGGCGGGGAGCAACGATATATATTATCGTGCGAGGAGCATTCCTCCTTCAAGCTCCGTATCACATCGCACAGCACGCAGTCACTCCCTCGTAGTATCACTGCTCAAAAGGGCGGGGGGCGGGATGTGTCCGTGAACCCTCACACCCCGTCGCGCCAGTAGGGTGTATCTGCACCTATTCCTCACCGGCTCGTCCCTTGTCACCAGCCTTCTCCGTGTCCAGCCCGGGCTCGGCCGGCCGCCGCCGCCATTTTGTTCCCGATGTCCATGGCAGTGGCGCAGTAAAGCAGAAAGTCCAGTGCCTGTCTGTCCCTCCACCGCTGCCGCCTCAAAACAAGCGTCGCCGTTCCACCCCTCTCACGACCTCAGTTCCGCAGCATCAGGAGCACCGCTCAGGCCGCGAAAGCCGTCGAGGCAGACCCAGAACACGTATGGCTCCGCCTTCTTCCCTGTCTCATCGCAGGTCTCTCAGTGACAGCCCCGATTCCGGCAGATCCCAGTAAGCATGCAGGATATGAAGTACGGCCTCAGGGTCCCGAGGGGTTCAGCTGTGCCAGGGTATTCGACCTAGCTCTGCGGGTCCAGTAATTAGCAGGATAATCGGCTAAGTGTCAGGGTAGGAGACGGATCTCTTTCAGCTCACGTCCTTCATGCCCGGCAGTTGGCCACGTCCCCCAACATATCCAAACCTCTTTATGTGGACTGCTGATTCAAGAGGTTCACTCCTTTCTACAAAAATTAACTGTAGAGAAAGTGTCAACAAATCAAAAGACCATAGACCTTCTACTCTGACTATTTTCTAGCAAGTAAAAATAGCCAAGAGAGACTTTAAGACCCACCCTAGACCTCAAGACACTGAACAATATGCCACAGAATTGAAAATTCTACATATTACGTTACAATTGTGTTGACAATTGTAACAAGGAGATTGGATGTGTTTGGAGGGCCTACAGGATGCATAGTTCAATATTCCCACAATTTAGAAAGACAAGGCGTTGCTACAATCTATAATTAACAACCAAAACTGCATCTGCAGTCTACTGATTTCTGGCTGAAATCAACGCCTCATTTATATTAGAATTGTGTGGCAATTGTGGTAATGGCACACCTCAGGAAACAACAGAAGATCTCTGACTATTCTTATTAAATGACCCGCTCCGGAAGGTATGCATGTGACACAAAATAATGGAAGATTTTTCAGTAATCCTTTTGGTCTTTTAGAATCTGAGACTCCAGCTAAATTACAATAAATCAACATGTCCTCTAGTACAGAGGATTCAGTTCCTGAGAGCTGTCCTTTGGAAGACAGTTCGCTGGTCTTACATCAGAAGGGCTCATCTTTCCAGTGAAATCATGGTGCTATAGCCAAAGTGATCTTGTTGCTAAGGGGACCGAGGGCCTTCTCCACTTTAATTGTTCCTCTTGCTTGAGTATACATAAGGCTCTTTCAAAGACTAGTGGAGCTATTTATTTATTCCATTCTATCTCTGACTCTAAGAGCCGAACCTACTGAAAGCAATTTTTGGAAGCGACTAAAAATCTGGTTATTTCAACCCTAGTTTGGGACTTTCTGTATGTTTTCCTCAGTGTTCCTCTTTCTTCTTAGTTTACGTAGAGCTTTGATTTTTCTTCCTGTCGGGATCACTATCTTAGCGCGGGGACACACCGTTGGTGGAACCAGGCGCTTTATAAATGGAATAAATAAAAAAGTGTATTGCAAGGAGTGGAAGACGTAGCAAACAAGTGTTTATACCACATCGGAAAATATGAAATGCTGAGACTTTGCCCAAAGGTACCAGCACTTAGGCAAACCATTTGTTTTGCTCACCTGGCGGCAAGTTGCTTTTCTGTTGTATGTATGCCCATATTCCTCTCCTCCTGAAACTCATCAGTATTCTCAAGCAGTTTCAAACAAGCATGCTTGTCATCACTCTAGGATGGCTGCACCATTGCTAATTTCTAGGCCTGTGTCTTCTGAGATCACATACACACTAGGTGTTCTGTCCAGGATGGATTGCAAATTCCTCCATCACAGCATACCATCACTGAACTTAAATGACTGATCCTGCAAACCTGAATAATGACACAACACCCCCCCCAGATTTCATGAACATTTTCAAGTAGACAAAGTATCTACTGATCAGATCTCTCGTATGCCTAAAATCTGGTTGCAAAACACTAAAATGTTATCCACTGCAGACTTGGAGTAGTAACCCATTCGCAAAATAGAAGAGGTCCCCAATGCACCCCTTTCTGAATGTAAAAACAAATAGATCTGATAGAGACTACTAGCCGCAGATTCCTTAACGTAGAATTATCCCCAGGCGTGAGACTGGACCCGGAAAACTTTCTTTGCCCCAGCATCTCTGCGCGCCGGGGCGGAACCACGCGACTCCGCCCCTGACGTTGTCCGCGGGCGTGACGTCAGCAAGGTCACATAAGCCCCACCCCGGCGCGCTGACATCAGTTTCCTTCTTTTCCGCGTGCCACGCGGATCCGGATCGTGTCCCTGGCCTGTTTTCAGTCCTCCTTCTTCTTCTTCAACGCTTTGCGTTCCCTTGAGAACAGTGTGCGAATGCCTTCGGGCTTCAAGACGTGCTCGTCTTGCGCGCGCCAGATGTCGGCAACTGACCCTCACCCTATTTGTATGTGGTGTTTGGGGGAGCACCATGACTCCACAGACTGCGAGGCTTGTCAGCAGATGAAACTGAAGTCCCGGCGGGAGCGCCGGATGAAACTCCTTTCGGCCCGCATGTCCAGGTCAGCGTCCTCATCGCATCTGTCCCCCGCGGAAGGGGCCAAGAACCGCCGCTTCCGCCTCCGACATCGTCCTTCCCCGAGGCCGCAGGGGCGTCGCTACCCCGTTGGTAAGTGTCACAGCTTGTCCCCGAGGCCCGGTCCCCGAACCTGTGGGGGGCGCGGGTTCTCCGAGGGTCGTGCAGCCTCGCACGTCGCCGCCTTACCCGCTGGTTCCCGGCGCGGGGGCGTCCAGAGTCCAAATGGAGGCCTATGCTGCAGCCCTGCAGGCCTCCTTGGCTCCTCCTCCTCTTCCTGGGACGTCCGCTGATCCCCTGCCACGTGCGGGGCCTTCTGCGGTGTCGCCGGTGGCTCCGGCGCCGACAGGTTCGGCTTCAGGTCTTGGAGGTGTGGCGTCGTCGGGGTGCGGCCCTACGGGGTTCCCTCCTTCGGCCCACACGCCTCTGCCTTGCCGCAAACCCCCGTGGGGGTCCCTGTGGTGTCGCGGGAGGTTGCCGGGACTCGTGGCTCGTCCCAGAGTCCTACTCGGTCCTCTGGGCAGGCTGACGCCGGCGGCTGTCGGCCCTAGCGGCGCCGCAGGGGCTGGCTAAGGGCCGGGGCGTGTCCCCGGGCCCTCCTCGTCTCTCCACGCAGGCGGTTGCCTCGTCGGAGGTCGAGTCGGTGCCTTTTCGGCGCCGTTCTGTGGCCGCCCCGGCTCCGTCCCCGCCTCGTTCTCCCGCGGCGCAGGTGATGGTGGAGGTCGGCGCCGGTCGACGTCGCGCCGGCGCCAGTGGCGGACTCCACGGCGCCGCTGGGATTTTGCGCATGGGCGACCCGGCTGCACTTTTCCCCGCGGACCACTTGCTTGAGGTTCTCCACCAGGGCTCTGGTGGACGGGAGCTGCTTCTTCCCTTCGAAGCTTCGCTCCACAATTCTCTCTTGGGGGCCTGGGGGCGTCCTGCCACGGGGGACCCGGTGCCCCAGTCACTCCTGCACCGCCACCGTCCTGCTCCGCATGATCCTGTCTGTCTTTCCTTCCATCCTTCTACTCGGGCCGTCTTCTGCAGACGGCCTTTCCTTCCTTGCCTTCCATTTTGTCTCCTCCATCACGGGAGGCCCGGTGGTTAGATTCCTGGGGGCGTAACATCTTCACTTCCTCCAGTGCTGCCTTGCGGGCGCTCAACACGCTTTGTGTGTTAGCCAGAGCCACTTCCAGTTTGTGGGATTCCGCGGAGTCCCTTCTGTCTTGTGCCTTCTCAGGGGGTGCCTGCGTTGATCTGCGGCACCATGTGTTGGATGGCCGGGAGCTGGCCGCGTTTATTCTTCGCTCGGCTCTTGTTGTCTCTGAGGCTCTTGGTCGTGCTATGGCTCGTTCGGTGGCCCTCCGTCGCCATGCATGGTTGAGGGATAGTGTTTTCCCTGAGAATGTTAGGGAGCGTCTGGTTGACCTCCCTTTTGATGGCACTCTTTGTTTCACGCCCTGCGGATTCTGCCATTCAGCGGTTCCTTGCGGGGCTTCGTCCTCCTCCTCCCCTCAGTGAACCTGACTGTCGGTCCTCTGGTGTGTTCTGGGAGGTGTTCTCCCGTTGTTTTTCTGGAGCTTAGTGCTCGGTAACCCGGTTGTGTGTTCTGTATGGTTGGTGCCCCTTCAGGGTCCTTCGCTTGGCCCTTCGGTGCTGTTGGCTGCTGGTCCGGCCCTCTGTTTTGACTTGTGATTTTGGCTGTTGGTAAAGCCGTGTTGGTCCTGAGATTGGACCTTCTGTATCTTCTTTTGTTGGCTGATTGCTAAGCCGTCTGCGGTTTTGTCCGCAGGTCTTTCTGTTTTGCCCTCTGATGAGGAAATTTTTTCCTAAGAGGTGTTCCCATGTTTTCCTTGGGACGTATCATGCCCAAAGTGGGGTACTTGTAGCTGTTACATGGCTCTGTCCTGCGCTGGGGAGGTGTGGATGCCCTTTTTCGGGTTCCTTGCCTTTCCTGGCATCATTGTATACCGCTGGTGCGGTCTCTTGCCTTTGTCTTGGTGCAGCTTGCGCTGCTCCAGCGTCTGTCATTCTCAGTGTTCGCTACATCGCTAGACCAGCCTGGCATCCTGTCTACGGCATTGTGTTGTGGCGTTTCCGCCTTCCTGTCCGGCGTTTTGGCCTGGTCCTCTGTCTGGTGTTCCAGGGGGGCTAGGTTTCTTCTGGCTTTCCTGTGTTCTGGTTGCCGGCTGGTCCGTCCTCCGTGTCTCTCCTCTTCTCTTCTGGCTGGTCCCACTTCTTTCGTGGGCCGGTGTGTGTCTCTGGCACGGCCCCCCCTTTGGGGATTGTTCTGGATTTCCTGGCCGCTGCCTCGGCTTGCGCCTGGCTTGTTCTGGGTGCACTGCTCCATGGTGTTGCCAGCTGCCGGCTGCGCATGCCGGCTCATTATGGTCCACCGCCGTGGCCCTTGGTGTGTTCCCTTGTGCCCCTGCCGCTTGTCTGTGTCGCGATCACTGTCCAGGCGCGAGGGCGCAGTTCATATAGGTCAATTCCCCCTTCCTATCCCAATGTGAGTAAGAACGGGCGTGGATGTGCAGCGCGTAGCAGACCACTAGGGGGCGAATGGAGCATGAGGAACTACATGAACCAGAAGCCGTCCGGATATCAAACCGGAAGTCGAATCCGGCGTTACCGCCCGATTTGCTCCTACAAAGCCCCTCCCTTTCTCCAGAACGGGGCTTGACAAACTTTCCAGCTATTGCCCGCAGATTTCCGTATGCGGATGGTGTTCCCCGCCGGAGCACCGGTTCCTTGAACGCCGTTTGTAGAGAGCAATGGGAGAGTGGAATCTAGCCTCATTCTTCCACCCTCGCGCTGCGAGGGTATCTGGACGCATTACCCAGTTCTTCAGGCTACGATGGTAAAACCTCGCTTCCGGACCGCAACTTCACAGCGCTTGGCCGCACTCGGATTATTTCAGGTATTTAGGTGTGCTGGGAAGGAACGCAGCGCAGGAGCGCTCTTCCTGATCCTCGTTTTCTGTTCTTTTGACCTTGGTTGGAATTGGTTCGCATTCCTTTGCATTGACAGCCCCGGCGCTGTGAAGTAACAGCTGTTTGGGGATTCTTGTGAAGCAGGAGCTTCCCGCTTATCTGGGCCAGTACGATATTTATCAAGACTTTGGTAATACAGTGAAGAGACTTCCTGCTGGTACTAGCGAGGCTCAAGCCTTTGCCTTGCTCTGTGTGCACTGCTGTTTTGTGTGAGTAGATAGTTCGAGTCTTCACGTGTGTGTGTGCTGTGATAGGTCTCTTATATTCATTTACTCACTACCACACTTCTTGTTTTGTTTCCTATACTTAGTTACACCCCATGGACCTCCGCATGCTTCTGTGCTGAACCCTGAAACAGAAGCAAGATTAGGAGGAACCACTTGATCTGCAGTGTTTTTTATTTTATCCACTTCCCTTTTCCCCGGGGTGCATTTGTGCATAGTAGTGTGGTTATCACTCTGTGTGGGGTTGCGCCCAGGGGAGTAGGGGGGCCTTTCTGCTCATCATCGTTCCCGCTGGCGATCTTCCGAGGTTAGTGGCCGCTTGATTACCCAGAGCTACTGACGTCGCGACAGTCTGCTGGGGCTTTGCGCAACTGTGCCTTTCTTCTTCGCCTGCGCTTTTTGGCTGTGGAGCCGCTCCTGCCGTGCCCGCTGCCTTGAGGCTGATGCCTGTTCAGCTGCCCCCTATCCCTGTGTCTGTGTTTTCCTACAGCGGGCTCTGCCTCCGGTTCTACCTCTTCTCCCTGGAGTTTGGGGTGGTTCTTTTCTTCCTTGGTGCTCCTCTGGCGATGTCTGCCCCTACGGGGTTTTCTGGCGGTTGTACCTTGGCTGGGCTTGGGTCCTCCTGGCCTTCCCTTCGCCTCGTTCTTGCTTACTTCTGCTTGGTGAGGGCTGGGCCGCCCTTCTTGTCCCTGTGACACATCCCCTGCTGGGGCCCTGTGTTTCTTCCTACTGGGGAGGTTCTCTCGCAGGCCCTCCTCCCCTCTGGGTATGGCTAGGGTATCTATTCTACGTTAAGGAATCTGCGGCTAGTAGTCTCTATCAGATGTACAAGTTACTTACCTTCGGTAACGATGTATCTGGTAGAGACGATTCTAGCCGCAGATTCCTTCACGACCCGCCCCTTCCTCCCTGTTCTGCGAGGACCTTCAGTTTGGTTTTCTGCACTCGCCTCCCTCCGGGTGGCTTGTCTTCTGCGGGTGTCTGCTTCGTCTCCTCCCGGACAGGATGTTTCGTTCTGCTTGATTGTTCCACCCCTTCCTTTATGATACAAGGTCGGTTGGTTCATGTGTGCTTCTGCATCCCTCCACTCTGGTTTTTTCTCCAGTGTAGGGGCCTGCTTTTACTCTTCTCCCTTTTACTGCTTGGGGTTTCAGATCCATTTGCAGTTCTCTGCGTTTTTTTTTTTTTTTGTTCATACCTCGGCCCTTTCGCTCCTTTCAGGGGATACGGCCCTCCTTGATGGTGTCGTCTGGGGTGAATTGCTGTTACTCCTCTGTTTCGGGCTTGTTGCCCCTTCACTTTGTGGATTGTGATTGCAGCTTCTCTCTCTCTCTCTTCTGCTATAGCGTTTTTCACATGTGTTCTGCCTCCAGGGGGATGTCGCCTTAGCTTGCAAGGTTGTCCCTCAGAGCGGTGCTCTGCTCTTTCCCTGCTATGGCTTTCGCTGCTATGGCTTTTTGGTACCTTAGTGCTTGGCACTCTTCCAATTGGTGCTGTTCCTCACCTTTCGTTTCTCTCTTCTCTTTTTCACTGATTTTTCGCACACTCTTCCCATACTCTCCACAGTTTTGTTTGTGATGGCTCCGCGTTGTGGCGCGGAAAGTTCTCCGAAGAAAACTGATGTCAGCGCGCCGGGGTGGGGCTTATGTGACCTCGCTGACGTCACGCCCGCGGACAACGCCAGGGCGGAGTCGCGTGGTTCCGCCCCTCGGCGCGCAGAGATGCTGGGGCAAAGAAAGTTTTCCGGGTCCAGTCTCACGCCTGGGGATAATTCTATGTTAAGGAATCTGCAGCTAGAATCGTCTCTACCAGATACATCGTTACCAAAGGTAAGTAACTTTATCTTTAGGGGGAGTAGGCAGTGGTCCAGGTTAGTACAGTGGACAGGTCAGGGAAGAGGCTGAGGAGAGTTACAGATACCCTGGGCTGGTGGTTGCATTCATCCAGAGGTGGGCAGGAAGGGCGGGGAGACATGCTTAATGTATTGTAGTTTTTGGGGGGATGGGAGACAGTGTGTTGATTAGGTGCAATCAGAGGTGGTTCACTGACTGGAATTCAGAGGTGGTGAGCAGGCTAGGCAAGGACCCATGTCCATATATGGGGTATATTGGATTAAGATGCTTGCAGGCTGGGCTTCTGGCACTGATGCTGTTTGGGGCAGGGACACAAATCTAAGCATGTGCTAATGCTAATGGCAGAGTGCGAAGAAGCCTGCTGGGTGAGATGGGTCTAGGACTGCAGAGGGACTCTGGCCACAGTGCCTGTCTTCAGCAACATTGGATGGCTGACCGGCAGGGGAAAAGATGCACATTTGTGTTTGTGTGAAGAGGAAAGGCTTGAGGATCTTGGTCTAAGGCACCACAAGTAGCATACCTCATTGTCCAGCTCTTGGCGTGATTGGAGACAGATAGTCTAATAGATGTCGCCACGTTCACGTGGGTTGGTGACCTACAATGAGTTGCCTACTATTTTGACATGGGTGACCAAAATGTCAGGTCAGGAAGGGTTGGTGAAGTAAGGGTGGTGACTTTGGGGTCATCGGACGGCTCTGCAAGGAACGTAATTTACTGGCACCAAGAGCTAGGGTAGAGTCAGTGCCTACCACGGCGGTAGTTGTTCAGTGGGCAAAGTTGAAGGGAATGAAGAATCAGAAAATGACTGTTGTCAATAATGTGTGTAGAGGCTGTCTGTTTGGAACTAGCCCCAGAAATGTTATCTGAAAGAGTGTAAAATGAAGGCTTAAAATGGGAAATGAGTCTTTTTAGCTGGTAGCATATTAGAGAAGGAGATGTAAGAAATTGGATTAATATTTGGGGTGGGTGACTACCCAGCTAAAGGAATAATCACAACTCTTGTCAGGATGAACCCTCTAAATTACCCTGAGCTCAGCCCCCTGGTAGCCATGGCACATAGAGGACTGGCTTAGCTTAGGACAATGCGTAAAGTATTTATGTAGTCCCAAAATAGTAATAAGGTACAAATCCCAAACCAAATTACAAAAGTTCAGTAAAACTAATAACAAAATGGAACCAAAATGACAAATATAAACCAATACCCCAAAATGACAAAAGAAAACAACAATAAGGGAACTGGAGATATGATTTTTGAATGTTTTAAGTAGAAATAGCGCCAAAAACACAAAGCGCCAATGATAGTCAATGGTCACAGTAGACCGGGACCTAGTCACAATTTATGGCTGACTGCGATGGAGTGCAGGTCAGTTACAACAACCAGGTTCCTCCTAGTCAAAGACTTTACCTTCTGACATAGCCTTTTAAGTCTCAATCCATCACAAGAGTGCCCTTCTAAAGCCCTCAGGACCTCATGGAAGGCACTTAGATTCTCACAGGGTGTCAGGCAGAGGCAAACAGCAGGGTCCTGTCCCGGTCCAGTAGCCATGGGTCAGCTGAGTACTTCAAGGACAAGGTGTCTTGTAGCTTGTTGTATCCCTGTAGCTTGAAGAGGAGATTATCCTTATTAACCTTGGAGCTCACTTCTTTGTCCTGGGCTCTAGGGGGTGCAGGACCAGTCCGTCAGGGCTCCTCTCTGTTCATGACAGCAGGTCCAGTCGTCTTCTGATCTTCCGCAGGTCCTGAATGTATTCTGAAGTGGGTGCCTGGAGGTGCCACATTTATGCCTGGGTACACCCTAACCAATGGGGTCCTTTCAGAGCCAACCCTACACACTTTGGACATTTTCAAGATGATGAAAGTCTTCAGCCATCCTAAACTTGGGCTCTGAGGGCTAGGGTGTGTGTTGAGAGTGTACTTTGGTAATAGTAATGTCCTTCCATATCTAACACTAACATTCAATTTGAGGCAGCCACTGTACCCATAATAAACACAGAGATAGATGTCTGGTAGGACAAAAGCAGAGTCCTTCAGCAACCAGACAGTGGATCCACCAGACATTTCTTGGCATCCTGTTCTCTCCCCTTTCTAGTGTGCCCCAAGGGTTAGCCCAGAGACAGATGTATGGTAGGACAAAGGCATAGTCCTTTCACAATCAGACAGTGGATCCACAAGAATTGTCTTGACATCATGTTCTCCCCCCTGGCAAGTGTGCCCCAAGCGTTATATGTGAAGCCAGCAGGCCGTCAAACAGGGTTTGATAGTGTACTGTCAAAAAGGATGCCCACCGCCTTTTATCTTGTTTATTCAGAGGAGTTCTCTGCTCATTCAGGTCAGCCTAATATTTGTTCCTGGGAGCAATTTCACATCTATTCAAGACTAATTACTGGCTGGGAGAAGCTAAAGAGCCAATGCAAATTGGGCTCTAGGAACTCCAGGAGGGAAAAGGTAACTATCTGAATTTTGCTTTTCCTTAATACTTATTAAAAATCTTAATTCACCATTGAATTACATTTTTAATAACTTTTAAAAATAGTTTTTTAATTATTTTTCAAACCAGATCTATTCTAGAGATACAGTATTAGTACTTTATACTGTACTCTAGTTTTCTACATAGGACAGCTAGGCCTGCAACAGTGGAAATACCTTTTGGGTGCTACTCACTGTAAGAACATTTTAACATTACATTTCTACATGTCCTACTTTAAAATATGATGCACTCTGCCTTGTGGTCTGCAAGGCCTAAATAGGGGTGACTGATTAATATTTATAAGGGACGTTTTGCCTGTCAAAAGTGTTTATTGTGGCAGGTCCAATTGAAGTTTTCACACTTCTTCAATCAGACAACAATGATAATCCATTGAAACAAAGGATTAGGTGAACTATGAAGTCCCCCTCTCGCAAGGATCACAGAAGGGTAACCTTCTGGTTGGTAGCACCAATCTGCAGTATGGGCAGGACAATTGCTTAATTGGAGCCGGTGGTTTCCGGTGCTCAGCACTGGCACTTAATCATCAACACCGGCGCTTGAGCACCAGTTAAGGACACATTCATTTTTTGTAGGCGCAGAGATTAAGTGATCCGCCGTGAATCGCAGGATGTTGCCGACGACGAGAGTCGAACCTGGTTCGCCAGCTCCGAGGTCGGCAGCTCTGGCCATTACACCACATCCTCCCCAGCAGGAGAAATGGGCTGGTAGAAGCTGCCTCCTGACGAGAGCCCCGGCACTTATTCTTTTACAAATTAACCACTGGGCAGGGCTAAGGATTAAGTGCCCCTTGAAATTCTTGCCAGAATGAAAAAGATAGGGGGACATAAGTGAAAGTGGCAGGATGATACAGCAGCACAGATTGACCCTGATTTCAGGTCAGGGGAGAAGAGTTCCTGTGTGGAATACTGCTTTACTGGAGCACAGCTGGCTTAGTTTTCCCAAGGGTAGAAACACTGGTCCGATTTTAGTTGGTGGTAAAATCGCTTGAGAATTCGACATCAACAGAGCCAGCCCTCTACCACTGTCCCTCCTGACCTCTTTCTATGCCAAGAGGGGAGTATGCAAAGCTCCCCACTGCCCGAGAACTACTCCCCCCACCACCTCAGTGGTGTAGTGTGTGGGGGGGGAGGGAGGCGCAGTTGCCCCGGATGCAAAATTCTTAGGGGCGCAAAATTTAAAAAGGAAAGTGGAAAGATACTTGCCTTACCCCGGGCTCTGGCAACCCATGCTACGCAGCTACCCCCCTTTGATCTGCTACCCTTTCCAGTCCGTATCGTTCCACCCCACCCCACCCGAGAAGCCCCGGCTCACATTAACCTCCTGAGTATTAAACCTGTGGGAATAGGAATTACCATGCCGAAATCTTCATGGTTATTCCTTGCCCACACAGTTATTCCTTATTCTGAGGGGGTCTAACTCGTAATTGCACAGTAATGATGGGGTGCTACCGCACAGTAATGGTAATTACAGATGCGGAGTTTGCACCCTTCCAGTACTGTGCCGCTCACAAGCGGGCCTTTTGTCCCAACAATCACCTCTAAAATGATTGGATTTTATTCTGCACGTTGGTTTTAAACAACTCTGGGCTTTAATTGCTCAAACATTGCGGCTATTCCCATGGGGTAATCGTATGAAGCCTGGAGAGTTGTGAAGCTAACTTTATTTCAACATTTTCTCGTGTTTTTTTTATTGTATTGTAATTTGGTTTTCTTTCATGCATGGACTGCGCGTGTTTCTCTTTGCCCTAATGTAGCTCAGCCCCATTTGCCACTCAATGGAAAGTGTTTTGTTCACCACTTAGAGACAAGACTAGCACCTGAAAGTCAATAACACCAGGTCATGCGCTGTCAGGTGCCGTGAGCTGTAAAATTTAAAGACTCGCCTCTCTTCTCTGTCTTTTTCGATTACCATCTAGGTGTGGAAAAATGTTTCTATCGGCTTCTTTCTTTTAAATATTGTAGCAGTGCTTCGGGATGAAAATAGTCTATAAACCTGGTTCTTAAGTTTGCACATTTGCATTTAGGACCTTTGTAAAGTTTTAGCTTTGCTTAACTCTGAACTCTCTAGGGAAAATTATCAAACTGATCAACCTGCTCCTCCTATGAAATCTGCTCCCTAAAATTCACTGAAGCGCGTAACATTTATCTGTGCTGTGATATACAGGGTACACAGGCACAGACAGGCGAGTCTTGCCCGAGTGTATGGCCCTTACCTTGCACCATATG
Source organism: Calotriton arnoldi (assembly GCA_963921515.1). Lineage (NCBI taxonomy): Eukaryota > Metazoa > Chordata > Amphibia > Caudata > Salamandridae > Calotriton > Calotriton arnoldi. The sequence goes on from CAWUFW010000289.1 coordinate 2,315,436, forward strand.
CAATGTTTGCCAGCACCCACATGCCCTACAGACCTTTGCCATGATGGAATCAAGGCATCCAAGGTTTCAGCTTGTAGCATGATTGGGTAGATGGGTAAGATGTGGTCTCTTTCTCTCTCTCCAGGCTGGACTCTGACATGCATCCTGGTGGACTCCACTGATTCTCACTCTATTGCACACTCATTTTTAGGATACTAACAAGGTTCTAACAATGTTGCCTTACCTTCTCAGAGGCCCTTTTCCGAACCAAACCTTGGTCATTGGACCTTACTCTATAAGGCTGCACATTTTTGCGTGTGGTACCAGGCTTAAAGGGCATGTGAGTCTCAATCTCGTTGCAGAACTTCCCACCCCCCTCCCCTCGCATCTTGTAGTATGTACTCCCAGGCCACACATAAAGCATGATCACGTTCTCTTAAGTTTTAGATTATTATATTTCAAAGTAGAATGTGCACTGAGGCTCGGTGGCACCCGAGCTGAGGCCGCAAGAACAGACCAATAGCAGGATAGGGAAGGCTGCAGATTGAAGTATTTACAGGAATAGCTGTAGTAACATGAATTAACTGGTAAAATCTCACCAGTATTCAATAAATGCTTATCAAGATTGCTGGCTTTGACAAGAGGTTTGATGGTAGGTTGTAGATGCTGTTATCCCTATTGTCATGCTTTTGAATTCAGCCCATCTCATTTCTAACTCGGTCTCTGGCAATTATCAAATGTTTCATGAACTTTAACAATTATTTTTTTTCAGGCTATAGATGTGAAGAAAACTGTTGCATTCAAAAACTCAGCTTAATAACACCTAACATTCTGTGGTGTGCATTTTATCCACCACTTCCCTCCCCCCCCACCCCCTCCTCTGGGGACCCCTTCTACTTTGTCAGTGTACACATCCACTGCCAACTCTCTAACAAACTTTTCCCCCCATTTTTTTTCCTTTTTTAACACAACCGCGTTTCCTTTAAGGACTGCATTTAAAAAAAAGTTTACTTTATTAATGGGTGTTCACAGACATGGTGGTCTACTGACCCAAGCAGACCTTGATGGTCACCAATCATAGTGAGTTGCAGTATACAACGTATCTCATTAATATTCATGAGGCGTTTCCCACTGAAAATTGGAATTTAGTGTACCAACCTATTGGTGCATTGTTCTGTTTGTTAAATACTCTACTGGTTGCAAATAGCAACTGGATTTTCACGACTAGTAATTAGTTCATCAGGCCCTACAAGTGCTGGGTGAAATCCTGCGCCTCCAAGATTTTCCTCCCACATAATTCACCAGTGAAAACATGGTAAAATGTACCTGGTAAAAGTGCTCAAAATAAAACAAAATCTACAAAAACTCACATTTGTGCGGTTATCACTCGTTCTGAGGACAAAAACTCCTAAATGGAGGGTATTTCCGAGCTAAATACCAGCCAGTCAAAGTCTGATAAATTGTGCTCCTCACACACTTGGGGGAACCTCACCCAAACTTAGGATGAGGAAGCCCCAAATAGGGCAACTGTACCAACAGAATAAGCAGCACCGAAACAACCTGAGCACTCCTGGATATTTGCGTTTACAGAATAACAATTGTCAGGCCATATTTATTACATCTTCCATCAAACACAAATCAACAAAATTTCAACCCATCATCCATTCACATATTATACAAAATTCCATCACCGTTTACATGACAGAGGTTGTGCTTGACAGCAGCTAGAGACATTGGATCTCCTGACTAGCATTTTTATGTAGTCATGAGTGACCAGCTTGCTGGCCCTTACTGCACCAATTAATTGACTTGGGCCTGAGGAAGCTCCTCTGGGCCCTCCAGATTTAACTTTTCACAAGGAGAACTCACCCACTCATCCCAGGAAAGGGAACCTGAGCCCATAACCAACCAAGTCAGAGCCACCGCAAAAGGGATCCCCCGGCACCATTTGGGAAATCGACCTGGGCAAGAGGGCCATACCTTGGTCCATTGGTGCAAGTACTAACTCACAGTATTCCCAGAGCAGTGCAGTGAGTACCCACAAGGCCTAAGGACAATCACTGTAGCGCACACCCCCGGCCCTACCCTACACACTGCAGTACCACTGCCCGACTAGAGTTAAGATTTAGAGGCAAATCAATCCAGGAATCGCCTTATTTTTGGTTCCAGATGCTAAGGTGTGTACCTGCTTTGTGGCCAAGCACGACTCCACCTCTGCCAAATACGACAACAATAGAGCATGAGCATTAGATAACTTCAAAAAGACAAAATTAGCATATTAAACAATTAAACCACAACAAGCAGAACAAAATAAGGGATGGGAGGGTGGAAAAACAGGAATACAGGACCAAACAGTTTAGGAGGTTCGTCGGGGGGCTGCAGGGGCTAACACCAGGAAAGGAAGAGGAGGCCATAAATCCATCTCCAGCTTAGATGCCAATTCTGTTGCCCCTGCATGGAAGGGGCTCTCATTACCCCAGTTATAGATGTCTTCTACTACCCAACCTGGGGAAAGGTGCCTATTTTCCTTTCTTCCATTGTAGCCCACAACACCCTTCCTATGCCATAGCTTAGGCATCATTCCTTTTCTCCTCGCAACCACAATATTGTAGAAATATCATCATGAGTAATACAGCATGGACATTGTGAGTTCACATACTTCTGAAGTAAGGCCAATTTTCAGACGACACTGCAGTAGTATTCAACCGCAAATGGTGCACTCTTGTTAGGCAGTTTTGAAGGCCCATCTGTTTTGCACATGTTTATAGATTTATTACAGAAATGGACCTTATTACATTACCATTGTGCTCCGTGTGAGCAAATGATTGCTATGTTAATGAGGATTGGTCTGGAAAAACCTAAACAAACTTTTTTAGAACCCAAGTGGTACCGTAGGTTTCTAGTATTTTTCATATCATTCCATTTGAAAAATCGATCTGTGATCTTCCCGTATTTCGTTTATAATTGCCTGCTACCATTTTACTCTCACTAATTCCTTCCTTAATCTTGGTTTAATTTTTAGTTCTTTGTCGATGTTTTCCAAACAAATATTAACCATCATTAGGGATTGCTGTCTGCTTTATTTTATTTCGGGAAAACCCAATAATTTTGGCTGTTTTCTTCTTTAAACTCCTCTATAATATGGTTCTCCTCCTCTTAGATTGTTGCTCTTCTTTGTATGCTCGTCTTCCAAAATATATAATTTCTCCTTTAACAATCTTATCTGGATGTCTGTGTTTTTCCTTTTCGATTGGTTTTGTCATATCACCTTACTTTCAAGGACGTTTCTTGCCTTGCGCTTCCAATTAATTTTTTTTGTGTACTGTTTCTAAACATAGCCATCTGTTAAACCAATAAAATGTGTCTTTTCAAATGTATCTGTATACTTGCACAGTCTCCCTTCAGCATCCCTTTACCTGTGGCTCCTTACCAACTTTACTTGTGATTCCTTAGCATCTAGCTTGTGCAACTTCCAACCGGTCGCCTAACATACATATTGTCGAAATCCTTCCTTGCATGGTTCATTAAACGTTAGAACGTTCTCTTGCACTGACCTTCCATGTGTTCATATGATTGTACTGTATAAAAATAATGAATAATAATAAAAAATGATTGGTAATGAAATAAAGAATAATAATAAAAGTAATGAAATTAAAATGACGTCAGCCAGTAGGGACAGTTTAATTAAATACATATGTTAACAGCATTTTAGTTTGTGTTCAAACTAAGACTTTTGTTGACTGCTTAAGATCATATTCCTTTGTTCACTCTGGTATTTGAATTAAATTTGTTTCTAATATGGCAGAAGTTACATTCTGAGTGTGTTCAAGCAGTATCCTCCTGCTTATTCTAGAGCCAATTAGAAAATCATCACTTTCATCCATTTTAATATCTTTCTCATTGTTGAATATGCAAATTAAATGTGAGACTGTAGTTTATCCTAATCAACCTTGCACAAGTATTTTATTTTTTATATAAAGTTTTAATTTTGCAATTCAAATATTTTTTTTATTTTCTCAGAGAAAGAGGTAGTGGGCAATACTTTAAAATCCGTAAAGAAATTGAACTTCAATGTGCTCCTTATTGGTTTCCCCAAGACCTTCTTGGCGCCAGAATGTCTGTTTTCCAAAGGTTTCCAACCATTGTGTCTCCTTCTTTGCCATTAAAACCCTTTTAATTGGTCTTTTTCCTTAGTTGTAAATAAACATTCTAATTGGCTTCTCGTTTTCGGAACGCTATTACATATATTTGGAAGTTGTAGCAAGTGCATATTGTCCCTGACTGCCCGAATAACCTTGTAAACAGGCTGCCCACTGAGATTGCTGCTTTTAAGAAGAGGCTTTGCGAAACCTGCCTTTGGGGTGCCGCAGCATCTTCAGCAGAATGTTAGCCTATGCCCAGAGACAAGCGCATCTCTTCATGCATACATTCAGACTCTCTTGAGCGCTTCTTGTGGATTACGGTTTTTCATGTAATTGCCATCTAAAAGGAGTGTTAGTAACATCCAGGCATATTTTGTTGACCCACTGTCCCTATTTTTTTTACAGTTGTGTGTTAGTATTCTAAAAGTACCAGTTTTTAAAGGGCATCCAGGTACTGTACAGACAAAAAAGGTGTAAAATAATTAAAATTAAAACAACAGCACAAAACATAAGATGGAAAAAAGGCAGCACTGTTAAACATGACAGAGGCAAGCTCTAAAACAAGCAAGAAATAAAAGAAGTTAGCATTCTAAATGCAAAACAATATCTAGTAAGTATTGACTCTAAAATGTCATGACACAATGCATATGGGTGGATTTCCGGCAATCTTGATATGGTTTTCCTGTTTAAGAAAATCAATTCCAAGATGGCCACTGATGCATTCCAAGATGGTCATTGTGATGCATGCGGATGCGCGAGTCATGACACATTTGTGCATATGTCGTGACGCATGGTGTGCATTTTTATTTACCATTCTAACATAGCTGACTGCCACTTTAGAATGATAAATAAATATATATTTTTTTAAAGGAAAATACAAGTGCGAGGTAGCACTTTGCAGCTGAGGCTCTTCCACAAACTAAATAAATAATAAATATTTATAACGGGGTGTAATGCCAGAAGTATCGGGGAGCAGGGGAATGTAAGAACAAAGAGTGTGTAGCGGAGGGTGACATACAAGCAGGAGAGAGAGGAAACACATGCACTTCCATGGAGTTCTTACTGCAAAAAAAAAAAAAGAGTCCCCTGAAGTTAGCCGTGGAAGCCCATAACTCGTCCAGTCAGAATACTGTGAGACCAAAATGTTCTTGGGCGGGACAGACACAAGAAGAGAGAAGAAACCGAGTGAATCAAAAGCAGACACCTGAGATAGTCAAAAAAGCCATCCAGTCATGAGCAAAGGGCTGATCCAACGCACACTATAAGTATATGGTACCTAAATAAGCAGCTTTACAGATAGTACCATTCAGTTGGGTAACAATAAAATGTGTTATTCAGACCCAAGATAACCTTGGGTGAACTTGCGCTTTACAAAATACATGTAATGTTATGTAGCTAAAGATGTTTATTAGCCAAGACCTAATGATTAGAGTTTTAAGCATTAGTGGGAAGTAATGGATTTCCAATCTTAAAATAGCCTGACTTCTATTTGACCGTAGAGGTATTCAAGTGCCCAAAATCAACCAATCTCGATGTCTAGGCATGCAATTCTGAAGTGGAGTCTTGTGTTAAAAAGAGGTCGTTTATACTCTGCAGCAACTTGTTAATATTATTATATTTTCTGGCGCCAGCTAGAAACCATACGGAAATATGAAGTACAACTTTGACAAGGTGCAATAACTTGGTTAGGCCAGCCAGTTATGCATTACCGGATTCCCGGCAAGACAGGACCCAAACTTGCACCAAAGTGTGCATTAATTTGGTGAAATTGGATAGCATAATTTTCTTTGCATCAAGAGTAGGTAAGAAGCTGACTTGACAGTGAGCTCCATTTGAGATTTCAGAGTTGTTCGTAAGTGTGTGTTTAAACCGAGGGACTTTGCTGGCAGCTAAAGCTGGCATTACCTCTCTTTGGCTTGCTCTTTAAGCCAAGAATGTATAGGTAACCATCAAGAACTAATATCTTAGGTCCTGATTACATGTAGGACAGATGGGGGCAAGGTATTTGTCAAACAAAAAGAGGGACTAAGGGGGCTGTTTTACGGAGTCCAGCGTACATGCCCAGATACTGTAAACTAAGAAGGGTACGCTGTTCCCCAGAGAGATGGAAAAGCAAAGTAAGGGGGAGGCAAAAGGAGGGAAGTCCTCCTAAGTGGAACTAGAGTCCTCACACACCCAGCAAGCTAGGTGTCATGCTTCATCATATGGACTTGCTCCTCGTCGGGTCGGCGGTGCAATACCCGACGGGCACCCATAAAGGGGCTCTTTAACGGAGATCTTCTGTTCCTGCCGTATGGTGCCGTGGGTGTGAGGGCCCTAGAAGTGAGTGTAGATGCAAATAAGTGGTTAAAAAAGGTTGGATAATCCAAAAAGGGGAGTTTAATAGGCTGGTTATCCACCTTACTAAAAAATATAGTGGAGCGGCTGATCACTGGCTAAATATACCAGAAGAGCAAAGCTCGACTCTCACAAATGGTCGACATGTTTCACGCAATATGATCAAACTATGATGCTATGCATTTCTTCAGGACCTATAGAAAACTATCTACACGATGTGGTGCGGTGGAGGAGTTCCTACGTACCACTGTTCCTATTTGCGGGCATGCAGTCCCGTCAGATCTAGTTGTAGCCTAAATAAGGATGACAAAAGCAAAGAAATTTAAAAATGATACTCTGTAGGAAACAGAGCAAGGTCATCCTTAGATCCCCAGACCAAGTAATCCATCAAATAAGTGCAGAGAAAATAATGTGAAATCATTATTAGTGAACAAGGAAAATATTTCTTTAAAATTCAAATATACAAATATACATCGTGACTGGAAGAATGACGTAATAAAAAGGAATTCAAGCAAGTGCAATTTGTACTGTCTCACCTATCTAGGTGATGGCGCTAGCTCCTGTGATACCCTCAGTCCATGACACCGTAATGGTTGGTGTCCTAAATAAGGGGAAATGGAGCAATCATGAAAAGGGAGAGACACAGCGACGGAGCCCACTCCACAGACCGGCGGGCCGGCAACCTCGCTTCCACCAAGATTCTAACAACGTGAGTCCGTAAGTTTCAACCAGCTCGACACGGAGTCATGAAACAGGCGGTGAGGGTGGGCGCGACGAACAGAGAGAGTCCGCTCTGTCAGGACCCCCAGAGAAACACACCCGTCCACGTCCCACAGTTGACAGGTCGGACCCACTGTCCCAACCCGTAGTGCAAGGTGGGTGCCAGGCGCACAAATCCATGGGGGAACCTTTAAGGAATATAGACAAGCCAGATCAAAGCCCGCTTAGGGTACTGGGCCTTCACAGTCAAAAGGCTCACTCACCTGTCCTATTGTGGACACAAGCCGGAAAATCTACCCCCTGCGCCAGACTGAGGAACCAGAGCGGTGCATAACGGCTACACGGGAGTTTTAAAAGACCGCTAGGCTGGTCAGAAAGCCGGGGCAGCTGGTGCGATTCTACGTGGCGTGGCGTCAAGTCACGTGGTGAACACGACGTCGGACCCAAGTACTCAGAGCTGCAGCCCTGAAAGCGTGGCGGCCATCTTGTAAGGGGCATTGATGTCAAAGTAGAGGCAATATGAGGACACACAAGATACGCAAAAGGACAAGCCAGTTCAGGCAAAAGGTATAGTTGCATGAGTACACATAGGGGTAATCCCCCCTCTCCTCCTCCATGACTAGCGGACTCATGCACGCATCACCAGACACATAGCATTTCCACTATAAAGCAACACCATACCAATTCCATAAAAACGGAAAAAGGTTGAGTGCGAATAGAGGGAAGGGGCAGCAGACAAATTAATGTAAAAACTATATGTATATATAGAGACAGTAAAACAATTCCATCCTATTAAGGTCAGGTTACTCACCCCGCAGAGTGCGGGGGCTAGTGAATGCAGTACAAGGTATTCACTGGACACATTGGACACAAAGGGAATGGAAAAGTAAGTAAGGATGCAATGATGATACCTAGCAGTATTCCTTAACGAAGCCCGCTATCCATTTTTCAGGGCGGCCCAGGGTATATTGTCATTGAGGCCGCATGTGTCAGTAGACAACCGGTACACCCATCTCTGTTCAAGTCTAAATAATGCTTGGTGACTGATCTTGGGGTGTGATTCGAGTACCATCCATTTGAGGGTGTCTACCTTGTGATTAAGGTCCCTAAAATGTGTATACAGTTTTGTAGTGGTTTTCATGCACCTCACATTGCTCTTGTGTTCAGTGATGCGTATCTTAACTTGCCTCATCGTCATACCTATATATTTTCTGTCACAAGGACATGTGATAAGGTAAATACATCTCGATGAGTTGCAGTTGGTGTGTCTTTTAAGTTTCCATAAGAAGTTATCAGTTAGTTTTATCTCCTTATGAACAGATGTCTGATCACAAACTGAGCATGTCCCGCAGGGATAGTGTCCTATAACTGGTGGTAAATCCCACAAGGTCCGTTGGACACCTAATTCCCTAGTCCTGGGCCGGGTATGAACAAGAATGTCCTTAAGGTTGGAAGTGCGTTTGAAGGCAAATCTCGGTGGGGGAGACTCAAATCACCCGTGTTAACTATACCCCAGTGTTTCTTCATTGTTTTTTTGATCAGGGGGGAATTATGAGTGAATGAGGTAACGCAGGTAAGTATCTCAGTAGGTTCTTTTGTCGAGACCTGGAGTAGTGCCTCTCGCGGATTATTCATTGCTCTTTTGTAAGAGTTATTAACCTGCTGAGCTGGGTAACCCCTCTCTCCCAATTTGTGTTGTAACAATTTAGCCTCTGTTTTATAATCAGACAGAGTACTACAGTTTCTCCTTGCGCGAAGGAATTGTCCAAAAGGGAGATTATTCCTAAGTGCTCTTGGGTGATGACTATCATAGAGGAGCAAACTGTTCCTGTCTGTCGCTTTCCTGTATAAGGTTGTGCTCAAACCAGTATTGGTGAGTGATATCCTTAAGTCCAAGAAGGGGATACTAGAGCTGGATATAGTATGTGAGAACTTCAAAAGGCATTCTTTGTATTAATCCAAATACAAAATGCCTCACAAGTAGTCATGTCACCTTTCCATAGAATAAGGATATCATCAATATACCTTTTCCAAAATGTCAGATTGTCTCTGTAAGGGTTATTGGAATTCATAATGACATTCTCTTCAAAAGTGGCCATATAGAGACAGGCCACACTCGGGGCAAAGGTGCTCCCCATGGAAGTACCTTGTGTCTGATGGAACAGTAGTGCCTCATACTCAAAAAAGTTTTCAGTCAAGGCTAAGGCGGCACAGTCCATGATGAAAGGAATGGGTGTAGGGGAAGACCAGACCTCTTGGAGTAGGCTTACCTCCACCGCCTCCAAAGTAGCGCGTTGTGGAATATTAGTATACAACGCCTCTACATCCAGGGTGACCAGTAAGTCCACTCCAGCTCTACCTTCAATACTGTCAATGATGCGGAGGACATAAGTGGTGTCCTGCACAAAGGAAGGTATCTTCTTGACCAAAGTATGGAGAAAGTAATCACAAAATTTGGAAAGCGGCTCTAGCAAGGACCCTATACCTGACACTATTGGTCTCCCTGGGACTGGTGTACTATTCTTGTGAATCTTCGGGAGAGTGTAAAAGTAAGGTGTCTTAGGGTCCTTGGTCACAAGGAACTCAGCTTCCTTCTTAGTTATCCATCCACTACTCTCGGCCTCAAAAACCAAGGTGGCGATCTCAGCTGCCAATCTAGGTGTAGGGTCCACTGTTAAAGGAGTGTAGTGGTTGGTATTATCCAGTTGGCGTCTACATGCTCTGTCATAATCCGTAAGGGATTGGATTACAATGGCCCCACCCTTATCAGCCTGTTTAATGATGATATTAGGGTCATCTGCTAGTCTCTTGGCTGCCTCTTTTTCGGCATTTGATAGATTATGGAAAAAAGGAGTTCTAGGAATGTCAGTCAACTCCTTAAGAACTGCACCTTCAAATGCCAAAATCTCGGGGGGAATCATACTATTGTTAGGGGTGAACCTAGAAGGATTACGCAAACCAGTGTAATCTTGTTCAAGAGTGACTTTGTCATGAAAGAAGGCCTTAAGTCGTACCTTTCTGAAAAAATCCTGTAGTTCACACATCTCAGTAAAGCTGTCAGGTGATGGTGTAGGGACAAAACCCAGGCCTTTCTCTAGGACAGCCTTTTCAGTGATAGTTAGGGGTCTAGTTGAGAGATTAACTACTAGACCCTCCTCCCCCTGCTCATGCTCCTTGTCTCGACCGCAGGTACCCTGTGGTGAGGTATCTATCGGGTGATGTAAATCTCTCCTAATTTGTTTTTAATTTGGAAATAAGGCATGGCACGTGGAATCAGTGTTTAAAGAAATTACATCAGAGAAGAACAGAAAATTCATTCTATAAATATATTGCAGCTGTACAAGTGCAAAGTGAAAGGTTAAATCCTACTCTTGATTGAAAGAAAAGGACCGTGCACCCTTTCAGTTTACACCGTTGCTACACTGCATATCCTGACCTTCTGATTAGATATTTTGCCCCTTAAAGGTTTAGGATTTAATAAATTTTGAGGAAATCCAAAGAAAATGTTCATAAAAATAATACAAATATTATTCAGAGGTTTGAGTGCTAAGTATGGCAACACTAAAATTCATATTAGTAAGGAACAACATACTTTATTTTTTACTGTATTTCCTCTTCAGAAATGTGCGCATGTTCCAGTAATACCACACGTGATTGCTTACTGTTTGTCTCTTTGCTAAAAGACTGTGGTATTCTGTATTTCTGAGAATGAGGAAGTGAACAACCCAGTCCTTAAATAGACGCCTGATGTTGGTGTTGGATTTGGCAAGGTTAGCACCTAAAAGATGACATTAAGAGACTTCTTTGGACTTTGAGTAACATCAGTTTCATAGGTTGTGGCTCAGTAACACCACATTGCATTGCTCTATTAACTTCATCCTGGGTCTGCTAGGTCTTCGTTAATGGTCAAACATTTATGGAATGCTTCTAAGACTACGTAATGCAATTGATCCTTTTTGTTGTATGAAGTAAGGTAAAAACTCTGCCTTAAGGAAGTGAAGTTCATTGGTACAAGTCTTTCCCAGTGGTCCTCAATCAAAGTATGTATGTAGAAATAGATAGTTATAGAGAGCAAACAGTAGCTTGAGATCCATCCAGTGCTGAGCAAAGGCAGAGACCTCAGTTAGGATTCAGCATCATTTACAAAGAAGCTAATTGTGGGAAGTGAAGCCTATCGCGTGGAGACGGAGTGTTGTTTGAAGAGGTGGACTGTCAGCTCTTTCTGACTTGTGGAGGGCTTGGAACATCTCTGATTTTGAGAGGCATGTTGCTACAGATCCTGGAAGCACAGATGTAAACGGTTATCAAATTGCAGTACCATATGGTTCACTCTCTCCAAGCGTTGATGCCTGAGACTATAATTTGTGAACTTTGTTACCACCTACACTCTTGTGAAGGTCACATGGAGCTCCATTTTGAATGAAGAAAGTCAATAACTTTCAGGTATTGTCAAGTGTGTAATCGTCACTAAGTCGCTTGAAATTAAAGTTCAGAATCAGACACCCAACCCTAACCTAACTGTGATCAAAGCAGATTAATCACCATCCAACCCCATTTTTAGGTAATGCCATCAATCCAATTCCATTCATCAGAAATCTGGCAAGCATTTCTAGAGCTGTTAAATCCTGTATTTTATAAATTATTACGCTTAAAAAAAGAATTCTGTTCCTCACTGGTCCAAATTAGATTTGTAGCGGGTATCCTTATCCTTAGTCGTCTGTTTTCTTACAGTCCTCTCTTTGTGAACCTCTTACAGAAATCCATTCCCTGTCTGCAGAGGTTGCTAACTATACCTGCCCAGCATCCTGCAAATGAAACCATGGAACTATTTGCCCCTCAGTCGAGATCTTTACACTAGTTCCCAACCAATGTCTGTCATCCACAAATGCCTGCCCAATGTGGATCCCTTCTGCCTGCTGAAAACTGATCTGCACTTGAGATTCAAGACCAACGCAACCATGAAAGCAGTGTAGTGGGATTCATGATATGTGTCACCAACACAAACTATGTTTATTGATGAACCAAATTCCATTCCCCATCACACTACTAATGATTCAACGCCTCACAGTGGGTGTCAAACTCTTTCTGTAGTTTTGTTAGCCGCTTCACTTCGTTTTCCATGTCAACCTCACACAGCCAAGACAGTCAGCTGCATCCAACACCCTTACTCACCTGAATGGTGCACCAAAGCGGCATTGTGGCAGATTTTAAAATGATGGAATATATAAATGAAGACGTTGAAGCTTGTGTATCTCATCTCAAGCTGTGTTTTTAAGCGCCGTTACCTCTAACAATTCCCACATTTGCAGTTTGCAGCATACAAGTTCCAACAAAAGCAGTAAATCCTAAGGTTAGATTTTTGTTTATTTTCGTGTGTGGGTATTCGTGCATGTTTTCTGTGTGTTTGTGTGCAGACTGTCTGTCTACAGAACCACCCATAACCAATGCTGACAATCACGAATTGAGGCTAATTTTTTTATTGGTGACATTTGCGAACATTTCGTTTGTTGTGTTGTCTTGAAATGTTCTGTCATGTGCACCTGGCAATCAAAATGTCATTTACTTTTGATGCGTCGCGCTTCACGAGACATTTTGATTAAAGAGCAATATGGCTCCCCAGGCAAGGCAGTGAACAAAGCGATGCTGAAGCAGCTGGATACCCAACATCCTGCTCGGTGTAAAGAAGGTGAAGGGAGCAGAGTTGTGTCGTTGCATATGTGTAAAAAAGATGTTTTGCCGTGTTCCTGAACTTTGATTAGAGGTTCAGTGAGAGCATCTCCTCCTCTGCCCAGGGATAGACCATATCTCAGGTTCATTAAAGTCCTTTTCATTTTTAGCAGAAAGCCTTAAACTAGCTCCCATTTTGCTGTTGACTTTTCCAAGAGATGTAAGAGCCGAGACATGAGCATTTGTTTCTGGGCTCTTGTCACTGGCCGTTGTTTTGGAGCTATTTATGACCTGCGATGGGGTGAGGAATTGTGGCTGACATGCCAGCTCCGGTTAGTATTCTCTATCAGAGTGATGGTACCAACTGCTGTTGTTTGATCCGTCCTGGGTTCAGGGCAGGAAGCAGTCAGAGACAGAATGTTTATTTTATTGTTTTGCGGGGAGATAAGGCGAATGGGTGCTATCAGCCTTATTGCACTCAAGTTGTCGATGTCAGTAGTTGTTAATTGCACTTCTCCTTGTTGAACGCCATGGTGTTCAGCCCACAGTGGTTAACTAACACGCTGTCTAGAGGGCATCACTCTGTGTGGCATCCTGAGCACTGGGGTTCTGGACAAGCATGCTTAAATGTCGCCTTACCTCCTGTCATTCTGTATCATTTCCATAATACTTGTTTGGGGTTCCAAAGTAATACTCGTGTAGTGAATGACCGGTACAAAAGCTAATAGGTTATGACACCTCTGCTCTTGCCACCGTTTGTTTCTTTACTTTAGTGCCACTGTGTTGTTGTATTTTTAAAATGCTCATTTTTGGTTATGTCTTTAGTTTAGTAGTATTGGTTATATATCATGTAATATGGCTCGACTATGCCCAGTGTGAAATTCTCCTTTATGCACCTATCCAAGACTTAAATAACCCAATAACCAGCCCAAAAAGAAAAAAAACATAAACTGACCATTACAAATCAGTGAGCAGAATAAAGTCTATAAAGCCCTGCAGGTCCAGAAATAAATTGTATTTCTTGATGTATGGTAACACGAGCCTCTGAGTTTCCGGGGACTCAATATATTATCCCCCCGGTAGCTTAAATGCATCCATACAGGTTTCTCTGACTCTAACATTGTGTAAGTCCTTCTGTGCCGAGTGGCAGGAGAGGAAGTGTCAGAAATAGCACAACTGCTGCCCCATTTCCGAAGTACAGAGGCAAAATGTCCCATACAAGTTTTATATGCTGATTGGAGATTGTTGAATAAAATTGGTGAGAGATGGACCAGTAATGTAGCACTATCAGGTCGACAGAAAAGCATCCGGCAATAGCGGGCAGTAACTTATAAAAATGTTGTACCAATGCTAATGCTTTCATAAATCTAGGAGGATCTACTGTCACATGGAGATTGAACAGCGGCAGCTTAATGCCTTCGACCTTGATCCGGAGGTAGGTGATATCCTCTTGGCAGCCAAACGTCCCTCAATGAAAACCGTGTACACCTGTCGTTAGGACAAATTTGTGGTTTGGTGCGACTTTCACCAAGTTAACTCTCTTCTGGCCAAACCGTCAGATGTTTCATTATTTGTTCTGTCTCTCACCCAGCAAGGCCTTCCTCTGGACACAATTAGAGGTTATGTTACGGCCATCTCGGCCTTCTTACTGTTGCCCTAGCAGCCCTTTTTCTTTAAATCACCTGTTGTAATGTGCTTCTTGAAAGTGCTGCAACATATGTTTCCCCCTTCTCTCTCTGTGATGCCCCAATGGGACCTCAATCTTTTCCTTACTTATCTGATGTCCAATTCATTTGAGCCGCTCCACAGCTGTCCCATACAGCTTCTCACCATCAAAACTGTGTTCCTGGTTGCCATCACCTCTGTACAACGTGTAAGTGAGCTCCAGGCTTTGTGTGTTTGTCCTCCGTGTACCACCTTTTTCCCCAATAAGCTAGTTCTGTCAAGTCAAAAGTATACTACAGTTTGTCACACTAAGTAGGACGGGTATGCGTAGACGTAGGTCCTGTGCACACTTTGTCACTGGAACCAACCTGTACCCGGCTGATGAGCCCATAACTAGAGCGAAACCAGTCCTGAGTTGCTTGTGTTCCGGTTTAGGGAGGACCTGGCTTGGCAGTTTAGGCTGGACTGTTCCAATTGGAGGAGTGTCAAGAATGATTTGCATAATGCTGCGTCCAAAATGAGGGGGCATGGTGGGCAAAATAATGATGGACTGAGATGCCACCTGAATAATTACCAGTGGCCGAGATTAATTTAAGCTTTCCATCCATATTGTTTTGGATACTGCTGTCTCCTGTCAGTCAAACCATCACCCTGCTGGTGTTCTGTGCTCTCCCATACCCATTTAAGGAGGAGGAGAGACTCCATTGCTTTGACCCCAGAAGAGTGCTCAGCTTCTACATTGATCGTATCAAAAATGACCAGGTGGACAATCAGCTCTTTGTGTGTTTCGCCGGAGCGAAGAAAGGCAAAGCTGTGCAAAAGCGTACCATCTCACGCTGGATTGTACTCTTCATTAAGATCTGCTACGCTTTGGTGAAGAAACAGCCCCCAGAATGTCTGTGAGCCCATTCCACGATGGCCATAGCTGCTACAACTAAGTTAGCACACAGGGTCCCTGTCCTAGACTTCTTCCAGGCACCTACAGGGGCGTTCCTCCATTCGTTCACGAAGCACCATTGTCTCAACAGCCAAGTCCGCCAAGAAGGGCACTTTGCCTTCTCGGTCCTGCAGGACTTTCTGGTTTCAGTCCATCCACTCCACACCTCCCCTAGATACTACTTTGGTATCTTTTCAAAAGGTGAGGAATCTGCGGCTAGATTTCTCTATCAGAAGGACAAGTAACTTACCTTGAGTAACGCTTTTTCTGGTAAAGTCTGTATCTAGCCACAGATTCATCACCGACCCTCCCATCCACCCCGTTCTGTGATTGGACTCTACCCATTAAGAAAATCCCAAGTCTAGGAATCTGCATATTAGTCTTTCAATTTGCTTTTGGGGATCCACGTCTGGGGGCACGGACAGTTTCGAAAGCAACTGATGTCAGCGTGCATGAGTGACGCCCATATAGGCATGCAGAGGTACTACTTAAAAATTTTGTATATCCGGCCTGACGCCTAGGGAATATTCAAAAGGTGAGGAATCTGCGGGAAGATAGTCTCGACCAGAAAAAGTGTTGCTGAGGGTAAGAAACTTGTTCTTTAATTGTTTTTTTTGGGGAGGATTATGGAGCAAATCGCTACTGGCCCCTCTTCCAAAAAAAAGCAATTTCATGCTTTTTCTCTTTCATTTTTCTTTTTATTAACCTATCCATATCGAATCTGTAAATTAAATAAATTGGCAGCCACATAATTTTGTAGGCAAGCAAGCGTCATCACTCATGCAAGCACCTACATCTTGCTGTATAGCATCTCCTAAACGCGAGACCTATTGGCTTTGTCAATTCTTGTTCCAGTTACACCTATTACTGTTAAATGCTGTAGTCTGCTTCCCAGCGCTCCTATATGTTGGCCTCTGAGATGCAGTAAGATCGTTATTTGCCCACATTCATAATATTTGATCAAATGACGAGACTGTGAGTCAAAATGTTTGGCATTAATAGACGTGCAAGCAGTACTGTAACAATCAAAGGTGCTGCAGGAACGGTGTAACCAGGGCCCAGGGGAATGAGGGGCCCAATTGATTCCCAAACCGTGACTCTTCTTTACTTCAAAACCAGGGGATGAGGGTAGTATTCCCTTGCTTGCATTAGAGCACATGGCATTATTTGTATACCACTGCACCTAAGTCTATTTTACTAACACCTGCTAGCCTCATCAAAGCAGGATGTGCAATTGTTTAGTAATGGTTTACTATTCCATCCTCATCACTCGATTAGGAAAAATGAAATTGGCGTACAGGGTCCAGCAATACAGTGGCTGAAGTACTTCCTCTCTAACAGCTGCATTGTGGTCTCCCTAACTCCTTTTATGTCCAAAGAGGCTCTGGTGGAATCCTCTTTTAGGCCCAGGTAGTTCAATGTGTATGTATGAATAATGAGATAATTTGGCCTAGAGGTAATGACATATGAGGGTGATGCGTACATCATCATCTGAATGGAGGGAGGCTGACAGCAAACACAGTCTATGTTCAACAGATTACAACAAGACAGCGGCACTAATAATAGGAGTCTTTCCATCAGCTGGACAACACAGTGGTGGCCAAGTTCCCTAGGAACTTGTCCAACCCCAGTAAATGTTGTCTACAATCTTGGGTTCATATTTAATGCTGAACTCAACTGCTCCATGCAAATTGCCAAAGTTGTTTCTATCTGCTTCATTCTAGTAAAGAAAATAATGAAAATAATTGCTGTACTTGCTCCGTTGCATAGACTCACCATCATGAAGACCACGGTGGGATCTCAGCTGGATTATTGTAACTCCCTGTACCCAGCTCTTTCTATGTAATGCATAAACTGCTGATCATGCAGAATGAACTAGCCAGAACAATATTGAATCTTCCATGGAATATCCCGATCTCTGGATATTTAGATCAATTGCCACTGGTAGCCAGTTGGAAAAAAAAAACACAATATAAATTCTCTTACGATCTACTACAAAGCCATCTAGCCCTGTGTCCTAAATTTGTCAAGGACATGGTTCGGCCCTAAGTTCCATCGTGTAAATTGTGTATCTAATCTGCTTGGCTCCAAACAATCCCACCTATCAAGAGAATGAGCTGAGGCGACCATTCCTTTTCATATGCAAAATCACAGAATTGGATTGCCTTACCAATGCAGTTACATGCGACCAATAATCATCTGGCTTTCATGAAACTATTAAAAGTTAGCATTAAACAGAGCAAGGCCAGCTTTTTGGCCATCGTGTGCTCATAACTTAACTTATAGTGGGCTTTTTTCCACCCCTTGTTTATGATTCAGTGGCTTTCTTGTTTGTCTCATGTCCCTGGTTCTGATTCAATGGGTTTCCAACCTATTCTTGTGTTTGTCCTGGCCAAGGATTATTTCAGATTTACCATTTTTTGATTGGATGAATGCATCTTTCCACTACTGATGTCAGACTTTGTAGTAAACGAGGGACTATTTTCTCTCCCTTTCGCTGCCTCTGTTTTTGCATCTCCTCTTTTGCCCTCCAACCAGCTCACTTTATTAAAATATGAGGCACCCTCTCTGTGGCCGCTTGTCCTACTCCAGCCCCCTTGCATTCTTAGTGCCTCCCACTACCATACAGATGGGCAGCCAAAGTAATTTTTTTAAAACCATTCCAAGATTGCCACCAGTGTATGTGTTCAAGCACAATCTTGTAATAATTGTCCTTAAACTAAAAGAAAAAACATTATAAGATGGACAGCATCCGGGCACACGCATTTGAGATGATCATCTTGTAATTTTTGTCTATTTTAGTTTAAGAAATATCATTACAAAGTGGCCACTATGAATGCATTTTACCGTTCCTGAAGTGCTCGTCTCTGTTGAGCAGGTTCAGAATTCGAGGTCATTAACTGCCAAGAGCTTAGCACCCTGTAGAGCCAAAGTCAGCTTTATTTATGAAGTACTTGGCTGGTAAACAGCCATTAGAAGGTGTTTTGCAATTCAGTGAAGTTCTATCAAACGTTTTGGCTCCAAAATATAGAACTGCACCATCAAATCCTTTCTACTTGGCATTTGACTGTTAAGGTAAAATCAGGAACGATTCCATCTCTTTCACTGGATAAAGAGTGCAGGAGGAAAGAAAGACCTGAAAGTATTTGCTTCATGCAGTGCAGCTTAAAATCAACTAATGCTGGAAGCCTTTTTTGCAAGCTATAATCATGATTTGGTTGTCCTCCCCCTCCTCCCCCCACAGATAGATATTGATGAGAGAGGTAGCTGAACTTTTTGCAAAGGAAGTTAAGATAATTCTTGTTCTGAGAGGGAGGAGGGCTGCTTCCTCACAAGTTTTTAGTTTCAAAGAAAGGAGAGTTTTAAAACTGTTTGTGCACTGGACGTTTTTCAAGAAATTCCTCAGAAAGCAAAAGTTCAAGATGGTTACTGTTTTCATAGCCTGCCAGTCCTGTAAAATCGGGACTTCGTAGTCTGGTTGGATATTAATGACACTTATTTTTATATTCCTCTTGCTTAATGTCACAGGAAATTCCTGAGACTTATGTAGGAGATCACCAACAGTAGTTGTATGTCCCCCTTGTTATAATATATAGGTTCTAGCTTTAGTAGTGGCCCATGCCCACCATCAGGGTATTCATTGTATCCACATTTGACTGACTGGGTTCTAAAGGCCACTTGAGAAGATATTCCATTACGAAACCTCTCCGGTACAGTCACCCTGTTGCATGGATTAGGATTTTCAGTAAATTACAAAAAGTCCCATTTAATTCCATCTCAGATTGTTCACATCACTGGGGCAGTGTTGAATACTTTACTTGTGAAGGCATTTCCTCTCCAGGAGAGTCTTGTCAGTATAGCTTCCATGGTGGTGAAGTTACTGAGGTAATCATCGCAATAGTGGTGTTGAGGTTGCTAGTTCTGATGGTATTGTGCATCCGTTTGCTTTCTCAGACTCATCGGAGTATGATGCCACTAGAGTGCTGTCTGTGATTACAATGTAATCCTCATTTTGGCTCTTTAAGGAAAAGATTGTCCTAATACTCTTTTGTTAAAGGGGCGGCAGTGATGGATGCAATTGGAAAAGTTATTCTAAGGGACTTAGGTGAACTTGGTGAAGGTTGTTTCAGGCCTGGGAAGCCTATGGGTTCCGTTCAGCGTTGGGAAGCTTATGTTGGCCTGAGGTCTTTAAATGATTTTGGACTCTTGAGGACTGGAAATTGCTTATCCATGTTCTTGAAGTTCGAGCAGTCAGGCTGGATCTTAAAGTCTTTTTTACTTCCATTCTTAAGAAGGAGATGCATCTTGAACAGACAACACTTGTGTGATGCATTACTTTAAACAAGCAGAGGAGCATAGGGTCTTGTTCTCTGTTTCGCAAAGCAATGAATAGGTGACTTTGGATAGCCAACAGAGAAATTGATCTTTTAGCAGTTTATCTAGTGCGGAAGGACAATGATACAACAGATTATTTGAGTAGCATGTCATTTTTCAATCACATATGGGAGATTCATCGGAAGGTACTTCCAACTTTGTTTCAAAGCTGGGGTTCCCACTGATCGATCTATTCATGACTTCCTCGAGCAAGACCTACCTCCTCTTTTGCTCTAGGTAGTTTCCTCTACAAGGGGTCATTGGGAGATGCTGTGATGATCGATTTGGATTTGCCACAATGTTATTCCTTTCCTCCATTTACTCCTCTGCCACAGTGGATTCAGAACATTCAATTCCATTGAGCTTAAGTAATCATGGTGATTCCTGATTGGGCAGAAGACCATGGAATATGACCTTCTATAACTCACTCTGATCTGATTCAGCTTCCTTTCAGAAAAACCATATGTAGCAGGGTAGTGGAGATATTCTTTACCCCAGTTTCAAGACTGTATACCTTCATGCTTGGGACTTGAAACCTTCATTTTTGGAACTTGATAGGTTAACTTTGAATTCCCATGATCCGCCAGAAGACGATCTTGAAGTAATTCTCACTTCGAGGTGCCCTTCTACTACAGCTGTATGTTCTAGTAGCCCTGCAGTCTTTTCATCTTGGTGTAGTGGGAGCAATGGATCGCCTCTTAAGGTGCATTTCCCGCTAGTTCTGCTTTTTGCAACCTCTAACTGATCGAGGTCTGAATGTTGGCACTGTGAAGGGTAAATAATAGCTGTTTCAGCATGTTTTTTGTTTTGTTTTACCTGGTAGGAATTGTAAGTTTAAGGTGCCTTTTATAGACCGTTTCTTTTGAGGATTGCAGAATAAATATCCTCAAATTCTTGTTGTTCTTCCGGATTGGGATCTGAATTTGGATCTGACGTTCTTGATAGATCAGCCTTTTGAGCCTCTGCATTCTTGACCTCTCAGATATGTATTTTGAAAGACCACATTCTTACCTGCAATTACTTCTGCTAGAAGGGTTAGCAAGTTTCACGTGTTATCTGCTTTTCCTTTTGCAACTTTCTCTAAGGGAAAAGTAGTTTTGAGAGTTAAGCTTTTTTTCTTGCCTAAGGTGACTTCTGGATTTTATATTCTACATGTGATTTCTCAGTCTTCATTTTATCCTCCCTCCCATCCTTTAAAAAAGGAGAAAACGTTACAGAGGTTAGACATCTGGAGGGCATTGAGCCACAATGTACATAGAACTCAATCATATTGGTTGGATGATTATTTGTTGGTCCGATATAAAGTTTGTCAACTTGAAAACAGGCAAAGTCGCGACTCCTTTGACTGTAAGACATTGTTATGAACTGGCTGCAGACTTCTGAAATTTCCTTGGTTATTTCTCTACGGGTAAAGCTGCAATGTAGGCATGTCTCAAAGCATTTTTGTAGTCTGTTTGTAAGACAGCAAAATTGGCTTCAGCGCATTCTTTTGATAGGCACTATTGCTTGGTTTCTGAGGAAGGAGAACAATCTCAGTTTGGTAGGGCGGTGTTGCAGTCATTCCTTTTTTGAATATCAGTCTTGTTCCTCTGCCCTCCCGTTTTTTGGTGTGTAAATGGTAAAGTTTATTATGAATGATTAATAAAAACCTTTGCATACACATGACATTATATATGATTAATAAAAACCTTTGCATACACATGACATTATATATATTTAATAAAAACCTTTGCATATACATGACATTAGACACATCCATATTATAAGTTAGACGAAAAATTAAAAGTATAAAACAGAGAATGATTGCAGGCCACAGAGGCAAAGGCTTCAAAAGCACAAAACGCTTAGAATCAGGCGAGCATTTGAACAATTAAAAAAAAGAGCAGGTGCCAATTAAATATGTAGTGCAGTTCGGGTACTTTTAGACAAAG
Source organism: Calotriton arnoldi (assembly GCA_963921515.1). Classification (NCBI taxonomy): domain Eukaryota; kingdom Metazoa; phylum Chordata; class Amphibia; order Caudata; family Salamandridae; genus Calotriton; species Calotriton arnoldi. The sequence continues at coordinate 2,337,188 of CAWUFW010000289.1, forward strand.
ATCAAGGACAGTTGAACCCACAAAGTGACCGTAGCATAAAGTCTGGGGGTGTTAAAATGGACGTTATACCAAAGAGGCGGGAGTTAAAGTGCGTTGTGCGTTCATAGCAGCCAGTTAGAACTCTTGAAAAATGGAGGCCACAGGGTCATGCTTAATGCTATTCAAGACAGTACACTGGGTGAGGGGCCTTTTATCACTATGGCCGGCCACTTTCGTTAGTGTGTTTTTTACCACCTATAAATATTTCGCTGTCCAACTTAACAATTGCGGTTCTGCCATGAAAAGACAAGTGCCAGATAAAGTGTGTTGTGCAGTTGGGGAGTGGGGCAATAAACCAGCTGAAATACAATCTTCTAGTGGCCTGGCTACTATGAATAAAAGATAAGTAAAACCAAAGGGGGTCAGGATAGGGACTAGCAGTCCTCTAGCTGCCTGGCCCTGGGTGGGTCAGCATGACTCACATGAAAAACAATCCTCTAACAGTCTGGCCCTAAGGGATAGAGAGCAAAAAGGAAACATGTATAGAAACATCTTTGAAGGGGGAGAATACTTGACAGGTGGTCTCGTAGATCACTTTATGGCCACCATACTGGCGGTGTGTCGAAGAATTGCACAGTTCGAATGTTCAGCATGAGGTTCTGCGGGTTTATTGACTCAATAAGCTCCAGCCTGCAGCTTCACAACCCCAGGGCCAGCAGTTTTTTGCAAAGCAATAACCACCTATGGATCAGCATACCAGGACAAATGCAGACTGTATTCAAGATGGTTTCCTCTGCAGACTTGCACAGTCAACATAATCTATTAGCAGTATTGCCTTCATCTAGCCACTTTGGGGTGTAGTCCAGGGTCGGAAAGGATCCTAGTCGCAGAGCCAATAATTTTCTTTTAATTTGAATAGCGTAGCAGTCCCCCAGGTGTTGTTCCTCCAACATGCCTGTATAAGAATTTAGTGCCAACCACCTGTAGGCCCTCTTTGCCAGAGCTTTTTTGTCGTCCACCCGGCTTATCCTCTGGATACATTTGTTCACTGTCCTTTTAAACACAGTGTGGCTTGTTGGAAGGGTACAGAACTCCCCTAGGCCCAAGTTCTCAATTGAATCATCCAAGTATCTCTTGTACTTTGCTTTTCCTTTCTGCTTGTTTATTTCTGCCCATACATAATAATCCAAGGTGTCGTTTGTGGCAATCTGAATCTTATGACAGAATTTTTAAAAGGCCCCTCCCCTCCTGGCCACAGTTTGTTTAGCTTGGAAAAACTCAAGCCTTATTTGTGCTGGTGAAGCAGATCTGGGCAAATGAAAAACGTGTTTGTACATCATTGTCATGAGGGTCTCCAGAAGTTTAGCTTCCCGCCGGAGTATCAACTCACTTCCGTAAGAAATTGCGGGTAGGAATTTTAACTTTACCACAGCTAAAAGTGGTGAATGGTTTAGTCAAGGAAGCTACAGGGTGGTAGAAGAACTGGTAGAAGAACAAATAACTTACCTTTGGTAACCTTATTTCTGATGGGTGCCGGGGCTCTTACAGATTACTAGCAACCTGCCCTCAAAAGGAAATGTTAATTTATGTGTTTCTTTATTATTTTGGTTCTGTCTTCTCTATATTCTTTGCCTCCATCAAAGCATAGAAATTATTGGGGATGGAATTGGGTAACAAACGGGCGGGTTCCCCTTTATATATGTGGGATATCACTTTTGGCACAGTTGCATGGCTCTGTCTATGATTTCATGAGGCTTCACCTGGCGTCGATGATGAATGTAGCAAGTTTCGGGTCCAGTTTGGCAGCTAGGAATCAAGTAATCTGCGGCAGCTTCAATATGCATCAGAAATAATGTTATGAAGGTAAGCATTTGTTACTCAGATCTCTAGGCCACAGATAATTATCCAGCAGATATAAGAAGATAGCCCTTTTGGTTCTTTAATCGTAGTTATCATGGATTAATTGGTATTTGCCTTCTCAAGATCACACCCCTCAACTTGGGGTACATAGCCCATGGCAAGGATCCCTATCTATTTGGTGTGGGTGTTAAAGCAGAAAGGGTTGGTGTGAAACATAGGGGCAGGGTTGACTGAGTTTGAACCGGGTTAAGTCAGCTGCTACTGTAGTTGACTGAATCAGCAAGAATCTTAATGAGTCTTCATCCATCCTCTCCTTCTGATCAGAGATGTTGAGTGCTCTTCTTTTTTCATTAAAGGGGCCCCTCATCTGATCCACTGGAGAGAACCATTGGTTACAGCAAGGCTGGGTGTGATGCTCCAATTGACCGAGTCACATATCCCACCACACCGCAATATAGCGAATGGATGCTTTAAAAGTCAGGCTAGGCCGAATAGAATGCATGGAATATTGAGGGTTCAAGTCAAAAGATCAATGACTCTGAGATCATTACATATCGGCAGCAATTTGAAATAACAGACGTGCAGGAGACTTGGGGGCTAATTCCTGGGCATAGCTTCAAAAAACACTAGATGTCTATTTTTAAAAAAACGTCCCTTCCACTACCATTGATCTAAGAGAAAGACTGTAGGTGGCAAACTCATGGAGTTCACACAGTCGGTCTGCAAAAGGATATATGGACTAACACATCCTTAATAGCCAATCCTGAAATAAGCTACAGCGATGAAGAAGGGCCAGGTGGCATTTAAGTCAACACACGTGATTATGACACTCCAGTGCCGGATTAAACCCTGTGGAGGCCCCCCAGGCAGTCGACATTTCGGGGGCCCCCTCAAAAATTATCTCCTTATATGCACCAGATTTTTTTTACAAACTGACATCTGCCAGAAGATGATCTTTTAAGAGATAAACTGTTACGTGAATCTGATGTCTCTGGTTTATGTACTTTAAGTTGTTAATGGGTTCATTACATTAATACAGTATTTTCTCTATAGAGTCTTTAATGTAAAGGTGTCGTTTCTTTGAGTTGATTCATTTTTTTCTATCTTTTGGAAACATTATTTAAGAAAGCTTGATTGTAATTTTCTTTCAAGATCAGATCAATATTTTAATCCGTTGTCGCCGGGCCTCCAAAATGAGTGGGGCCCATAGACCGGTGCCTACTTTTCCTATTTGGTAATCTGTATCTGTGCCTCACCCAGCCCCTTTTACTGCCTGCGTTCCTGATGGGAATAGCCTGGATCTGCTAATCCTCTGTGTCACTAACTTTGCTAAGATCTCCCCTTATATGTGTTTACTACGGTCTTAAGCAACTACATTTGCTGCAGTGGACACTGAAGCAACACTTTGCTTCATTCTGGCAAGAGGCTGCTTTACACGTTACAGTTTTTTTTCTTTTTTCTTTTCCTTTAGAAAACCTCCAGTGGTTTTTAATCAGATGAGTTGATATTCTTACCGTTTTATTTTTTTACTCAGTTTGTATGAATTGTTCTTACATATGGTTTTAATTAATCACGCTTGATAAATAGATTATTATTAGTATTAATTGCAATGCAGAAGTTAACCTGATATGTTTAAAACAATTCATGATTTAAAAAAACAGCAATACAATCATAGTTTAACTGTTTTGATGCAATACCTCTGGCAGAACTTGGGTCATTTTCGCAAATGTACTTTGTATCCTTTTATTGGTTCACTTTTCTGATTGGGCGAAAGCAATAGGAAGCGGCTGCCTTGCATCTCTGTCGCGTCCTTAGCAAGTACTGTTGACCTTTAAGTTTTTACTTTACTGTCAAGATGTGTTGGAGATTTGGAAAGTGAAGCTATCACCTTGGGGACTTGGAAGCTTGACTGACACTTCCCAGTTCACCTTCCACGCAGTGGCAGCGCTGCCTTGTTACCTCCAGGGAAGCTGTTTGATTTTTTTCACTTCCGCTTCAGAGGATATGGATTGGATTTTCTCCGCCGAGCACTGTTTTGGTTGCATTAGTTTTTAATCAAGTCACTTGTTCACAGTCCCTCCAAGCCTATACGGCTGCGATGAGTAGATGGGCCCGGGGTGAGTGCGCTACATGGTTTGTCAAGCCGCAGAGCAACAACATCTCGCGGATGCTGGCATCTGCGGTACTCTACATCACTCAGAAGTGTTCAGGGGCTGCAGCCTTATGTAAGCCTTTCATGCTCTTGTTGTCGTGAGGGTCAGCAGCGGAGTGTGCTGCTCAGTGAATGAAGTAAGTGCTTCCAAGATGAAGCTCTCTGTTGGCCAACAATGGGAAGGAAGTGCTAATCTGCCCTCCGTTCGGTAGACATTGATTTCTGTCAGCACTGCTGGAAGCGTATGCAGGCCGCTATTAGCTAGATAAATGCATCCCAAAAAGCATCAGACTAAAGTGGGGAAAAACACATTGGCCTGTCAATCTTTTTTCTTTTTTTACTACTGTATCCGGCAGCACTTATACAAAATGTACCTCACAGACTATTTTCGTGGAAATTCTATTTAGTTGTGGAGATTAAAAAATGGTTGTTGATGGCCATGTCTGTTTTTTAATGAGATCTGCTTTGCTGAAACGTACCTGTATTTCAAAATTGATATTGAATCACTTCCTCAAAAGATTACTGCCACTTAATAAACGAGAAAGGACAACTAACTTCGGAATAAATTTAACACAATAATTATTTTCGGTAAGCCTTATGCAAAAGTGAATACTTCAATTTGGCGTGTATCATAACTGTAGGGCGAAAGTGTTGAAGAGGTTTATTTCTGCTTATTCTACCTGTCTTTTAGTTTCTAGCATTCACTTGCCAAAGATGTTTTAATTTTTTTTAAATCTAACCATTACTTTTCCAGTTCCCTATCTGGGTCTATATTTACTGTTTTTCGGACAGCCACACCATATACCTGAAACCCTCTTATGTTTCCGTTGCTTGAGCTTAGCAATCAAACCACACTAAACTGAAATTGAGGTGGCGAAACTTGCACCAAGATGGCGTCAGACGTGTGAATCAGTTCCTCTCCCGCCACAAGGAGAAAGCAGGACAGCCTGGGGCCCAAGAGGCCTCTGAGGTAGGCCATTAGGAAAGCGGGGGGTTGCACCTGCGTAACGGATAGGAGGCTGTGAATCTCCCATTCCACTGAAGTTATGGATATTGAGGCAGCTAAAATGCTGATCACACGGTTTCCAAAATGGTGTCTGCATCCTAATTGGTTCTCTGTCAGACACCCTAGCGACCTACAGCTTGGCCCACCAGCGGATCCCAGGGCTCAATAGCAACTGCCCTGCAGTTGTGGATGACTTGTACACCTACGTACAGGCGGGCCATGGGCTCTGCTGATGTACCTGCCTCTACTGTGGCCTCCACCGCTGATTGGTGGGGATGTGGTGAGGGCCAATGGGCCCCCCACAGGGACATACATGGGACCCCTATGGACTTGTGGGTGTGCTGTACGATCAAGGTGAGCCTGGTGCCCCTACAGCTGACATGCAAACGAGATCCCCCACCATTTCAGCCACATAGCAAGAGATTGTAAAAAAGGCCTGGGACGCCAGCCTAAAGGCCCACATGGGATGAAGAGCACCGAGGGCTGGCCACCGAGACCCGTGGGAGGGATTTCAGTGGAAGAGTGACCCCTCGGGCCCTTATGGATGTACTGACAACCTGGACTTGTGGATTGTCCTGGGGTCCCTTGCTCTCACTAATTAGGATAGCTTGATGACCCTATCCTTAGTGGGGGCATCTGTCAGGCCTCTCCCATTAAATATGGAAGATGCAATGAAAGGGTACTGAACACAGAGGTTCTCAAGCAATTCCGCAAGCTGACCTCTGTAACACCCGTTAACCCCTGTGCACAGGGATACACCAGAAGCCTGAAATGGGCTGCGGACCAGGAGCGTAATACAGGCTCCCGCAGCCCCCGTGGTGCGGGGGGCCCCCCAAGCTCCAGGGGGCCCCCCCAGCACAGCACTCTGGCTGCAGAGCTCCTGATTGAGCCCGCCGGGGGCCCCCCCACGTGCCTTGCAGGGAGACCCCCTCAAGTTTTGTTACGCCAGTGCTGCAGAATGAACCCATCAAACTGTTACACACTTCTTACTTAGAAGGTTGACTGACTCTTCCCAGTTCACCTTCAATACAGGGGAAGTGCGTGAACACAGCAGCCTTGTACCTCCAGGGAAGCAGTCTATACTTTTTTTACTACTGCTTCAGCACATATGGATTGGTGGAACATGATATGGGTAGGCCTAAATCCATGATCTAAAGCAGAAGCCGACTCATGAGGAGTATTTAAGCCAGGTGCCGCAGCTCATCAGGTTTTGTGAGAGTACATTCCCACCACTTACCTTGCTACTTCAATGCAAATTCAGGAAGTAGCCTACGCTGAAAGAGAGCGCCCTGGCTCCTGGGACCTGAGGACCCTTCAGAGTGCAACCCCGCTATGGGATGCGGCCTTGTGCTGGTTTAGCCCTCTTAGTAGTAAACTACAGAGGGCCGATGCCTCAGACAATCTACAGTGGCAACCAGAAAGAAGCGTGATAGGACAATTAGAAACTTACTCCAACAAAATTCTAGCAAAAAAATAGATCCTCCTCGCCGTCAAACCAGACAGCATGAAACAGACCCCAAAGGACCCACGACCTTGGATTCCGAGCAGACATCAATACTGAAATTGCTGTGGTCTGTGCAAAACTTCAGCAGGGCCTAAAAGAGGTACGAACGGAGATGGCAGACCGGGTGACCGAATAGACACCATTTAATGTAGTCAAGATGAAAGAACAATGGACTTGGAACAATACAGAACCCGTTTAGTGCAAATTGACAACCAAATGATCATCCAACAGGAAAAGCAAGAAGATCTGGAAAATAGGCCCCTTGGAAGTTAGCCTCAAAAGCCAGAAGATGATCTTCCTTGCATCGATAGGGCCCACAGGATGTCTCTCTGGGGGATCCGGCCCCAAAGGCACCCCAGATATACTTGCCAGCTTACACCATTTTGAAGAGAAAAAGAAAGTCAGAAAGGCAGTCGGCGCAAGAGGCCAAATATCCTATAATGGCGTGGCACTGCAAATCTTCAAAGATCTGTCTCTCACAACTCCTCAGAAAAAGAGAGCATTCACACCAGTCACATTCTTCCTGTACAGCAAAGGCATTAGTTACCAGGGTGGTCACCCCTTCTGTATTATTTTCGAATGGGAGGGTCGGAGCTGTGTGTCTAACCACAAGACAGCATGTACTACGACATAGCAACAGACCCCTTCCTCGCCCCTGAAACACCGAATGACGTAAGATGCCATAGAAACATACGAGATGCCCTCTGAAAAAGTGAGAAAATAGTAGAGGTTTGTAGGGAGGCAATTGCCCATCTCGAAAACTATAATGTTTGACCTGTCTGACGATCAAACCTCCAACAGGACGATGGAGCTACCAAGATGATTCCCTGACTTAATGATACAGTAAACTGGGCTGGGGGGGAATGTGATGGCAGTGTATTGTTTGAGTAACATTTAGGCCTGGGCGATGAACTTCGCTCCGTTCGCGGAGTTTTCTGCACTCCGCATTTCGCGGAGCTCGCGGAGTGCAGAAGACTCCGCTACGCGATGTGCAGCTGAGTTTTATCCCCCGCTCGCGAACGGTAAGTTCGCGAGCGCGAGCTGCTGCTCGGGTAGATGTTCTTCTCGAGTGGCAGGAATACCAGCACAAACTGCAGTTCGCACTGCACTCCGCCACTCGCGGAACTTCGCAGAGTTTTTTTGTAACTTCGCGGAGTTCCGCATAGCAAAACTCCGCGAACTATGCCCAGGCCTGGTAACATTGCAGGGGGTGAGCCCAGTTGCTGGTCGAACAGTAGCATTTCTCCTATATTCTTTGTCTCAGCATTTTTCTGTACTAAGACTAGAAATATGTTCCAAACCAAGAATTCTTACTTTTCGGTTCCTAAATATGGGAACAGAGATTTTGTTACAAATATGTTTTCCAGTTGTGGTTAACCTTGTTAACGTTACTTGGAACCCCTCCACAGGGGAACTGTTTTATACTCCTATCCATAACCCTCATCCTCTTGAGAGATCACCTCCAGCTCATTCACATACCCACATGATGCTACTAATAGCTGCCACATGTATTGTTAGGGGTTTAAATAACCCTGCAAAGCAGAAATCCATGCTTCATGAACTTACACTTCTGAACGCAGATGTGGCCCTATTACAAAAGCTATCTCTGGGTATGACTTGCACACCTGTGCTTTTTTTTAAAGTAATGAAAGTAATCTGCACTTCTATAATGTTCGTCTGTCATGTGCTACCTTGTTACCTCACCCCGCTCCTGTCAGGTTTAGAATTATCTACAGATGGATGTGTACAGATCCTGTCACATACAGCAAGGTGCACAACTCTTGCCCATGTGGTGCAGTAATACTTGGATGAAGTTCAATCATAAATTCAATATTTTAAACATTTTAACCCTAGTTCATCAGTCAATGTATGTACATTGCAACCATGTGCTCAATTCTATTAACAACTAAAGAAAAACAATAAACATATACATGTTGACACTTCTCATGTGTCATCTGTGTTATAAAATATTTTATTTTCTTCTAGACATTATGCCTTTAACATGAAGTTTTTTTCTGTGCCGTGTTCCAATGCATTTCGGGAATCCCTTTGTCAGGGGAACTTCGGTAAAGAATGAATCCCTACAACCAATGTTGTGGGAATGTTCACGAGTCCTACAGCAATGTAAGAAATACCGGTCAGACCAAAACGGGGATATGCTGTTCGTTCTGCCTAAATGAATCAGGCCGCTTCCGCATGTATTCCCGTTCTTGCAAAAGCCCCATTTGTTCCTCTCCAATCAATCTCACCTCCGATTTAACACCTTCTCCTTTCAGATCTACTTCTCTTCTGGAAGTAAGACAGCGGGGTGGGTATCCTTTTGTGAAAAGGATTTGGATATCAAATTAAAGATCATTGCATAGATAAGGAGGGCAGATGGGTGACAGTACGGGGCAGTCTCATTGGCAAGCCCCTAACATTTGTTTCAATCTACTGCCCAACCCAAGGCTAGAAACATTTCCTGCTTCAAGCACTAGGCTCACTTTTAGAGTGGGCTGAAGGCCCCATTTTATTGGGAGGAGACCTGAACCTGGTTATGGGCGGTGAACTACGCAAAACACAGCATACACATGGGGAACAGTGGCACTCTCTGGGTTGGGGATAGCCCACTTAGAGGACCTGGTCTGATAGACGGATGTCGATATAGGCACCCGTTAGACTATATCCATTTTTCAGCTGCTCACAAAAGGTACGCACAACACTATTCCCCAATGTCTTCCAGGGACCTCTAGCCATTTCCGATCATGTTCCATTGTCCTGTTCCTTAGATTTATCCTCGCCTCCAGATAGGAAGAGATGCACTTGACGCCTCAGTGAAGCTCTACTACGAGACCTTAACATGAATAATATTAGCAAACATATTAAGGAATACATAACACAATGACAATGGGAAGTAAGTGCTGATACACTCTGGGAGGAGCATTATCTCTTTAACTAAGATCAGAGTTATGAAATGCTGAGGAAGCCCATAAACGAACACAGTCCCAGAAGTTATGGAGGAGGGTAGCAATCTTCCGGCGACAGATATGAATGCTGGAAAGAGACAGGGTGAATTATATATAGTAAAAACTTGACTGCCATTTCTATAAATTTGGCAAGAAACCGACTATTGTCCTGGCGAACCTCCTCGCTAAAAGCCTCATAGTAAAATTTGGTTACGGGAAAGCTGATTGCTTTCGTGAATACTGTTGGGACCTCTATAAAAGAAACTTCCCAAAGCCACAGTGCCTTAAACAATTCATAGCGAGTGCTAGACTCCCCACTGTCTCAGCAGTTGATTAAGAGAAGTCAGAGCAACCCGTCTCCAAGCAGAAATTCTGAGAGCAATATTGGAGCATCGACCATTTAGGTCTCCAGGTCCAGACAGATTTACAGCCCTTTTTTCACAAAACATTCAGTGCTCAAATACTCCCATTCTTGAAAAACATTATACCATGAAATAATCAAGGGAAAAAAAGTAAAGCCCACTCTGCCACCTTCTTTTTGCCATCACCCTGGAATCCCCACAAAGAATCCGCAACACCTCACTAATCAGAGGGGAACGTCTTGCTGGCGAGGAGCTCAAACGAACGATGTTTGCAGATGATATATTGGTCTCATTGACGGATCTCACTATGTCATTCCCACTCCTCGTGAGGGAACTGAAGTAGTTCCAAAGAGTATCGGGATGTAAGATACATTGGACCAAATATGAGGGCCTTAATTTGTCCACAACTCCTGGGCTGATGCCAACACTTCAAAAGATAGTATCACTTTGGTGGTCTACTTCAGGAATTCCATACCTGGATCTAGAATTAGGAGAAACCGTAGCAATGACCAGAGGGGCAAATCTACATATATTGAGGAATACCATGCAAGCTGAACTCAACAGTTAGAGAAACAAACATCTGTTCTGGCTAGGGCACGTAGCAGCCCTTAAGATGTCTCTGCATCCTAAGGTGGTATATATATATATATATATTTCAAACACTCCCTCTCCACATTACAAAAGACTATAGAGAGGACCTTCAGCTCAAATGTATGAATTTTCTGTGGTTAAAAAAAAAAGGGAGGCTCAGTGGATGGCAGTGCGTGCTGGGCATCAAAGAGGGAGGGATAGGGGTACCCAATTGCCCTAACTAATATTATGTGGCACACTTCCATTTCTAGCAGCACTGGACAAAGAGAGAGATGGACAAACGTTAGTGCATGACTGACTAGACCTTTATTGGGGGTTACCTATATGAAGTTTTGTGTACACCTAAACCTGACAGAAAGGCTACCTTCTATATCTCCTTAATCACAGCATCTATCCTGAAGGTCTGGGATGGACTAGATGTTTGGAGAGGCCTATCCACATTCCCTTCCACACTCGCACCATATGGGGCAACATAGCTTTCTCCCTGGGTTGAGATAGAAAAGACTTCCTTAATTGGTGGGAAGGGGGGTGCAGGAACGCTAAAGAATATGTTTGAAGGGGACAGATAAAAAAAAATTGACACACATGGGCATCAAGACACTGACCAATTTTGCTGTTTCCCAGTGCGACATTGGGTCCTCCAGCCACATATAAAAAAGACAGCTACAAGAGACTTCACCCCATTCAAAAGGTTTCTTCTTCGCCATGATAGTGAGAAAAGAGTGCTCTCTAGGTTATACCAGTTACCAAAATGCATAGCAACAAGAGCTCTCTAGGACGCTAGATGAGGACAGGTGGGAAGATATAATAACCAAGAGGGGGCACAACAGCTAGCCACATGGGTGGTAGAGGGACTTTTGAAAATACTATACCAAAGATATTGAGCTCCCACTAAACCTAAAGCCATGGGTCACTCAAAAGGGGCCCAATACTGAAGGCAATGTGGAGGGCTGGGCTCACACACTTGTTCGCTTTGGTCCTGTCCAAATCTCAGATCCTTTTGGCAGTCGGTTCTTAAAACAATTGAAGAGTTGACAGGGTCCCAGTTGGCACATTGCCACGAGGATGTCCTTCTTGGATCCCCTTTCAAGGTAATTCACACTTCATGTGGTAGAAATGGTAGAATTAGCTCCTACCTACTCCTAGCAGCAAAGTAGTGTACACTGTCACTCTGGGGCACTATGGGCGTTCCAAGAAGAGGCAGCCGAGCTGGGCAAGATCTGGTGGATCCTGCAATGGAAAACGTTTCGAAAACTACCCAAGGGAAGGAACAGGGATTTAGGATACATTGGGGGATGCTTTTAACCTACTTGTCCAGAGACATTTGCAAACTGCAATGTCTAAGACGACTGAAAGCCATACATATTCTAGAAGATTCTCAATTGGACCTATGCTATGCGACTAGGACAGACACTGGAGAAAAGGCTTCCACTTGATCTTACTTGAAATTGTAATCAATTCATCAGCTTGTATTTGGAAGGTATGAATTAATTGGATATGGGGGGGCTTCATGGTAGGAGGGTTTTGATTCGGGGTAATTGTGGACATTGTGACGCCACAGACATGGCCATCTCATCCTATTTGGGATGGAGCAACCATCACTCCTTTTTTCCTTCCCTTGTCCAGGCAGAGAAAATGTAGAGGGGCCCGCATGCATAGGGCGAAAACTCCCTGTGCATCAGGGCCATTTGTTTCTTCTGAGAAAACAAACACCTGCGTTTCTCAATGCAAAAATGTTGCTGAGCAGCCACTTTAAACATGGTGCTGGATTGATGAACCTTCAGTGCTATCAAGCGAGACACCAAAGCAGTAACTCACTTTACAGCACAGAGGTCCCTGCCAACCAGGGGAGGATCTCTTAATAGGTGGCTGGTCCTCTGCCCTGTGGCAGACCAGTGGACCGTCTGCGATGATCTAAATCACCCCCTGAGTGCTTTTTGGGGTTTGGTGCAACACCAAATGAAACACAGAAAGTATTTGAAGTATGCAGAAGAAATCTAAAGCTAGTGAAATGCTTTTGTGATGTGCTTAGATTGAAGTTGTTTGATGATGTCTTCTTGGTGATGTCTTATAGAAAGAAACACTGTTTTGTCTCCAGTGAAGAAGGTATGACTGTGCTGTATAAAGTAACAAACTATTGTTTGCGTTATGTAAGTGAGAGCGCAGTCATTTAACTTACAAGTCTTATGGACCATTTCAGGCATGATGGTTTTACACGCTGGAAGGTCCGCCGGCCATTTGTTGGGTGGAAATACCTTGAAATGACGACAGACGTTTCCCTAAGGGCCACAATGTATGATGTCCATTAGTTCGGGAAGTTAATTGGACATGCAGCTATCCAAGCCAAGCTACCTGCAATGTATTCACGTCTATCTAGATTGGTCAGCTTAAACTATAGAGGAATCTCGGTCTGAGATATCATGGCAGCTTGTGCTGGGTGGGAATTGAAGGCTTGAAGCGAGAGCTGTGTGCAAGTGGACATGTGGTTGATGCGAGCAAGTCTTGTGTGACCGCACTGGGCTGTGTTAGGGTCTTGGGTCACTCAGACACTGATGCACGTCTACTTTAACTTGCATAACTTAAAAAAAGCTTGACGTGGAGACCAAATAACCACAGAAAGTGGGCTGAAACAGTCCTAAAATGGACATATATTACCTACCAATACAAGTAAATTGTGTTTTTTTGTTTTAGGGGCAAAATATATTCCATGTCATTCACTTTTGTTTTTTACGTTTTATAATATTTTAGTTATATTATCTGAAAAATAATCATTAGCTTAGCCTACTGCAAACACAAGTATGGAGAACAAATGACCATCAGTAAAAAAAGTCATTCGGAAACCACGGCTTGCGCCCTTTGATCGCATTGATATTGGTAAATACAGGTCAAGTCAATTGACCAAACTGATTGGAAACCAAAAGGCTTTCACCAGCGGAGGTTCTTCCTCCTGTACAGATTGTAGAAATAAAGGGCCACATCCAGGTCTAACGCTGTCCAGCGGACACATGTTGCTACTAAGTGCCCATCAGGTGCTGACCGCCTGAGCTGCCTTGCTCTTCTCGCCAGTTACAACTGATTAAATTTTTACTTGCATCGGAAGTAGCACCAAATGTAATCTCTAGCAGATGGTGGGCAGGATTTTCATAGTTCCATCTAGGTGGCTTCACCAGAAAGATCTGTTTGATGTCATAAAGTTTACAAATCTTTGGCCGGCTTACCAGGACATCTACACTTTGCATTGGTGCACCAACTTCAGTGAAGGGGGTGGTATTTTTTACTGACCGTAGTGGAACAGGGATGCGTGGCTGTCATTTGTGCACCATGCTCTCACCACCTGTAAAAAATATCCTCTGAACCTGACGTCTGCATTTGGTAGAAGGAATATTACCACTGGCCCTTTTCTGCGGTAATGTCGGAACTGGCTCACCTGACAACTACAGTGTGAAGTGGTGAGCCTAGAAATGATTTCTGGAACAGCCTCGTGATTCTCTAGTCACCAAGAGTGCCATTACTCCAGGGCTTTAAGTGGGATGAAAAAAAGGGGGGGATCTCTCAGAGGGGCGTGGCTTAAAGATACGTAAGCTGAAAAGCTGTGATTAGCATAGTGTGCCGCCCGACTGGTATTTTGCTGTTTCTGTCATTGCATCCAGATATATAATACAACAAGTAACATTATCCCTACAACAAGCTAGGACTATTGGCTTTGGCAGTGGTTGTTAATTGCATAAGATAAATACCGGTATAAATCCATACTCGCGGACTATAAGAAAAAGCTTATTGCTGAGAAGAGTCAGTATTATACACTTCAAATAGAAAATGCTGGCAATTCTAGCAAAGAACTGTTTCAGACCATAAAGAATTTGACTACGGTCACAAAAGATAACTCCACAATCATCACCAAGATTTTTGCAATGTGCTCGCTCAAACATTCAAAAGTAAGGTTGATCAGATCTCTGACCTGTTTGACACCTCTAAAGTCAACGCTATTCTTAAAGAGCATGAATCTACCACTAACTCGTCATTTTTAGAATTTACTCCAACATCGTCAATTCAAATAGCCATGCTTCTCTCAGTCGCGAAGTCAGGATCCCCAGAGGACCCCTGCCCCCCCTAGGATCCTACAAAATATAAGCCAACACATCAGCCCTCATCTGTCCAGAATTTTTAGTCACATGCTTTCACAAGGACAATTTCCTACTAATTGGAAACAGGCCTGTATCCTGCAGCTCCTTAAAAAACCTAACCTGAACACAAATGATCCTGCTAATTATCGTCCCATCACAAGACTTCCACTTCCAGCAAAAATTATAGAGAAAATAATAAATGTCGAACTTTCCACTTTTATCTCAGATAATCAACTCTTAGACCATAGTCAGTTCGGCTTTAGAGCAAATCATAGCACTGAGACGGCCCTGATAAAAACTACTGAAGAAATTCGCACTACACTGGATGGCGGAGGGTCGGCAGCTCTCATTCTGCTTGACCTATCCGCAGCGTTTGATACGGTGGACCATGCTCTTTTGGTCCAACGTCTAAAAACCATAGGGATAGAAGGAAAGGCTCTTTCCCTTCTAACATCATTTTTATCAGGCAGAACCCAAAAAGTACACCTAGGCAAATTTATGTCAGCACCCTTTGTCCTGCCCTGTGGGGTTCCTCAGGGCTCCTCGTTGAGCCCGACGCTCTTTAACATATATGTCTCCGAACTTGCCCCGCTGATCAGAAGTTTTAATTTGACTCCCACTTCCTACGCCGACGATACCCAGTTGGTAATTTCGACAGTAGACAAGGATGTTAATCACTCCCTTATACTACATGATTGTATGACCGCACTGAGCAGCTGGATGAGTAGGCACTGCTTGAAGCTGAACTCAAGCTAAACTGAGGTGGTTTTGTTTGGTAACCTCTTTCCACCTTGGTCTCCGGCTTGGTGGCCAGACACCCTGGGTCCTCCTCCTACACCAGTAGCCAAAGCCAAGAATCTTGGTGTTATTATAGACAAAAAACTTAACTTTAAGTCCCAGGTTTCCAAGGTTGTGTCTTCTTCGTATCTCACCATCAAAACCTTAAGAAATATCCTTCCATTTATTCCTAAAAATACCAGAAAGACAGTTGTGACCTCGCTAGTTTTATCCAAATTAGACTATTGCAATGGTCTATACATCAACCTTCAAGCCAGCCTACTCAGGAGGCTGCAGGCGATACAAAATGCCGCCGCTAGACTAATCCTGGATATTCCTAAATATCAGTCAATCAGGACAGGTATCCAGGACCTGCATTGGCTTCCTGTCTGCCAACGCGTTAAATTTAAAGCACTCTGCATTGCCTACAAGGCACTGCATAGAGAAGGTCCGAAATTTCTCTGGAATATTTTTAGCTGGTATTCACCAAATAGACCTCTGCGATCGGCTAACGCCAGTCTGATGACCACCGCTAGAATTAAAAAGACGAACTGGGGTGGCAGGAGTTTCAGCTACAATACCATCAAGCAGTGGAACTCCCTTCCATCACATCTTAGGATGTCTCCCACCCTTCTCGACTTTAGAAAACAACTCAAGACGTGGCTTTTTAGAAACTAGCTTCCTGGCATAGTATGTTGAATCGGTAAGCGCCAAGACACCTAAGGGTATAAGTGCGCTATATAAATTGCAAAAAATAAATAAATAAGCAACAACTATGGCTTCGTTGTATCTAATATTGAAAATGCTTCAGTTCTGAATTGATGAGACTGTGAAAGAACTAAAACGAGTCTATTTGAATTTACATCAAAGGTAGTAAAGGGTGGCACTTCTGCAGACTTAAGATTATTTTTTCACTCTGGGGGGATTGGGATGGGGGAATGGAGAGCCCTACTGAGACCTGTCTCAGCACCTGCTTTGTAGAACTGCCGGCCGCCCCGCTGAATTATGTAGAAAGCCTCGACCTAGTTGCTTTTTATCAGTCTTCCTGCTTCCAAGTTAAGGACTGCCCCACGGGGTAATAGTAAAGTATTGAAAACCGGCAGCAAGTAAGCTACAGGCCGCTGAGCATTATGGGATTGATGAATGAGGCCAGACTCAATAATCCTTGGCCTCCGCCCAATCGTTTTATTGCGAACCAGCACAGTACAGTGCTGTATTAGGTTAGAGTGCTGCTTCCACAGGGCGGAAAAACCTGACCCTGTTCCAGGCAAAATAGAAGAGGCCTGTGTTTCGTGTGTATGGCAGCCGACTCACATATAAGCCATTGTTCTGCAGTTTTAGGGCCAGAAACCTCGGAATTTATATTGTGATACTTACACCGATAAATGTGTTTACAGTATGATGATACTGGGCAGTAAAGGGCCCTAATGCACATGCTCTCATCTTTCCACATTGGCCAAGCTGTAAACTGTTTAGCTTTGGAGCACTGTCCTTGGCTGCAGATGAAAGCTTCCTGCCGAGTGTCTGCTGCAGAGTGTGTTTATCTTTGCTGAAGCAACGTTTTCTTAATAATAGTTTAATTGGGGATTTAAACAGATTTTCTCTCTTGTCCTTATGTTTTTAGCTTTCCTCTTAAAGGAGCGGACACAGGAGGACAGAGCTTTGTTAGACATTTTGTGCATATTACACTACGGAAGCGTTTGTTGGGCTAATATTACTATTTATGTAGTTGGACCGAGTGAAATGAAAGATTTGGCTTCCATGGTGTACTCATTTTAGGAAAGAGAGGACTGTATTGCATGCACTGCTGTTGGGCACACGTGATTCAGAGGCACCAAGACTATCTTCATGTTTTGAAAATCTTCAAAATTCAGAAGTGGACTGTTGAACATTTTCCACACTCAATGGAGAGACAGAAGGACAACACTGTTTTCTGAAGTCACGGTCACTCGCCGCATCATGTATATTACTGGCACCATCTTTGTGCATGTTCACCAGTTCCTCATGTACATGCGTGAATGGAGGCGCTTTAAAGCTCTGTCTGTGTCGCCATGTGCTAGCATACATACTTAACATGTATTTTTCCTTTCAGTGGATGAATTCAAAGACTGGGGGGTGGTATAATTTTTACAAAGGTGATTAGTCAGTCTTTCATGATTTGAACATTGTATGTTACTGCATTGAATCCACTATGTCGAAATTACCCCAGTTGACAATACCACTACTTTGAATAATCTCTGTACATAGGTAATTGCACTCATCTTGAGCCTAACCCCAAAACTTGATTATAAACCTTACCCTAGCTTTAAATATAACCTATACCTAATTCTTACCCTGATCCTAACAATATGCCTAACCGTACTTGCTCCCTACACCTAACCCTAACAGTATCCATTACTGTGAATCTAAGGGTGGGAGTATCCCCTACCTTAACCACAAATCAAACAAAACCAATTTAATAGCCTAAACCTAACACTACCCCCTACCCTAAACCTAACAATACACCCTACTCTAGAGATTATTTTTACCCTTGTCCTTACCTCAGTCAATACTTGGTGTTAATAGTAGTGATAGGCTTGTACTAGTAATTTCGATTTACTGGCTTAGTGTTGATAGTAGTGAAAGTCTCATAGTGGTAATATCGATATAATAGATTCTCAGTAATAGGGGTGCACCATTAAGGAAATACCGCTCAATAACTATCAGCTAAAACCTCAGGATTCATAATTAATTCAGCACTCATATTCATACCACACATTACAAACATCATAAAATCTTCACACTTCCATCTCCAGTTTACAAAAATTGGGCAGCTCATCACTACTGAACAAACATTGTTATGTCCCGGCTCGATTTCGATTTCGGTAATGGAGTTTTGGCAATTGTGCACCTTTCTCAGCTAAGTCCTCAGAGATGTTCTACAATTGGTGGCAAAGCTGAATTATAGACATAAAAAAGTATGGTCGCCTCATGCCTATTCGTCGTTGTGACCTTCAAGGCCTACCTATCTCAGCCAAAATTCTATCGAAACATTACTGTGTCCACGAAGTGGTGCATAACAAGAATCTCCATATCTCACAGAATAGCTCGCCATCTCTGACGCTTCAGAGTCTTGAGAAGAATACTCTTCCATTTGAAGAACCAACATTCAAAATGACCATTGCCAGCAATCATTCTCATGAGTTGCTATATCAGTCTAGAACCAGTGGCGCCTCTAGAAGTGAGTTTTTAGGAGGGGCACACACTGGGCCGCAAATAAAACTGATGGGGCAAAGGGCAATTGTGAAGAGTGCACGTGCATGTATACATACATGCATACATTCATATATATATATAGGAATATGGCAGGGTGAGGGACTGTCTTCACTTGTGACTCGCAATTGGTGAGGGACATAATGCATGACATGAATTTGTGGTATGCGTGCTCATCACTACTAAGTGACATTTGAACTGATTTTGTGAGCATGCAGCCGCACTCACGATGAGATTACATTTGAAATGAATCATGCAATAATGGCGGACACAAATCGAGAATATGTTTGTGGACATGGCAGTCCGTCTTCCCTTACCGCACTAGGACTTGTCAAATCAGTGTGGGACAGGAGTGTTTTAAATGCGGGTTGAAAGAAATATGTGCAATGGCATTGAGAAAGGCTGTAATGCTGAAACGCGTCTACCAATCAAATAAAGTGAAGGCTTGGAAACCGTTGAGTGCTCGGATTGTCCTTACGGGGATCTTTTGCTGGATCATTGTTGCGTGATAGCCACAGTCACGACGCAGGCACCCGCCCGTGAGCTTGTTCGGCAGTATGTGGCAATTGGTGACTGGGATATATTTCAATATATCAATTTATTTAAGGGGTTCCACTGGGGTTAAGGCAACACTAGCTTCTTGGCCTGCCGTCGCCGCATGCATTAGTTCTCCAGCCTGCACCAGCTCTGGGGCCTTCATTAGGTCCCTGGTCTATGGTAGGTCCCAATCGTCTACGAGTTCCCTAAACTTAACAAGTTCAGCCTGTGTATTTGGTCTTCCAGATTAACTCGCAACTGGACTTTTTGTTGTTTGGTTAAATGATCAGCAGCAAGGCTGGCCTGTAGTGTTTTTTTCTGTGAGCCGCATGGAGTGGCTACCAACAAGAACCTCGACTATATTGTATTTTTTATACTGAGCATTGAAAGCGGGCTTATAACACGGTAGATGTTCACACAGTTTGATGCTGCATGTGGCTAGGGCTAATGTGTTTATAAAGAGGGCATGTATTGCACCTATGGTACTGGTGTCATGACAAACTGTGCACTTGTCTAGCTTGAGAGCTTGGGCACCAGATTGGGTTCTTCTGCATATTTCAAATGATGGGTGCTTAAAAGCCAGAAAATGCTATGGATGCTGAATGTAGCAGATCTGTGTGAAGATAATCCTGTCATCTTGGCAGGGTGTGACGATGGCAATGCATCACTGCACAAGATCTGCTGAACTTTAGCTCTAGACACCTATTGTACATGAGCTAATTAGCTGTTATGTGTATTTTTTCGTTTTTTGCTAAGCTTAGTACAAAAAACGCATTAACAAAACTGTAGTAGTCTATCTTTATTATCTGACATCATAGGCGATTAGACGGTTACAGTTGTAGGTGGTTTTCACTTGGCAGAGGGCAAGCAATGGCGCTGGGTACTCTCCTTGGCAGGTCTGCATGGTTGTATAGTCAAGAAAAAAGCCGACGTTACCATTGACTTGTTTGTCATCGTGTCTTCACTACATCTTCCCTTTAGCGACCAGTCGTGGTGGTTGCAGAGGTGCCTTATCTTTCAAGAACCCGCCCAGTTCAAGTTGTGTGACTTGAGACTTTTAACTCTGCAACCGGTTAGTACCAGATTTCAGGTCTCTGGTATTTACCTGTCAGAAGTTGTTTTATATATGTTCGGTACTAAATAGTGTTTTACATTAGGGAGGAGTGTTCCTGGTCGTGATTTTATGGGCCGTTCAAACACGAAGTTAGTGCGCTCAAGTTGGCGGAGAAGTTGTCAGGGCAAAGCAATGTACGCTCCCATGCAACATAGAGTGTGGTCAAAGACAACAACCTTTCCTTTTGAAACCCATACCCCTGCAACCTAACAATTCCTAACCTCCTCTAGATCATCTATTAATCCCACCAAATATCTGCATGAACTCACATACCTCCCTCACTCCCTCCAGAAGAAACTGGAGTGAATGCATGGAATGGTTTCCTTAAGACTAATCCCAGTACAGTAAGCAACATTAACCAATAACACTGGACAAATTAGTAGTGCCAGGCGAGATCGTGAGTTACTGTTACTTAAGATAACTGTAACTGGTGAATTTCAGTGATTTTGTTAGTTTAAAACATTGTTTTAACTGACATTTTGACCTAACTATAATGCGCTTTTAACCTTTGGTTTTTTTCTTTAAATTTCTAGTTTAAAAAAAAAAAATACCTAATTATAACTGTCACTTTAGCCTTTATTTTTGTTTCAGTGAATTTCTATATTTGTTTTGGGCGTAAAGTTCGATGTCCATCGCCGTGTGTGGCGTGCGGTTTGCCTGGCCCTGCCCCCAACCCTGTGGGCATCCTGACCCCTGTACACAGCTTTCATATAAAATGGTGAATTTTAGTGTTTTTTCCCTTTAAAACAGTAAATTTTATCTGACATTTTCATCTAACTATAACGTCCCCACAACATTTGTTTTTTTTCACTGGTAAAAAAAATATATATATATGTGTGTGTGTATATATATAAAAAAAATATATATATATATACACACATATACACACACACACATATATATATATATGTTAACTATAACTCACGCGACCGCCATGCCCAGTTTTCTCATCAATAATTTTACAGCAAATGTTGCAGTGATATAAATGATGTCATAGAAGATGTCATGAGTGATGTAATATGTGGGGCAATTAGCAGTGCATGGCGAGGGGGCAAGTTATAGTTACTTTAGGGTGCAAGTTTTAGTTTCTTGAAGTAACTCTAACTATAACTGCTGAATTTCTATGGTTTTGTGTGTGTCAAATCTGAACCTAACTATAACGTCCCTGTAACCTTTGGTTTTTTAGTGAATTTCTAAGGATTTTCAAATTCTATTTCCTAACTATAACGTCCCTGTAACCTTTGGTTTTTTGAGTTAATTTATAGGTTTTTTTCAACGTAAAGTAATAAATATTACTACACTTTAATCCAACCACCACCGCTCCTTTGGCCGTGTGCGGTGCTTAGTTGGCCGAGTATACTGGCCAACCCCCAAATGCAGCCAACCACACGCTGCACACGGCGGGAAACAGATGAAATGTCCGCTCCCAGCGGGCGGGAGCATTTTTGATGTTCCCGCCCGCTGGTAGCAGACTTAGGGGCCGATTCCCATTCAGGCCGGAAATCTCCCCAACCGAGCCGGACCCGGAGAGATTTCCGACCGAATCGGACTCTAGCAGTCCGACCGAATGAGTACGATGCGCATGCATGCTATCGGACTCGATTCGGTCGGACTCCCATTGAAGTCAATGGGAGCCGGTCGTACAACGCGTACGCGGGCTCCCATTGACTCAATGGGTGCGAGGCAAACTAGGGCGCCCCCTTCCACGGGTTCGCGTCGATGCGGTTCGCGCCGCACACGCACAGGTAGGGGGGACCCATGGGTCCCCCCTGTGTGCGACTCGCGTGGCTATGCGTACATGGGGGTCCGACACGGACCCCCAAAGTCCGGCTCCGACAGCTGTTTCGAGCCGGACGGTGCGGGTCAGTCGGACTGCTCAAGGCGCGCATCGTACTTGCCCGGCCGGGCAACGTCTCCATCGCGCGGTGCGAGTCGTGTCCGAGCGAGTCGGTCGGTGTGGTTCAGACCCGTGAACGAGTCGGTCGGCGATTTCGCGTGCGCTCGCATCGTACTCGCTCGGCCGGACGCGCGTTCGAATCGGTCGGAAAAGAGGGCTCCGAATCGGATCCGGTTAAGCCGAATCCGATTCAGTGCGCTACCGGCCGAGATCGGAATTGGCCCCTTAGTGTTTGCTCTCGCTTGGCGGGATCTTTAAGATTGCTCCCGCCAAGCGAGAGCAAGCATAGGTTTCCCTGCCTGCATCACTGTAGGCAGGGAAACTGCTATGTTCCTTGGCTGGGTACCTTGGGACAAAGCTGGCTCTGGCACTGGGGGATGGAGTCCCCCAGAGGCATTATTGACTCAGAGAGAGGGGGCATACGGCCCCCCTCCCAGTTCTTTGGGGGCATACGGCCCGCCTCCCAGGCCCCAGGGGTTGGTGTCCCCAGTGCTGAAAACGGCATGGCCAGGCCTCAGGGATGGTGGTTTCTGGGGCTGAAATCTGCCCGGGAGGGGGGCTGCATGCCCCCTCCCCCTCTTTCACTTTGGCCTGTCCCGGGGAATGAGGTCCCCGGGGACAAAATAGGCCCGGGAGGGGGGCCAGGAGTCCCCCTCACAGTTAACTTTAAGGCTGGGCCCCAGGGGATGGATAAGGGATGGGGTCCCCTGGCCAAAATCGGCCTGGGGAGGGTGGCCACACGCGCCCCCCTCCCTTATTTATACTGCTAAATATTCCCCCCCCCGGACCTGGCCCACTCAAGGGTCATTAAAGGAAAAACAAGTGCAGGAGCCTGCGCTTGTTTTTTTCCTTTTATATCATAGATTTATGGTTCCTCCTCAAATTTGTGGTAAAAAAAAATGTAAAAAGCATTCTTGGCCCCAGGCGGGGTCCCTGTGGGACCCCACCTCCAGGCCTAGGGGGTCAGGGTATTCCTACTCTGCTCCCTTATTTATTTTGTTCTTTTTTTTGGGACTCGGCTGAGTCCGAGTCCCAGGATGGCTGCCAACACATCCTGGTTGAGGTGTTGGTAGCTAATCAGATCTCACCAAGAGATCTGTTGGATCCAAGGAGGATTCGCATCCCTCGATATCTATAAGTCTTTTTTCTTTAATATCTCCAGAACTACTCAACAGATTTACACCAAATTAAAAAAGGGCTCTTTCTGGACCAAGAGCTAGCTTTCTGCCAAATTTGGTGTAATTCTGTTCAGCAGTTCGTGCTGTAGACGTGTTCAAAATCCCTGTGAGAAATTGCATGGGAAAACACGTTTAGGGACCTCCCCCTTTTCTCGACCCCTGCTTGACGAATCACCCTGACACTTTCTAAATAGCATCTGAACCGAGTGGCAAACTAGTTTTGAAAATATTGCGTACAATCGTGAAATGGCACTAACGTTTTTAGCAAAACAAAAATGCAATTCCTAAGGAAACTAGGTTATATATATATATATATATATATATATATATATATATAGATAGATATATATGTTTTAAAGGTGGTTAGTGGTGAAGGGTAATAAATGTAATTTTAGGGTTTTAGGGATAGGTAAAGGTAATTTTATGATTTTAGGGTTGGGTAGAGGTAAGGGTAATTTTAGGGGTGGGTAGTGGTAAGAGGTAGTAAGGATAATTTTAGAATTTAGAGGTGGATAATGGTATAGGGTGGTAAGGGTAATTTTAGGATTATGGGATGGGTAGTGGTAAAGGGTGGTAAGGGTCATTTTGGGGTTTAGAGGTGGGAGATGGTAAAGAGTGTTAAGGGTAATTTTAGGGTTAATGCAGTGAGTAGTAGTAGTGGGTGGTAAGTGCCATTTTAGGGTATGTGGGTAGTGGTAAAGGGCGTCAGGGTTATTTAAAAAAGGAAAACAATACATTTAAAATTAATTTAAAAAAAATTAAATTAAAAATACGTGTGTGTGTGTGTGTGTGTATATATATATATATATCTATATATAAATATATATATATCTATAATTATTTTACTACATACAAAGAACGGCGGCAGGGTATATGTTGCTGCACAAACTACACGTGTTATTCTGTGTATTGTCTAACAACCAATGCCCACATCCCGAAACTAGCCACCTACTATGGTTTCAAAACACAAAATAGAAATACAAAGACTGGGAGAGGAATTGTTACGAGAACACAAGTTCATAGGGTGCAAATCCCACAAATAATGCACGAAAACGATAACAGAAATGCCGAGTCTTTCACTTTTTAGTTTTGTAGATCCTTTTATTCTTTATTGAACATACAACAGCCAACGCGTTTCACCCTTGCGGGCTTCTTCAGGGCAAAAAAATAGTCCACACAATCCACGAACTGTAGTCCATATGATGCGAGCTCTAGTCGAACGGCACTTTCTCAAATGCTTTAAACTTTACCGCAGAGTCTGAAAAAATGTATTTATTCCATATGCAATGGTCCTAGATCACTGTCCCATTTCAGGAATACTTCGAAGTGACACGATTGCACCGGATGGCCGTGAAAAGAGGCTGGCGATTGAGCGCGTAATACCCAACATAGTCTGGTCCCGGAATGGGACAGTGATCTAGGACCATTGCATATGGAATAAATACGTTTTTCAGACTCTGCGGTAAAGTTTAAAGCATTTATAATTATTACCTAATAACTTTGGCCCCGTTTGACGAATCTTCACAAAACGTTCCAAAAAAAGTTAATCCACCTCAGCTCCTTCCTGGAAAGTTTCAGTGTGATCCGTCATGCAGGGGGCGAGATAAAAGGGGGGTCCCAAAACGCAAAATCCCCATGCATTTTCCATAGACTTCTTTATACAAGGCTACAGCAAAAACTGCTGAACGGAATTACACCAAATTTGGCAGGAAGCTAGATCTTGGTCCGCAGATTGTGCTTTTTGTGCTTTGGCGTAA
This sequence comes from Calotriton arnoldi, assembly GCA_963921515.1. Classification (NCBI taxonomy): domain Eukaryota; kingdom Metazoa; phylum Chordata; class Amphibia; order Caudata; family Salamandridae; genus Calotriton; species Calotriton arnoldi. The sequence continues at coordinate 2,362,223 of CAWUFW010000289.1, forward strand.
TCCGTTCAGTAGTTTTTGAGAAATTAAAGGACAAAAATAATTGTATGTCTGGACGGTTGGGTCTCAAGAGACTCTGGTGGGAATGCCCATTTAAAAATAGAGCCTTCTGATTGGCCGAGGGAGCTTTATTTCCCTTGGGCCATCTCGCTCCTGCAGGAGTCAGAATTCAAAGAAGCTTGGATGATGTCATCAATGATGTCATTTGGGATGTCATCAGTGATGTCAAAACATGAGAGTTGGCATATGTGAGGTCATAAGCACTCTGCTAACTCTAACTGGTGAATTTATGTTTTTTTTTTTTTTTATAGGTCAAAACATTCATGTTGTCACTGACAATTTCACCTAACTGTAACGTTGCAGCTTTGTTTTTTTCTGTGAATGTATTCATATCCTCTCTCTCTTTCTTTTTTCATGAATTCTGCAACACCCTCATCTAACACTCTACTACTGGGCCTAGATCAGGAAATGATTTTATTAAAGAAATTCTTGTTTTTGGCGCTACAACTCAGATCGGTTTTGCTAGACTAGGCAAATTGAAAGTTGATCATCAGCCATAGAGCTGCTTCCAAATTCTTGCATATTCTTATATATTCTAAGCTATAGTTGAACAGTCCAGCATTGCCTTTGCATCAAAGAGGCTCTGAAGATTGTGCCCGGTAGTTGTGCCTCTAATTCCTCCACCAGCCGCCTGCTAACTACTGCCCTCCTTAGGGAAATGCAGCCGAGTTCTAAGTGAGGAAGGCAATTGAGGATAGCATTTCTTTGACACATTGTTGGCTAAGGACTTTTTTACTAGTGATCCACGATTTTATATTTTGAAGAATAGCGTTTCCATTAAAGACAAATTAAACCTACAAAAGGATGAACTAATTCGATGAAAACCTTTCTGCCCATTCCGGTGACACGTTGGTGCTTTGTGTTTAGTTCTACTTGTTGCCTCTGACAGCGGCTGTCGCCCCATCTGAGCACAGATAAGGATGTAACGTCCATTTTAGGAATTCTCGTCTATCAGAGCAACTCCTTTCACCGTGTGTATTAAAATAATACAATTGTATTTCTATAGCGTGGCAGCCGCTTTGAACTAATAGCGTTCGAGGAAGAATACTCTAGAATATTGGAGCATTCTGAATTTAATGGGAAGAGGTTTACACGTTAAAAGAATCAGTGGTTAGCAGGGGCGTTGTTATTCGACTTCAGCTAACGTGAATGTGCCTGTGACCTCCAAGACAGACGGACGACATAATCTCTGTGACAGCGACAGGATGGAAGAGGTCGCCACGGGCTCTTTGCTGCTGCCGCTGCTTGGTGGAGCCATTTGTCTGTAAAGTATGCCTGGTAGCTATGTGTGTATTCTGTGAGGATGATCAGGTGAAGGGAAAAGGCTGTCCGCTGACATTTGAACGAATCCCTTCCAGCCCGTGGTTTACTGTGCATTTAAGCTCCTTGCTAGCAGGCAGGACTGGCTTTTTCACATCTGTGGCTTGTCGCTGTGGATTGGGTGTTGATGTGAGGCTAGATAATGCACGGTTAAACAAATGAAATGGACTCTTGATCGCACTAAAGTGACATGCCCCGGCCGTCTAGCTTTACCAGGTTCTAATAAATTCTTAAGTCTGTCCGCCTAAGTATATCTAGTGATGGGAAACACGAGCTCTGGCACCAGCAGGCTCTGCGCTGGTCGTAGAGTGACTATGCCTGCCATGTCATTCAGATTGCAAACAATATATCTTGTTTATTTTTCTTATGTATTTATTTATTTATACTTGTTTTAGAAAACCTTAAATTGAACCCTGCATGTTTCAGAGCTCTGGAGAGAACATAGGAACAGGTACAAATTCTTTGATAGGTTTGATACACTCTGGTCAATCACAGTGCATATACTACTAAATATAAAGGGCCCGATGCACAAACGCATTTATAAATACGAGAAGTAGTATGCACAAGTAAGTTTTTTTATCTACACTTACATACCTTTGTGAATCTGCCCGAAACGTCCAACCCCTTATTTGTAAAAATAGAAAGAGGGCACAGTCCTTTTCTGTTTGTACAGACTGTATATGAATATTCCCATTTTAGATATTTTGGGGCCAGTTCACAGAGGATTGTAAGAGAACATAAAATGCATACTCCAGAATAGGCCTCAATATCTAATGGTTATTGGGACAGCATACATAGATCAGAACATGGTGAATATAAGATTACATTTAAAATGTATTACACATTGGGAGTGAAAGGTGAAAAAGTTCTACAAAGACCATAGATTAATAGTGCCTTATGGAACAGATGTGGCTACTCAATCTACACATCACATCCAAATTTATATTTCTTTTTTAATTTTCCCATTTTCTAAAAAAGGGATAGTAAGTGCACTATTGATCACCTTATGTAGCAGTCTCAACGTTTGTAGTATTCAAAATTGCACAATTATTAAAAACAAATGCAAAACATTTAATCATGAGTGAATAACCATGCATGCGGTGCAAAACGTGAAAAAACACTTCTTCTCACGTTCAGGATGACACTTCATTGAAATGTCAGAAACTGTGTAAATAAGTACTGCGCTCTAGAGACAAACAGTTCACCCTAATATATACACCAGGAGTCTCCAACCTTTTCTGTAGTGAGAGCTACTTCTGATCAGTGAAAATCATTGTGAGCTGCTGAAGGTTAAATAACTTGCGCATTGTGCAGGCTCCCCCAGGCCCAGCTTCATTGACTTTAATCCTAATGTTCTGATACTGTGGCTTGAACAAAATACTTTGGCTAGGGGCACTATGACAGGGGTGCCATGTGTGTCAGTGAGAGCGTGCTCTCTGGGGATGTATGAACATGTGTGTGTATGAAAGGAATATATTTGTATGGGTGACTGAGACACTGTGTCGTATGTACTTGCAGCACTGGACATACCTTTCGCCGTATGTGGCACTATTACCTGTATAACACAAACATACATTCATTTTTTTTAAATGGGAGAAATTTAAAGTGCAAAAAAATGTTCTGCAAAAACGTTCATAATTGTAGAAAAATGACGTGTGGACTTAATAATGTGTTCAACAACCATTGTTATCAAAAGAGTCCATTACTCAGAATATTTCATACCATCTGGAATGAGCCATGTCTGGAAGTAACTGTTTTCTGAAAAAATGCGAGAGGGATTAGTAAAAGAAGTGTATGATATTTGTATGTAAAAAAAGTCTCTAAAGGCAGACCTAACCACAAAAAAGCTCAGTGCTCAATTTAATGTTCTTCCTGCAAGAGTCCACATAAAAGGAGGTCAGGGTGTTAACAGTTATTTAGAAACATCTAATTGTTTTACTCAATACACGGTGGTGAACCATTCTCACCTGTTGTCCTTTGTGGCTCCTGTTTCGTGTGTCAACTTGAAAAGACCCACTACTTGAAAAAACTTTGTCTCTTTGCATTGTGCTATGTTGGTTATGATATCCGCTGGGGTTTGATGTAATGCGCATAGTCTATGAAACGCTCCCCCGTCAGACTTGTATTTTTAGGTGGTACTGTGCCTCTGGGAATGGTATTGAATGACTGGATTCCTCACCGCTTCGCTGGATATCCATCACTCAAGCAGCTGCAGGATTGAGGAGATGTAGTGTGGCCAGGCGGAGGTGAGTTTTGGCTGAATCCGATCCAGTAGGCACGGTCAAACCCTGCTAATAGATTCTAGATAAGTGGATGTGTTCTCCCAGTGATAATTGGAATTATTGTTCAAAATTAATTGCAAGTTGAACCAATAAATTTGAGACAGGCTCTCAGGGTAAAGATCCTGAGTTTATTGAGCTAGTGTGTCCATGTTCTTGGGAACAGCACTTCATCAAAATAATCATGATACCGATGCCTCAGAACGAGTTGTCATGGACACTGTATTAATATAAAAGTTATGCAGAAAGACCATGCGATCCCAGAAAACGTGGTGTGCCTTCAACATGCAGAATGGATCATGTCATGCAACTTATTGGATCCCAATAGTTCTGATGCTGTTTTGGGTTTCTGATGCTCCTTGTATGTAAATAACCAAGACATTGGTGCACTAAAGTTGATGATACAGCTTAGAGTCTTCTTGTGAAATGTCCGCGTGGACGTCTGTTATTTAATATTGTAATCTATTGTTGCCTTGCCGTTTTTGGTTCTGGAGTGTTTGAGTATCAGGCAAATTGGCCCTACTTGTAGTTTACATCAGAAGAATGTTGTGGGGATGGAAGCTTTGTAATTTGAACGTACTGTTGGTATCAAATATTTCGACTTTCACTCATCTCATTTAACTCCTATCTTAGTAAAACTCTTTCTGCAATAACTTGCACTTTTTTTCATACACATTCCAAAATTGTCTTTCTAAATGTTTTACATTTATGTGCTTTGTCGGCAATGTGTGATACTACAGGTGCAGTCAAGTTCTTGCATCAAATCCTCAATTTATGTTGAATGATCTGAGTTGTAATCTTTTGTGTGGTTTTGCCCACAGTCAGCAAGTCGCAAGGACCTATCAAGGCATTTTGGTATTCCAGTTCAATACATTTTCTTGTGTGATTTGGACATTCTTATATGTGAACATATTCCCTGTGATTGTCTGGAGGCATGCTGAACAATTGTCACTCTTGTGATGTCCTTGGACAGGTGGGAGACTCAACATTCTTCGAAGATCCTAGATGAGTTGATCACATTTTAATTGATTTTTTATCTATGGAGTCAAAGTTTGGTTCGTCCCTTAGGCCTGATATGCCAGTCAACAGGTGCCATTCTTTAAAATGAATGTTTGTTCGTTGCTAGTAAAAATGTTGTAGCACAAGTCAATTTTGGCTCCTCATGTCCATGGTTCTGCTCGAGAAATTGTGCCCTTTGTGTAAACCAAGCCTCTTTAGGGCATTCTTCAAGTGCCTATTAGGATAACCCCTTGCTTTGCAATCGCTCCATTGGTCTGTGGGCATTGTCAAAATAATCATCTTTGTTTAAATGGTTTCTCCTTATATTCAAAGATTGGATGGCTTTTGTTGTTGTCATAATTTAAAAAAAATGACCCCATGCCATAGAGGAAAAACTCCCACTTTCAGCTGGTTATGAGTAATCTCTAAATCTTATACTCTCTCCTTGCTTGTGTTTCTGCATTACCCAAAACCATTATCAACGTATTAGCGTGAAAGAAAAAATTAGATAACACGTGTGGTATATTGCCCCCTTCAACATGTCAGTAGACTAAAAGTAAGCCTTCTTTTATCTAATGTTGTTGTGTGTGTTAGAGGTAGTGGGACCCCTTTGGTCCCTGACCGACTCCGTAGAATAGTGACATAAGTGATTGGGTGTGGTTAAGAAATTTCATGACAGCACATGCAGTTACAGTTACACTCTGATGAATAAAGACGTGTATACCAAGCTCCATGTGTGGTGTGATTATTTACATGTATCCAGGCTGAAGAGGACGCTACACCTGACGGCAAGATAGGGGATTATGTAAACACCGCAACCCGAAGAATCGAGAGTGCTCTTCCGGAGAGGTTGTTGTGGTCCAGCAAACTTCTCGGGCGTGCCACATGTGCCTTAGTCGAAGTCAAAATCGACAGTTGGCAGATGTGGAGTCAAAGCGTCACTCCAGCCAGTGCAAGGCCGGTGAAGAAAGTGAAGGCCCTATAGAAAGTTTGTTTGTCATCAGCTACAAAATTTGGTGGTTAAGTTGAGACGAAATATGGCGCCTCAGCCTAACACAGAACCATACAGTACAACAACGCTAAAGTCAGCGACAACCAGGTACAGCGAAGCTCTAAAGGCAGTGATAGCCGAGTGCAAGGAAGCGCTAAAAGCGGCAGCATTTCTGATGCAAAGTATGTATTTGTATTCATACAATACGACAACGTTAAAGACAGCGACAACTAGGTACAGCGAAGCTCTAAAGGCAGTGATAGCCGAGTGCAAGGAAGCGCTAAAAGCGGCAACATTTCTGACGCAAAGTATGTATTTGTATTTTTGATTTATAAAGCGCATATAGCCAACTGGCATCAAAGCTCTAGCAATGCAAAGAAACGCTAAAGGCAGTAAAAACCAGGTACAATGCAAAGAGGTGAGAGGGGTGAAGATTCCGTGCAAGAAACAAAACCGCTACTTACTGCCAAAGAAGAAGATAGCACCTCATAACGAGAGAGCGGCACAATGACCCAAATGTTAGCACACGCCTAGTGCTAAACGAAGGTGCCAGTCCAAGTGTGCAGCAGACACTGCCGGAGTGGACTCCGCTCTAGCCAGCAGAAAGTTCTACAGGTTATGATGCTGCTACATTCTTAAAACTACCGCCTCCCTTCGATACCTCAAAAGCAGAATATTGGCGACAGGTGGACTGCCTGGAACAAATCCTTTGATGATTTCATTGATGCACTGGAAGAAGGAAATGACAAAAATATCGTTAATGTTAATGAAATTTATAAAAGCGCAGGTGTCTTGGCGCTGAGGACCACAGTGAGCACATTTAGCGTCTAGACCTGAAATAACCAGGTCTTTAACTTTTTCCTAAAACTCACTAAGGAGCTAGCATTCCTGAGTTCCATTGGAAGGGTGTTCCAGAGTTTGGAGGTGCCATAGTGAAAGCTACGGCCACCCCAATGCGCCGTGCGGATTCTGGGGACTGTAAGAAGTCTAGCCCCCTCCGAACGTAAGTGTCTGGTAGGTTTGTACCATACAAAGAGATTCTGGAGAAAAGAAGGACCTGCACAATTCAAAGCTTTGTAGGCAAGACACAGAGCCTTAAACTTAATACGCTGGGAAACAGGGAGCCAGTGCAAATTGCGGATTTCCTTAGATACCGTTATATGCCTGGGGATGTTAAGCAAAAGACGAGCAGCTGAATTTTGGACCATCTGAAGCTTCTTTAAACACTGCTTCTGCACATTCAAATATAGCCCATTACAGTAGTCCAACTTGGACTGAATAAGAGAGGTAACAACCGTTTTTCTGGTATCCACGGGGATGTACGGAAGTATCTTCCTTATTTTCTTTATAAGAAAATAGGAGGCCGAGACGATGGTGTTGGTCTGCTGACAAAGTGTTAGTTTATTGTCAATCCAAACACCTAGATTCTTGACTTTAGCTGCTGGTATGGGAGGTGTACCCATCTCTGCCGGCCACCACAGATTACCCCAGGTTGGCTGCATATTACCAAAGATCAAAACCTCGGTTTTTTCAGAATTGAGTTTGAGGCAATGTGCACTCATCAATTTGTTGATTGTACCCATACAGTTTTGAAACTGCTGGATGGGAGAGGTTTGATGTTTGTATGCAGCTACCACAATCTGAGTATCATCAGCGTATGACGTCAAACTAAATCCAAATTCACGGATCAATGGGGCCAGTTCAGAAACGTAGATGTTGAACAAAGAAGGACTTAGTGAACTGCCCTGTGGCACACCACATGGCAAGATATAAGGGGCCGAGTCAAAACCATCAAGTGACACCGTTGATCGCCGATCCTTCAGGAAGGAAGACAGTAGTGCCAGGGCAGAGCCCCCTACTCCCAACTTCTCTAACCGCTGCTGCAAAAGAGTGTGATCAACCGTGTCAAAAGCGGCCGATAAATCGAGGAGCACAAGAGCAGCTGTGCCTCCTACGTCCATTACCGCTCTAATCTCTTCGGTAGCTTTAATAAGTGCCGTTTCCGTGCTGTGTTCTTTACGAAACCCAAACTGTGAATGGTCCAGCAAGTTGTTATCCCTAATGAATTGAGTATTCATGATTTTATCCACTATTTTTGCCGGTGTAGGCAATCTGGCTATGGGTCGATAGTTATTGGGGTTAAATGCATCTAAGGTCGGTTTTTTTAACAAAGGGAGGATGGACGTCTCTTTCCAACTAACAGGGAAGGTACCAGAGGTAAACATAGAGTTGAAAATATCTACATAACCTGGACTCACCAGATCCACTATTTCTTTAAGAAGTGCTGGTGGGCACGGATCCATAGGAGATCCTGACCTGGCTTCGTTTAAGAGTTTTTCTACTACTTCCAAGGAAACGGGGGAAAAAGTAATCAGAGTACTTAAATATCTAAAGAATTTGGCGGGTGAAGGAGTCAAAGAAGTGGTAAAGAAAATACCACCCGGTGATGAAGTGACTTACCGTCAAATCAGAGAGGCGTTAAACACCAAGCTCAATCCAAGACCAAATGTTGACTCTGAAAGGTACACTTTCAGTCAAGAAAGGCAGAAAGCTGGTGAAACGATGGACAAGTTCGTAGAAAGACTTGATTCACTCATCCAGCATTACAAATTGAAGGAGTTCAGTGATGAAGAGGCCATGCGTCTCAGAGTAATAGATGGCTGTCTCTCTGATTCCTTCATATGACGAATGCTGAAAGAGACACTCAGTTTAGAGCGAGTACTACTGGCTGCGAGAGTGGAAGAAAGAGCTGACAGGCAAGCCACTAACTTGGAGGCCGGAACGGCCCAAGCTGAATCAGCGCTGAGTGTGAAAAGTAAGCAGAAACACAAGGTAGAAGGCCACAAAGTAATGTCTCCAAAGAAAAAGAAGTTGTTTTTCAATGTGAATTTTCCTTTGGACATGAGGGTAAATGTCCAGCCATTGCACAGATATGCAAAGGCTGTGGAAAAGATAACCATTTTGTAACGGTTTTCAAAGCGAGGGAAAGATCAAGTGCGTCACGCCGAGAAAACAAAATGGATGCCAGAAAGTTCTGGAGACGTTACAACCACGCACACAAGGCCAAGCAGCAACATCAGTTGAGGCAAGAAGAAGCTGAATGACGTTGATTGTCATCAAATTTCTCATCTAAAAGTTTGTCATCATCATTGTCAAGCGACAGTGAAGAAGATGGGTGTACAATGTCAATGTCGACCACTGGACGACGTGTGCATGTAGGATTAGCTTCTTGCAAGGAAGAATGCCAGTTGAAGCTAGATCGACAAGTGAAAGTGCAAAATTCATTTGGACACTGTCCCTAAATCACACTGAAAGTGAATAGGCTCTCCATACCTTTCATCATAGACAGTGGCGCATCGATAAACATTATGCCAGCGGAAAAATAAAATGAACTGCCTCCAGTGCTGCGCTTAACCCAGTGAAAAACCAAAGTGTATTTGTGGCTGCTTCGATGCCACTGCAAAGTCAAGGTTCATTTATAGCAACTGTGAAGCATAAAAAGCCAAAAGTACAAGCACCAATTTATGCCTGCAAGGCACTTCATTGAGTGCATGTTTACTCAGTTTCAGCATTGCTGCTGACATGGTGCTGATATCTGTAAACTATAGCGTTAAATGCCTATCATGAAATAGTGAATCAGTTTCCATCCTTGCTTCATGGACTAGGAAGACTTAAGGCAATGAAAGTGCAACTTTACATAAATGAGGACATCCCTCCTGCTGCTCAATGACATAGTCGAATTGCATTTCTTTTACAAGAGGCTACTGAGAAAGAACTTGAGACACTGTTAAAGCATGACGTTATTGAGCGATCCACTGCTCCAACACCATGGGTATCATCCATAGTGGTAGTGCTGAATAAGGATAATGGAGGAGCCGTGCGCATCTGCGTTGATAGGCGCCATGCTAACAAGGCAATTGAAAGAGAACAACATCCAGGTTCACACATTGCTGACATGATTACGCAGCTGAATGAAGCCAAAGTCTTTTCCCGAATTGATTGGAACAAAGGGTATCACTAACTCAAACTGGAAGAAAATTGCTGTCACTTTACTACCTTTTCGACTCATGTTGGTTTATTTAGATATAAAAGACTAAATTTCGGGGTGTCATCAGCTGCAGAACTCTCAGGATGTCATTCTTCGCATAATACTGCCAGTCACAAATGCTTTCAAGTACAGTGATGACATATTGGTTTTTGGGGCCACTCGAAAGGAACATGATAAAGCTCTTAAACAAGTGTGTCTTATACTTGCTGGTGCAGGTCTCACTTTAAATGCAGCAAAGTGTGAGTTTCATAAAACAAAACTCAAGTTCTTTAGTCATATCTTTTCAGGTGGGGGACTACAGATCCAAATGAAGTACAAGCGTTGTCATCCACTTCTCCCCCACACGATGTAGCTATGCTGCAATCCTTCCTTCGTATGGCCAGTTGCTGTTCAAGGTATATATGTTTCTTTTCCACTGTAAGTGCCCCACTGAGAGACTTTACAAAACTAAATGTTTCATTTTGATGTTCACTTGAATGTGAACAAATCTTCAAGAAAATCAAATATGCGATTGAGAATGCCACTGAAATGGCATACTTTGATTGGAAGCTACAAACGGAGATTGTTTTTGATTCCAGCCCAGTGGGGTTAGGTGCCATACTTGCCCACCACAACAGATGTCCTAATGCACCAAGACACATTGTGGCTTATGCTAGCAGGAGTTTATCACGCACCGAACATTCCTATTCATAACCTGAAAAAGAAAGCCTTGCTGTGGTGTGGGCTTGTGAGCATTTTCATGGGCTCTTCTATAGAAAACACTTCACAGTTGTCACTGACCACCAAGCAGTACTCACTATTTTCGGCAATCCTTAAGCCACAATGCCCCTTCGCATTGAGAGGTGAGGGGAGCAATTGCAGGAGTATGATTATACGATTGTGCATCGTCCAGGGAAAGATAAAAACCCTGCTGACTAGTTCTCACGTGTACCAATATTGTGTCATGGCACCATTTCCAAAGCAGCTGATGCTTATGTCAACTTCATCGTGAAATCCAGTACCCCTGCTGCCATATCGGTGGACCAAATCAGTACTGCCACGAGCATTGACAGAGATTTGCTAATACTCAAAGACATTATTACACTTCAATTGTGGCGAAAACATACTCAATCTCTTCATGATGACCTTGAATACCATAAATGTGCAGGAAGAACTTTCAGTTACCCCAGAAGGCAAAATCTTACAAGGGTCAAGAATTGTCATACCTGGGAGTCTAAGACAACAAGTCATTGAACTGGCACATGAGGGTAATTATGGAGTTGTTGCCACTAAACAAGGCCTATGGGACCAAGTGGTCTTTCCTCGCCATGATGAAAGAGTTGAATGGAATAAAGGACATGTCATTTGTGCAACTGTTTTTCATCCAAAACCACCCCGCTTCCATTGAACATGTCTGATCTTCCAAAGCATGCCTGGAAAAAGATTGCAGTTGATTTCTTTGCTGGGGAGGTTCCCGCCCATTTAAAGAATTTTATGAGGCCATGCATCTCATATTTAGGCGACCTGGCCCCTCTGGAGGCCTTTAGGCTCCACTGGCTCGGGAGGGGCCTCCACTGGATCCTCGCCGGCGGTTTCGCACTCGTTGCGAGTCTGGCCCCATGGATCAGGAGCGGAGGCGCTGGCGAAACCAAAACCTTCATCGGCACCTGTTCCAGTGCTCACGCCCCACAGTAGTGCCATCACCATTGTCATTTCCAACTCTAACATGGAGCCGGTCGGGCGTCGACCATGCTCTGGATTGGAGCCAGTGACTTTTGCCTTGGACAGGCCTGGAGAGGGAGACAAATGGGAGGGGTCTGAGGACTTATTTGGATACCAGCATCCCCTAGATGAGAAAGAGGATAACTAGTATGAGGAACTGGGAGAGGCCAGTGGGTTAGAAACCACACCTGTCACTGCCTTGGTCTCTCCTCCTACCGTGGCTACGTAGAAGGGAGCCTCTTTCCTTATGGTGGTGCTTAGGGCAGCTGAGGTAATGGACCTTCAGATACCCTCAGTGGCAGTGAAGATGAACGTCTTGCCAGAGGTGCTTCAGCCGGTAGTTTCCTCTTCCAAACCTTTAGTCCCCTTTAATGAATCCCTTACCAACGTCCTACTCGGGCCTGGTCCAAGCCCTGCATATGGGCTCCAATGCATAGGGCAATTGCCCGCGCCATTGCCCTGCTCCTGGGGACCCCAGTTTCCTTACCCAGCACCCCACCCTGGAGAGCTTGGTTGTCCAAGCCTCTACCTCTAAAGTTAAACCCGGCACGTTCCCTACCACTTCAACAGATAGGGAATCGAAGAGGCTGGATACCTTTTGCAAGAGAATGTTCTCTTCTGCCATTCTTGCACTGCGGTCAGTGAACACTTCATGCCTTTTGGGCTGATAGTCCCATGCAATCTGGGACTTGGTTGTGCAAGTGCTGCATATAGTATCGGGGGAGGCCTGAGCCATACTGCCCTAAGCTATTGCTGACAGGAGAGACACAGCAAAGTTCACCGTACGATGTGGACTAGACACAACCGAATGGGTAGAGCGATTTCATTGTTGGTAGCCTTGCAGTACCACGCCTGGCTGAGAACGAGTGGCTTCCTAGGGGATGTCCAAGCCTCGCTTATGGACATGCCCTTTGATCGCTCTCGTCTTATCGGAAGACTCAGCTATGGCCAGGTCCTTGGGCTTTTCTGTGGTCCCTCTTCAACCCCAGTCTGCATTCTGCCCCTTTCAGTGCCATGGAACGGGCCTCTAACCATGTCCAAACCCACCCAGCCACCACAGCTAACAGGCTTCCCAGCCTTTCCATGACCAATGGCGCGGGTTCCATAGAACACGTGGGACAGGTAGCCAGAAGTCGGTCCAGTCCCCTATCCCGCCCTTCCCCTCACCCACAGTAGCTGAAGCCTCCAAACCCCTTTAATTTGCCCTCCAACCATCATGGGCATCCAGTGGGGGAAGGATACATCATCACCTGCACCACTGGTGGTCAGTAACATCGGACTGCTGGGTTTTGCAAATCGTCCAAAGAGGCTACTCCTTCCCGTTTGTGACCACCTCTCCGCCCATGCAATCCACTTACGACCAGATGACGGAGGACCACCTCTCCTTTCTCCATCAGGAAGTGCTGGCTCTCTTGGCCAAGGGAGCCATAGAGAGGATGCCGGCATCAGGAGTAGGTCGTGGTTGCTATTCCCGCTACTTTCTGGTGCCCAAGAAGGACGCAGGCCTTCGTCCGATCCTAGACCTGTGCCTTCTCAATCTCTTCCTGAAAAAGGAGAAATTCAAAATGCTCACACTCGTGCCAGTACTGTCTGCCCTGGATCCGTAAGACTGGTTGGTAGCATTGGACTTGCAGGACGCATATTTCTACATCCCCATCCTGCCTGCCCACAGACTTTATTGACATTCACAATGGGCCAAGAGCACTTTCAGTTTGCCGTACTCCCCTTCGGCTTTACCAGCGCCCCTCGGGTATTCACAAAACTGATGGAGGTGGTTGCAACTCATCTGCGGAGGTCAGAGGTTCCAGTCTTTCCCTACCTTGATGACTGACTTTTGAAGGCGGGTTCACCCCAGGCAGTCATCTTCCACCTCCAGACTACGGTGAACCTTCTGCACATGCTGGGGTTCACTATCAACTAGCCAAAATCACACCTGACTCCCTCTCAGATGCTCCTTTTCATCTGACCTGTCATAGGCACAGTGCAGTTTTGGACCTATCATCCAGAGCGGCGAGTTCAGGATATTCAGGCTCAGATACCGATGTTTCAGCCTCTATCTTGGATTTCAGTGAAAATGGCCCTTGAGGTTGTTGGGCCTCAAGGCCTCCTGCATCCTGCTTGTCATCCATGTCGATTGGCATATACGTGCTCTGCAGCTGGACCTGAAGTCCCTGTGGGCGCAGCATCAAGGGGAGTCTATCCAACACGGTCCAGATCTGCTGGAACTGCAAAAGATCTGTAGTGGTAGCTGACGAACCATGATTGGATCAATGGCAGACCCCTCTCCCTTCCCCAGCCAGAGCTGACTGTAGTGACAGATGCTTCACTTCTGGGATGGGGTGGCTATCTGGGAGAGATGGAGATCAGAGAACTCTGGTCTCTGGCGGAGTTCGGGCTCCACATCAACATGTTGGTGATTTGCTTGGCATTAAAAGCTTTTCTTCCTTCGATCAAGAGAAGAATGGTCCAGGTATTCACAGACAACACCAACGCCATGTGCTACTGAAACAAACAGGGCGGGTTGGGTCGTGGACCCTTTGTCAAGAGGCTCTGTGTCTCTGGGCATGGCATTTCTCGGGTGTTTCAACACCTGGCGGACTCTCTAAACTCGCTGGGGTGGAGAACCTCAGCCAAAGATGCCTTACGGATCACAAACGCGTCTCCATCCTAAGGTGGTGCAAGGCCTCTTTCAGCAGTGGGGAGAGCCTTGGTTAGGTCTGTTCGCCACTGCTGAGAAAGCACGTCAGCAGTTTTGAGTGCTGGTGTTCCAAAGGCGACTCTAGACGCAGTTCATCTCAAGTGGAGCTCCGGCCTCCTGTATGCCTTTCCGCCTATAGCACTCCTTCCCAGAGTTCTCGAAAAGATCAGGAATGGCTGGGCCCAAGTTATTGTTGTGGCTCCAGATTGGGCACCGAGAGTCAAGTATCCCAAGCTGTTGAGCATGATTATCCACCCCACAGCCAGGCTGCCTCTTTGAGAGGATCTTCTGCCACAGCAACAGGGAAAGGTTCTACACCAAAACCTGGGCACCCTTCACCTTCATGCATGAAGATTGAGCGGCAACAGTTGACAGCTTTCGACCTTCCTCCCGAAGTCTGTGATGTTATTCTGACAGCCAGGCGTCCCTCCACCAAGTCTGTACAAGCCTGCCGTTTGGATAAGTTTGTGACATAGGGTGATTCTAAAACCATTGACCGTCTTTCTGCACCTCTCTAAGGTTCTTATGTTTGCTCTAGCTTTGGCCCATCAGGGCTCTGCTCTGGGCACAGTTAAAGGTTATATATCAGTCATTTCGGCATTTTTTGTGGTTTCCCAACCAACCTTCTTTATTCAAGTCACCTGCTATGGCTAGTGCTCTTAAAGGATTGCAGAACATTTTTCCCCCCTGGCCATTCATCATGCTCCACTTGGATCTAAATCTTGTTCAATCCTTCTTAATGTGTGCACCTTTTGAGCCTCTGCATAATTTCCCTCTTCAGCTATTGACTATCGAAACTGCCTTTCTAGTGGCCATTACATCCACCAGGAGGGTCAGTGAATTTCAGGCACTCTCCCTACACCACCTTCTATCTGGACAAGCTGGTCCTCCGGACATGTGCCTCCTTCCTTCCAAAGGTTTTAACTCCTTTCCATGTAGGCCATAACATCACCCTGCCTACCTTTTCTGTTCCGCCTCACCCCTCCAAAGAGGAGGAGAGACTCCACCATCTGAACCCAAAAAGAGCCTTGTCATACTACCTTGACCGCACAAAAGAGTTCCGAGTGGACGAGCAATTCTTCGTTGGGTATGTAGGAGTCAAGAAAGGGAAAAATGTGCAGAAGCGGACCATCTCAAGATGGATGGTGCTCTGTATCAAGATACGCTACGCTTTGGCCAAAAAGCAACCCCCTGAGGGTTTGTGTGCTCATCCCACCAGAGCCAAAGCTGCGATCAGTGCGTTAGCCCTAGGAGTCCTTGTCCTGGACATCTGTCAGGCAGCAAAGTGGGCATCCTTGCACATGTTTACCAAACTGTACTGTCTGGGCAGTCCGGTTTGTCGAGACGGGTACTTTGCCCGTTCAGTCCTGCAGCACTTTCTGGTTTATATTGGCTTTGCAGACCCACCTCCGGGGAGGTATTGCTTGGGTTTCTCTTCTAAGGTAAGGAATCTGCAGCTAGAAGTCTCTTATCAGGTGAAGAAATTACCTTCGGCAAGCCTTTATCTGGTAGAGATTCTATCTATCAATCAATCAATCAGGATTTATAAACCGCGGCTAATCACCTGATTGGGTATCCAGGCGCTTGCAGGTCCAGGAGGCTTATTCGAACTGCCAGGTCTTGAGGGCCATTCGGAATTCCGGAAGTGTGGTGATGATCTGAAGGTGCTTGAGGAGGCTGTTCCAGGTCTTTGCTGCGATGTGGGAGAAGGAGCGACCTCCACTTCTGCTTCGGTAGATACTGGGAGTATGGGCAAGTGAAAGGGAGGTGGAGCGTAGTCTTCTCAACAGTTGGTGGAAGTTCAGGCTTTGGTTAATGTAGGCGGGTCCTTGGTTATGTAGAGCCTTGTGTGCGTGGGTCAGCAGCTTGAATTGGCATCTCTTCTGTATGGGTAGCCAGTGGAGTTGCCTGAGTTGGGGTGTGATGTGGGTTAGTCGGGGAAGGCCGAGGATGTCTGGCGGTGGCATTCTGTATGGTGTGAAGTCTCTGTAGGAGGTGTGCATCGATTCCTACATAGAGGGCGTTGCCATTGTCCAGTCGGCTGGTGATGAGGGCCTGTGTCACGGTGCCTCTCATGTGTAGGGGTAGCCACTTGAAGAACTTACATAGCATGTGCAGAGTGAGGAAGCAGGCGGAGGAGACGGGATTGATCTGTGATTTCATGGCCACTAGGAGTCGTTCCATGTGTTTCTGCTATTGCCAAAGATTAGTATTTCTGTCTTGTCTGTGTTCATCTGCAGGCAGTTGTTCTTCATCCAGTTGACGACCTTTGTCATGCATCTGTGGAAGTTGGTTCGGGTGGTGGTAGAGTCGTTGGTGAGTGAGAGGATGAGTTGGGTGTCATCTGCGTAGGAAATTATGTTGAGACCGTGGGATCCGATAATGTTGGCCAGCGGGGTCATATATGCGTTGAAGAGTGTGGGGCTGAGGAATGGGCCCTATCTAGCTGCAGATTACTTACCGGCCCTCCCATCCTCCCGCTCTGCAAGCCGATTGCAGTGTAAGGGACACCCTTCTCAGGGCCTTAGTATTTCGCACCTGTGGTCACTTCGTGCCTCCGCACTCCTGGCGTGGAAGGTCGCAAAGTAACTCTCTGGGGTAGCATCTATATAGGTACTGCACACATCATTTCTAATGCGGAGCTGAACGATGCCACCTACTGGCACACAGGGGTACTGCTCAGAAACTTCCAGATTGTCTGACGCCTTGGGAATATTCGAAGGTAAAGAATTTGCTTCTAGATAGTCTCTCTACCAGATAAGGCGTTACCGAAGGTAAGTAACTTGTTCATTTCTGCATGCAATGCATTTAAAAGATAATGAGGTGATAAAATCCCTCATGCTTTGCAGCTCATGCGTCCATAGGAGGCGCAAAGATACACCAAATACCTAACAGCACGACATGAGAGAGAAATATTCCTCGGTTTTAAAGTTGGTAAAACTAGGTCAACAAAGAGCTGCTCTCTCAAGCCAGACCTAAAAATTGGGAGCGCTTTCAAAGTGGGTAAGCCTGTGAAAAGTTCGCTCCAATCTGCATGCTTCTCTATATACTATATTTTTAGAGCCATACGAAAATAAAATTAATGCTATCAAGAACGGATTATTAAGTCTGAAGCGCAGTACAAAGTTTTTTACTCACCTTTCCCCTTGTTATATATTTTTAGCATACAAAAGAGAGTAGAGTTTGTGTTGGTGTATAGTTCGTGTCTGTTTTATTTCCCTGTGTTCCAAAGAAGATAATGTTTTGGAATGTAAACCTTCGGATAAAGGTAAGTAAGGGTAAATAATAAACATGTGGATGAAAGGAGTAACGCGCCCCCTTTTTTACTCATACATTTCGAATCCTAGCAACAAATATCAAATCACTCATATCAAATTGAATTTACTGTCCGGCTCTAAATTTCAAGCTTGTTAATTTGACAGTTCTCTGTAAAGGGCAGCGGGACACAGGTGTATACTATAAGAAAACTCTGCACCCAAATTCATGTTGAAAGCCAGCCGTCAGGAATGGTTAGGAGCCTGAAGTGCCCTTTTTGAAGCGTGTCCTTCCGCTGTCACTTTACAAAGGTTAGCACTGCGCAGAAAAGAGGCGCGTGACTGGCCCTCTCCTTCTGTTTTGTTTTTTCTCTAGAGCTCTCTGTTGCCAGCGGGCGGGAGGTGTGCAACAAATTGTTTTGTTGTTTAGGCATGCAAATGGGCTTGACCTGGTGAGGAAAGTGCACAGGGGCCGTTGCAAGGGCAGTTGTAAAGAAAGATTAAATCCCAGCTGTTCGTCTGGAAAGGCAGTTTCTGCTCTGACCAAACTGAGATCAGCGTCCTAGCATTGCTAACTTATAGGAGACCACCTTATTTTATTCAATTTCATGTTTTATTTATGTATTTATTTGCCTTTATTTTATTTTATTTGAAAAGTTTTATAAAGCGTGAACATGACCCGATAGGGTATCAGAGCGCTGTACAAAGCAGCCAGTTGGTTAAGCTGGAACAGGAAAACATAATAGATAATTACGCGTATACAGCAAAAGCACATTGAAGACAAAAATAGACATATAAACCGGTAACAAGATGCAGATTACATAGTAGATAATGGAGGGCAGGGTTGTAAGGTCAATTCAAATAGTTTTTTGAGGCTACAGTACTATTGTCACATGTAGCTATTCAGGAACAAGCCTTTGACTTCTTTTTTAAATGCAGAGGTCGAGGGGTTCGCGCTGATTTCTGGGGGGATAGTGTTCCATATTATCGGAGCAAGACCGGAGAAGGTGCAGTTGTAGGTTTTCTTTTTTCTTTTTAACTTTGGTGGTTTTAGCAGTAGAGTGTTTGAACTTCTTAGGGCGCGATTCCCACCTGATAGTTCAAGCTTATTTGCCAGGTAAGTGGGCGTGTTCTGATGCAGGGCTTTGTGCGTCAAGCAGGCTATCTTATACCTGATCCTTGCATTGAGGGAAAGCCAGTTGAGTTGGATTAGATCTGCTGTGATGTGGTCACGCTTTCTTGAGCCCGTGATGAGCCTGGCAGCAGAGTTCAGAGTGGCCCTTAAAGGGGCCTATTTAGCTTTGGGTAGCCCGGCCTGGGTCGCAATTGCATACTCTAAACGGGAGATAACTAGGGATTGGACAGCTTGTTGCAGGTCAGTAGGAGGTAGGAACTGCTTGATTTTCCTTAATGTGCAGAGTTGGTGATTGGCTCCATTTGTTGTCGCACTGATGTGATCATGCATATTCAGGCATTTGTCCAGGATTAGGCCAAGTGATCTAGTGGAGCTAACATGTGGGGTGCACTTGAGGGCTGTTAGTTATGTGAGCCAGTCCTGAATGGGTGCAGTATGATTGTGGGGGGCAAGCAAGAGGAATTCAGTTTTGAGTGTATTTAGCATAAGGTGGTTGTGAGATAACCACTGTTGGGTTTTCAAAAGAGCATAGTTGAGAGTAGTGATGTCGTCCGGTGAAGAAATGTTCATATACAGTTGAGTATCACCCGCGTACATATGATACTGTATGTTAGTCTGCTTCAGAATTTTGGTGAGAGGTTCCAAATACAGGTTGAAAACAGTGGGTGAGAGTGCATTCAAATTAAGACCGGCTTACTGTTAGAAAGGTCGTGGTGACTTTGATTCTTTGAGTTCTACTTTGAAGGAACGAGGCAAACCAATTTAAGACTGACCTGATAACATCATCCTTGTTAAACAAATTAATTTGTCATGTATGATAAGATCTAGGGTGGAACCTTTGTTATGTGTAGGCTTGTTGCAAGACTGGGTGAGGTTCAGGTCGGATAGGAAAGTCTTGAAGGTGCCAACTCATGGATCATTTTCGTTGTTCCAATGTAGGATGAAATCCCCAAGGAAGATATATGTCTGTGGAATTGGTCAGCGTTAACTGATATGGTCTCTATTATTTGTTCGATTAACAGAGGATTGTCTCCAGGGAGATGGTAGGTCATGTGGAATGTACATATTATCTTGTCATTGTTCAAGATTTCGAGTTCCAGGTGTTCGTAGGAGGACATCGGTGCCGAGTGTATCTGTCTCAAGGAGAGTCTAGATCGATTGATATAGGCAGTGCCACCCCCAATTTTTAATAAGTCTATCCATTCTAATGATGTCGTAGTCGGGGGAACTATAATGTGTCCAGGATTGGTGTGGAGGTGTCCTTGAGCCAAGTTTCATTTAAGATCAGGAGGTCTAGTTCATGTGAGAGTATGAGGTCTGTGATATCAGCTGCATGTCTTACAGCTGATCTGCAATTAATAAGCATCAATTTGATGTGAGATTTGGTCACTATGGTTTCAAGGTGTGATGTTTGGACAGTTAATAAGTTTTCCTTGCTCATAGAGCTGAGGCTGACACTGGGTTCCCTAAACAGATTGGAGGGAATAGTTTGGATATTGAATGTAGAGGTAGCATATTCAATATGATCTGATCTGTAGGATAGCAATAGGGAATGAACATTCACATCATTCAGGTGATCGGTAACCCTATTTGGTCTGGAGTGATTATTAGTATATGGCCGAGAGTTCCAGTGAGGATTCCCTATGTTATCCTTTGCCGGGATGTCCCTTCGGAAGTATTTGACCATTGTGGAGAGGTTAGGTTGATTAATCACTGAAGTCGTACTGAGATCCCCCAACTTCTCCATTTTTAAAAATAAGTGTAATAAGATCTGGAGGCTCTCTTTAACTAGTTTAAAATCATTCTTGATGTCAGCCAGCTTATCCTCACTGTAGCTAGGGTTTAGCGTGTTTTTGGTGGTAGTCTGAGAATGAGATCCATCCGAAAGGAAAGAGGAAGTAGGTAAAGAGGATTCCTCATTAGAGAGGAGGAAGGTATTGGGGGAGTTAACGGGTGATTGCTGGATCAAAGAGGATGTATCGGAGGTGGGGAGTGACAGATGGGTAGGAAGAGGTGTCAAATTGATACCTTCACTGGGTGACTTAGGTTGTAAGTCCGATGAGACCCGTGGGTTGGTGGGCGCTTTGCAGGAGAGGGACTTACCTATGGGCGAGTTTGTATTAGAAGGGGAGTGGGGAGTTGACCTCAAGTTCCCTAGATTGTTGTTATTGCAAACTATAGAGGGGTGAACATTATGTTTCAATGCCATGTGTGAAGAGGGATCAGGGAGGTTCAATGATTTGGTGTATATGCAGACTTTAGAAGCTATATGCGGCCTTGGTTCGACCCCAGAGGATTCCATGATGGTGCAAGGGGGAAGGTCCACCTGATCTCTAGTAAGAGATGAAGATGGCGTGTAGGAGGTAGCGTTGGTAACAACGCATTGGGGTTCCACTGTGGTTGTTAGAACTTGATCTTGTAGCGAAGAAGTTACATTGTTAGCCATTGAATTTGTAATCCTCATAAAGAATTTGTCAAACTGTTCTAGGTTTTGATCCGATGACTGAATAAGAGTGATCTCATTGTTGTATACGGAAATGGCGAGATCAGCTTTGAAGATTGGAGAGGGAATAACGGATAGTCTAAAACCGTGAGGTGTTTTCCTTATTGATTTGACACAGAGCATGGACGTGAAGGCTCTTCTCCATTGGGCTCTTTTGTTCGTGAAGAAGATTAGGTCGTTAACAACGATGCCTTTAGACGTACAAAAGTATGCATCCAAGATAAGCATTTCTGGTTGCCTTTTGAGTAGATTGTTTGAAGTTCTTAGCAGCATTTTTCGATAGGTTAGGAGGGTATGTAATCTTAAAAGCGTTGTGACCCACCCGTGACAGTAGGTCCTCGTTAGGGCTAGTGATATGTGGAGCCATGGTGGGGAAAGAGACCAAGGTGAGAGTTAAAGACTGGGGAGGGGGTTTTCTAGGGCAAATTATGGGCACTATTCAAGTGGCTCCTTTATTTATAGAGTCAGACTAGGTCTTGAGAGAACAGACGTCCAACTTCCACAGTTGATTTTATACGGACGTATAGTAGGTAAAATTGGATAGTGCCTAGATAGTGATTAGTGCAACCGTGCAAGAAAGGAAGGTTCGATGGGAGATCTGTTTAAAGGCTTGCCAATACAGTGTAGAGACACCATTCTAAGATTGCCGCTCCCCGTACATAACTGGAATAAAGTCCTACCTTACTTTCCATGCAGAGTCAAATGGCCCAAAGTCCTCCCTAAATTTCTATGACTTTCTTGGGCTAAAGTCCTACCTTTCTTTCCATGCAGAGTCAAATGGCCCGAAGTCCTCCTTAAATTTCTATGACTTTTTTGGGCTAAAGTCCTACCTTTCTTCCATGCAGAGTCAAGTGGCCCAGAGTCGTCCTTTAATTTCTGTGACTTTCTTGGGCAAAAACGTTAGTTCTATGTCTATGTTGGACAATCTGGTGGAACAACCATCTTGCCATCTCTGCTGGTTTGGGCTGAAGAGATGGATTCACGATAAGCTGTGTAGTATGTACAGCCTGATCCAAACACACCCATCACAAGCCAGTACAGTGCTCAACAAATGGCTCCAGGCAGACAACAGTGCTCAGGCCAAGCACTGATTACATTCATGCAAGCCGCACTGTATTCAGCCTCACCCCCTCTGCGCACTCAGTTCCCTTTGCACTTACTTGTAGGAAGAGGAAGGCGAGCCCATAAGACCCACGCCACTCGCAATGTGATGGCAGATCGGGTTCGTACCTCAGGGGAGCATGAGCGGCAGAGCAAACAAGGCCGTGCTCATTCCAGTTCCGCCATGTATCCTCACTTGACGGTCCCAACCTCAAGGTATTCAGGGTGTTGACCACCGAGGCGGCAGGCTCATTGCTCCTGTCTACACCCCTCGGAGTCGTCCTATATTGACCTTTCTGAACAGAGCTCACGCAGCCGGGCTGATCCGGTAACGTGTAGCACTCCCGGAAGGTGGGGCGGCACTCAGATGTATGTCTGCATCGCGGGGCATGGGGGAAGGGGGGGGGGGCCGGGCTCCTGGATTGCACCTTCAGCCTCAGAGGCACATGTCGACCTCCAGGTCAAGAGACTGCCTTCTTGGTGATGCCTTCACCAAGCCCCACAGGTTCCGACCTACTAGCCAGAACAGACGCCTGAAGAGGTCGGCTTACTTGCAGAGTTTTATAATGTGCCACATTGTCACCTTACAATCACTTCAAACACTACAACATCATGTAAAGTTGAGCTTAAGCTGGGTAGGTAATCCATTGAGATCCATTGGATTAATTTGTGGTATTTTTCTGATATGGCCCTTTTTGAGTAAGCATAAATGAAAGACATCCTGGACAGGAGTGTACTAATATGCAGATAGTTGGGTTTTGCGCTCAGATCGCGGGTCAGAGTGTCCCAAAGGTTCGATCAGTACTGCCAGGGGTGAGTCTTCCTTCTTTCCGATGTCTGAACCCTTTTTTGTTAGCTCAGGTTGGAATCAGCCGATCGAAGATCTGTGGTGGGAGTACATTGCGAGGCCAGATTTTGTTTGTACCCCAGGCCTTTTTCAAAGTATGTTTTATGAATGATGCTTTATATGTTGCATTTAGTTGTTGACTCGTATTGTCTAGTTCCCTGAGATTGTGGCAGAATCTGGCAGCTTGCTGTTGCGCTCCCTAAAACCTGCTTATAAGTTTCTTGTAGAAACCTGTGTGTATATTTCTACAATCAAAGGGCGTCAGCAATAATGCTCGATGTAGCTCGACTCTGGTGTGGAGGAGATATATTCCTGCAACATGGAAAGTTCAAAGTTGATGCCTTGTTCTAGTGCGTTTTATCTTAGAGGTGTTATATGCCTAGTTGTGTGTAGTTAGTTATGTCCTAGTTCGACAATATCAGCAATTGAGAGTATGTCTACTGTTATAGAAAGTATTTGCTGCAAGCTTTAACGCAGACCGCAAAAGAGGTTCGAGCTCTCCAAAGGTCCCGCTTAGAAGCTTGGACACTAACCCCTCCCTGGATGTGGTGCATGTGGAAAGGGCTATTGATACATAAGAAACCCTACCTGGTGTGTCTCCAAGTAGTGAAACAGAATAGCGCAGCACTGTGTTGCTGTCCTTCAAACTCAAGCCACATCTTCTCTAAATAATATTTTTAAAATGCTGAAGGGGAGTATGATTAACAGTTGAGAAACACAGCAGTCTATTCCTCATGTGTGGCTTTGCTTTTATAGCCTTAGGATTTATAGATATATAGGCCCATACCTCACTCTCTGGCACTTTCCTGAAGTCTTTAAATGAAGCAGCCCCTCCCCAGCCTTGTCAAAGCATGCAAACATGTTGAGAATTTTTCCTCCTGCTGCATATATGCACCCTTCACCATTCCACATAACTCTACAGACTCTTGTTCCTGACTGCTTTTTTCACCAGCCAGCACCAGATAGTCACCATATACCTAAAGAGTAACATTCAAAGACAGACTTTTACTTCTTCTTAGGAATTGCACCCAAACCTATTCCGTCGCTGACCACTGCAACAGTGTATCTCCTTCCCTACTTGCTCTTCTTCTCTTGAAAAGATCCTATGGTAACTTGTCTAACCTTCCTAGTTGCACCTCCGCCTTGCCATGCAGACTGAAAATGGTGTCCAAGTGGTCCTTATAGATCGGTCCAAGCCTCGGTGTCCTCTCTCCCCGACTTTCCCAGACCTTCTGCCTTCACACATGGAGCTGCTCTTCTTGGTTTGCAACCCCAACTCTTTCTCCCATCCCTGTACCTCTTCTAGACCCAGATCTTTATCTCTTCTGCGTCCATCAGCTGTATCAGTCTCTGCTTCGACTTGTGATCGGTTTCCTCCCTGAGCATCTTTAAAGTGACCAGCAAATAAACACTTTATCCGCCATGTTGTTGCCTCTGCTGTTTGTATCTAATATCAGCTGGACAAAGTATATCAAGGTCATAGTAAGGGCTACTTTGGTGCCGATAAATTGTCTCCCACTTTTTACTATCATCCTCCAGCCACATTCTGAGTATTGTGACCAAGCACTGAAAGAGACGTGTTTACCATTTTTGATGGAACTGCAAAGCATATATACACCCCACCCTCTCCATCAACCACGTACCATCGTGGAGAAACAATCCATGAAATGTCTTAATGACAGCTCGAGTGGTTTAAGCATTCATGATACATATGTATGTTTTCTGTTTATGCTTTGTGGTTTCTCTTCAATACTACCATTTTACAATCCTGCAAAACACGTCATCCGCAAATAAAATGTAATTAGCCATATTGAAAGTCATATGTTCTAATGCAAAATCCGTGGAAATAGTGTAGCCCACAAATGAATTTGGGTATGAAGTGTTATGCCATAATTATTTTGTAGCCGTTTTTTATACTTATTCTGGACACTGACCTGCACAGGCAGAATGTTGGTCTGTGGCGCTATCCTGTTTGGGAGTGAGCTCAAAACCTGTTTCGGTGTGCATTTGGTATTACACCTTTCAAAACCTCCCAATCACTTGTGTATGCATTAATCTGAAAGAGACACGTTAGTGACAGATTCCTTACCTTAGAATATCCCCAGGCGTCAGGCTGGATCCGGAAAGTTTTGCGTAGCAGTACCCTTGCGCGTCGGTAGGCGGCGTCGTGCGGCTCCGCGTCCGTCGTCGGGCGCCGTGATCGCCGGGATGACGTCGCGGGCAGTACTTAGGCGCCGCCCCTGCGCGCTGACGTCAGTTCTTCTTTTTCCGCGCCAGCAAGCGCAGATCCGGGAAGAGCAGTGCCCTGGTCATTTTTGACCTTACTTTTGGTGAATTTTTTCACTGTTTTTTCCAATAAGCTTCAAGGTGTCGTAGGGATGCCCGGCTTCAAGCGATGCGGCGCCTGTGCGCGGACGATGTCCGTCACCGACCCGCATTGGGAGTGTCTCTTCTGCCTCGGCCGAGGCCACGACACGGAGTCTTGTCCCGAATGCCAGGCCCTCAACCCGAAAGCTTTGCGAGAGCGGTCTCGAAAGCTCCTCGAGGCCCGGCATTCGGCTCCACGGAGGCCCCGGTCGCGTGAGAGGTCCAGGGGTCGCTCGCGGAGTGCACACCGGTCGCCGGCGTCGAAGTCTTCTTCGTCCGGTAAGTCAAAGCACAAGAAGTCCAAGAAGCATCATCGCTCTAGGACTTCGCCTCGCCGGTCTCGCGACTCGGCCGAGGCCCCTCCCGGCACCGTCCCCGCCCCGCGGCCCCGGACTTGCCTGTGGAGTCGCCCCCGCCATACCCGCCCTTCCCGGGTTCGGGGCGGATCCGGCCAAGGTACAGGAATTCCTGTCGGCCATGGCCCGCCTCTTCGGGCCTTCAGGCCCCTCCGTGCGCCTTCGGGCCCGCGGGCCCTGATGGGGTTGCTCCGGCGTCGCCGACGGCTCCGGCCCCGGCGTCGCCCGTGCCTCCAGCCTCGATCCCGGCTCTGGCTTCGGCCCCGGCCTCGATCCCGGCTCCACAACCCCATCGACGCCGGTCGACCTCACGACACCTCCGCCGGCGCCGATGTCTCCGGTGCCGTTCTCGACGCCGCCCTGGGCTCCGGGCGGCGTCGTCCCCCAGTTCCTTCCGGCTCCGGACATGGACCCGGAGCGACGCCGCTCGACGCCGGCTCCGGCGCCGATGGGACCTTGGGTCCCAACTGTCCCTCCTCCTCCTTATTTTGAACCAGAGGAGGACCAGTTGGACTGGGAGGGGTCTGATGACCCTCTGACGCGACACTGTCAGTATGATGAGGACTGGACAGAGAGTCTAGGGAGGCCAGTGGTCTGGATACTTCCCTGACACTGGCATGCTGTCTCCTCCCGTGGCTACGGAGGAGGGAGCCAATTTTGGTACGGTGTTGCGTAGGGCAGCTGGGGCCTTACGTCTCCAACTCCCTACTTTGACGGTCAAGCCTAACATCTTGACAGAGGTGCTTCAGCCGGCAGCCTCCTCTGCGGAGACTGTGCTGCCGTTTAACGACGCCCTCACTGACGTTCTTTTGGGCGCCTGGTCCAAGCCCAACACAGGGGCTCCTGTGGATCGGAACGTGTCACGACGCCATCGCCCGGCTCCGGGCGACCCCTGTTTCTCTCTGTCCACCCCACTCCTGAGAGCTTGGTTGTCCAAGCCTCCGCTTCCCAAACCGCCTTCCCTACCGCTCCTCCGGATAGGGAATCCAAACGCCTGGATCAGTTTGGGAAGAAAGGTTTTTCTTCCTCCAGTGCTGGCTTGCGGTCCGTTAACACCGCTTGTCTTTTGGGCCGATATACCCACTCCCTGTGGGATTCGGTGGCGGATGTTTTGCCCCAGTGTCCTGAGGAGGTCCAGGCACTGCTTTCCCGCGCCATTGCGGAAGGAAGGGATGCGGCCAAATACACTATCCGTTGTGGCCTTGACAAGGCCGACTCGCTGGGCAGGTCTATTGCAACGACGGTGGCGCTCCGACGCCACGCCTGGCTGAGAACCACTGGTTTTTCAGGGGATGTCCAGAATACTCTCATGGACATGCCCTTTGATGGAGTCGGTCTTTTTGGGTCCAAAGCAGACCATGCGTTGGAGCGCTTTGAGGACTCACGGGCTACTGCCAAGTCCCTGGGCCTTTCTGCTACACGCCCTCCGCTGACTTCTGCTTTTCGCCCCTATCGTGGCCACGGTAGGGGCGCCCTTCACGTCAGCAGCCCAGCCACCGGCCCGCGCAGCAGGCGTCTTCGCGTGGCCGAGGACGTGGATTCCGCCGTGGCGGATCGGGCAACCAGCGTGCGGGTCAGGCCACCACCTCCAACCCGTCCGCGGCCTCCAAGCCCTCCCTAGTCCCTCCTTTCAGGTGCACGGCACGCCAGTAGGGGGCAGGGTCCGCCATCACCTTCCCCACTGGCGCACCATCACCTCGGACAGGTGGGTCTTGGACATTGTCCGAAGGGGCTACTCCCTCCCCTTCGAGACCACCCCCCAGCCATGCCACCTCAATTCCACCGCATGTCAGGGGATCACTTGGTGCTTCTACAGAAGGAAGTCACGGCCCTCTTGGCCAAGAGGGCCATCGAGCATGTTCCGACCCCAGAAGTAGGGCGTGGTTGCTACTCCCACTACTTTCTGGTGCCCAAAAAGGACAAGGAGGACATGCGTCCTATCTTGGACCTCCGGAACGCCAATCGCTTCCTACGGAAGGAGAAGTTCAAGATGCTCACCCTAGCTCAGGTCTTGACTGCCCTCGACCCTGGAGACTGGTTGGTAGCGTTGGACTTGCAGGACGCGTATTTCCACATCCCCGTCCTGCCGGCCCACCGGCGTTACCTTCGGTTCACGGTAGGCCCCGAGCATTTTCAGTTCACCGTGCTCCCCTTTGGCCTTACAAGTGCCCCTCGGGTGTTCACGAAAGTGATGGCGGTGGTCGCAGCTCATCTGCGCCGGGCAGGGGTTTCAGTCTTCCCCTACCTCGACGACTGGCTGCTGAAGGCGGGCTCTGTCCCAGGCAGTCGTCTCCCACCTCCAGACTACGGCCGAACTCCTGCACTCGCTGGGGTTCTCCATCAATGTGCCGAAGTCGCATCTGATTCCTTCTCCACAGCTCCTTTTCATCGGAGCAGTTCTGGACACGACGCAGTTTCGGGCCTATCCTCCCGAACGGCGAGTCCGGGATATTCAGGCTATGATTCCGATCTTTCGGCCTTTATCCTGGGTTTCGGTACGGATGACCTTGAGGCTGCTGGGCCTCATGGCCTCCTGCATCCTGCTGGTCAATCATGCCAGATGGCATATGCGGGCTCTGCAGTGGGACCTAAAGTTCCAGTGGGCGCAGCACCAGGGCAACCTGTCCGATCACGTCCAGATCTCGGAGGGGACTGCAAGACAGTTGCAGTGGTGGCTCTCGAACCGGCAATGGGTCATGGGCAGATCCCTCTCCCTTCCCCAGCCAGAGCACACAGTTGTGACGGACGCGTCCCTTCTGGGATGGGGCGGTCACATGGGAGAGGCGGAGATCAGAGGCCTCTGGTCTCCGGGCGGAGTCCCGGCTCCATATCAACCTTCTGGAGCTCCGGGCGATCCGACTTGCACTCAAGGCATTCCTTCCCTCTGTCAAAGGGAAGGTAGTGCAGGTGTTCACAGACAACACCACTGCCATGTGGTACTGCAACAAACAGGGCGGGGTGGGGTCTTGGACCCTTTGTCAGGAGGCTCTGCGCCTCTGGACATGGCTGGAACATCAGGGCATGTTCCTGATGGTTCAACACCTGGCAGGTTCCCTGAACGCCAGGGCGGACGAACTCAGCCGCAGGTGCATGATGGATCACGAATGGCGTCTTCACTCGGACGTGGCGCAAGGACTCTTTCTACAGTGGGGAGAGCCTTGGTTAGATCTATTCGCCACCGAAGAGAACGCGCAATGTCATCAGTTCTGCGCGTTGGAATTTCCAAGGCGGCACTCCGCCGGCGACGCTTTCGTCACGAGTGGAGTTGCGGCTCTATTGTACGCCTTTCCGCCTATACCACTTCTACCCAGAGTGTTGAAGAAGATTCGGCACGACCGGGCCCAAGTCATTCTTGTGGCTCCGGACTGGGCTCGAAGAGTTTGGTATCCCGAGCTACTCAATATGAGCATAGATCCCCCGATCCGTCTGCCTCTTCGGGAGGATCTTCTGTCGCAGCAGCAGGGGACGGTCCTCCACCCGAACCTGTCCAGTCTACACCTGCTTGCGTGGAGATTGAGCGGCGGCAGTTGATTCCTTTCGACTTGCCTCCCGAAGTTTGTGATGTGATTCTGGCAGCCAGGCGTCCCTCCACTAAGGTGGTATACGCCTGCAGGTGGAACAAATTTGTGGCATGGTGCACAGCAAAGGCTGTGAATCCCCTTTCTGCCCCTCTTTCTGAGGTCCTTCTGTTCCTTCTCTCTCTGGCCCAACAGGGTTCTGCCCTGGGTACCATCAAGGGTTATCTTTGTGCTATCTCGGCCTTCCTCAGGCTCCCTGATCAGCCCTCCCTTTTCAAGTCCCCTGTTGTTAACAGGTTCTTAAAAGGCATTACTCACCTCTTCCCTCCTGTTCCGTTTGTGATGCCTCAGTGGGACTTGAACTTGGTTCTTACCTTTTAATGTGCGCTCCCTTTGAGCCTCTGCATAACTGTCCTCTTCGTCTTCTGACTCTGAAGACAGCCTTTCTGGTGGCCATCACCTCCGCTCGGCGGGTGAGTGAGCTCCAGGCTCTATCTTGCAAACCTCCCTTTCTGTCTGTTCATCCAGACAAGGTTGTTCTTCGGACGCGTCCGTCCTTCTTGCCAAAGGTGGTTACTGCTTTCCACATTGGGCAGACCATCACTTTGCCCACCTTCTTTCCGCCTCCGCATCCTTCTAGAGAGGAAGAGAGGCTCCACCGTCTGGACCCAAAACGTGCGCTCTCCTTCTATATCGACCGCACAAAACACTTCCGGGTGGATGACCAGCTCTTTGTTGGCTACGTGGGTGCCAAAAGGTCGGGCGGTGCACAAGAGGACCATCTCCCGCTGGGTTACCTTGTGCATCAAGACCTGCTATTCTTTGGCTAAGAAGGAGCCTCCTGTTGGGCTGCGTGCCCATTCCACCAGGGCAACGGCTGCTACCACGGCCTTGGGCCGCGGTGTTCCGCTGCCGGCTATCTGTCAGGCAGCTACGTGGGCCTCGCTGCACACGCTTACAAAGCATTACTGCCTTGACAGTCAGGTCCGGAGGGACGGCTTCTTTGGCCGTTCTGTCCTCCAGGACTTCCTTGTCTGATCTTTGTTCGCAGACCCACCACCGGGGTTGGTATTGCTGGGGTATCTATTCTAAGGTAAGGAATCTGTCACTAACGTGTCTCTTTCAGATGCACAAGTTACTAACTTGTGTAACGATATATCTGTAAGAGACAGTAGTTAGTGACAGATTCCTACCGCCCCACCCATCCTCCCCGTTCTGCGAACTGATTTCTAGGGTTAAGGACATCCCCTTCAGGGCCCTAGTATTTTTCAGACACCTATGTCAGCTTCTTGCATGGCTCTGCGTTCCTGGCGCGGAAAGTCGTGTACAGAACTGACGTCAGCGCGCAGGGGCGGCGCCTAAGTACTGCCCGCGACGTCATCCCGGCGATCACGACGCCGACAACGGACGCGGAGCCGCACGACGCCGCCTACCGACGCGCAAGGGTACTGCTACGCAAAAAACTTTCCGGATCCAGCCTGACGCCTGGGGATATTCTAAGGTAAGGAATCTGTCACTAACTACTGTCTCTTACAGATATATCGTTACACAAGTTAGTAACTTGTGCAACGATATATCTGTAAGAGACAGTAGTTAGTGACAGATTCCTACCGCCCCACCCATCCTCCCCGTTCTGCGAACTGATTTCTAGGGTTAAGGACATCCCTTTCAGGGCCCTAGTATTTTTCAGACACCTATGTCAGCTTCTTGCATGGCTCTGCGTTCCTGGCGCGGAAAGTCGTGTACAGAACTGACGTCAGCGCGCAGGGGCGGCGCCTAGTACTGCCCGCGACGTCATCCCGGCGATCACGACGCCGACGACGGACGCGGAGCCGCACGACGCCGCCTACCGACGCGCAAGGGTACTGCTACGCAAAACTTTCCGGATCCAGCCTGACGCCTGGGGATATTCTAAGGTAAGGAATCTGTCACTAACTACTGTCTCTTACAGATATATCGTTACACAAGTTAGTAACTTGTGCCTCATCACTTGTCTGTGCTTCCACCTCTTACTTTGTTTCCTTGAACCCTGTTCATCTATATATAGCAGTCACCTCCCCGCAATAAAGACTCACACACAGTCGGGTGCCATTTTCTGGATGGTTTGGGTTCCCTGATGCAGCTTGGGCCTGTAATCCGTCTCATTGAGTCCAGGAAAAGCCGATCCAAGCTATGCACCATACAAACCAGAGCTCAGCAGGGAAGCCAGGCCACTGTAAGAGAAACACATCCCAGACAAATTGAGAACACAAATATCAGTCGTCATTCATTCTGGTGCTCGTGGCTTTCTCACAATCTGAGGTATTTTACCTCTGTTAATCTTCATTTTATCTATGAGACAGACTCTAATCTCCCCTATGACAAGTGGGCCATGTATCCCACCTTCCTTATAGATAGCAACCGCACAAGTAGCTGGGAGGAGTAGCCTTGTGAGGTGGTGTAAGGGCCCTTCCCTCTCTGCCCCATAAAGGTCTGCAAAAATAAGGCATTTCTAGAATCCTTGGCTGCGAAACGTTGCTCTGTGACTTAGGGCCCTATTTAGAGGTTGGCAGGTGGGTCAGCTGCCAAAAAGTGTTAGATGTCTATCTGTCGTATGTAGAGGGCCATTGACATCAATGCACTTTTATTACAGTGGTTAGGACATCTGCCACTTTTTGGCAGATGTCCTGCAGCCGCCTAACTCTAATTTAGGCCTTTCGTCCGGAGCATTACCCCCCTCTGGACAGTGGAGCAGGGCCCCATGCAGCTCTGAACACACCCACTGTGGTTTATATTCCAAGTATATGGTGACCCATAGGGCATATGCCCATTAGTGCTCCTCGTATCTTCTCATCTCCGGTCTCTCCTTCTGCTCCCCTGACTCACACATTTTGAGTTGTGCTGGAGATAGTGTGGTCCTTTCAGGAAATTCTAGACACCCATGGCTCAATGCAGGGAAAGAAGAAACTAGATGGGGGAAGCCGTAGACTCTTTTAGCCACATGTCACACTGGAGAGTATGGAGATCAGGAAACTGGCAGCTGGAACACATTGGCAAGGTGGGACTAGGCACTCACAAAGGTCAGCGGAGGCCTTCCTAGCCAATATAAACAGAGTCCGAAGTTTGGTCTCAGTCAGTGCTTTTGCAGGTTCCTCCATTCAGCTTGGTTCCCCTCCTGCTGAGATCTCCCTCTTTGGCCTGAGCCTTTTCCTATGAGGCATTAGGGTGTATTTGAAGCCTATTCAACTACCTGTGTCTCCCTTCTCCTTTCTATCCACTCTCTTCCATGTGCCATATAGTTCCAGGTACATTTGCTCTGCGCTCTTTTGTTATACTAGTGAGGAGGTTTGAGGCGCGCATCTGTGTTCATGCATTATTCGCTTGATTCATGACACTGGGATTATGATGATGCCAGGTAATGATTCTGCCAGTGGCTCGGCCCTTGTACTAGACCATCCACCAGCCCATGGGTTCTAGGCCGTTCACCAGCCTTTGGGCTTCCAAGTGTCCTCTCTGTTCACCAGGAGTGACCTCTTGGTGCATGGATCCCCTTCCTTGCCCCTAGTTCCTTACCCCTCCAGCAGAACCAGAGTTCCACATGCCAGCAAGTTTCTCTCTCAGAAGGCAACCTGCAGATAAGTAGATTCTTATAGATAACACACTCGCTCCTTTCTCACTCAGACATTCTACCCAGACGGACATTCAGTCGCACCCCAGCAAGATTCATCACTCAAACTATGCTCAGAAAAAAGCGATGGCCTTACCATTCTTTTCTAACAAAAATCAGACAGGTAACTCAAACTTTCTGTGCACTTCATGGTTTCATTTTGGTATTTTAGCTTTTCATTGGAATTTTAGTTTTCATGTGCTTCTATTTCGCTCACATCCATGTAGGATGTATCATCATGAGATCTATTTGCCTGAATGTAACTTGTGGTCTTAATCTGTTATCATAGTCAAATATGTCATCATCTAGTATATGACTGTATATTAAATATCTTCCCTTGCAATAATTCCCCATGAAGTCATGGTTTGGCTAACAGATGTCCTTTTATTTTAGGTGGAACTGAAAAGAAAGTACAATGATCAGCACTCAAAAACACGAGGCCTCCTACCTGGAAGCGCGTGGTATGAAATTCAAGCTTACAGAGCTTTGAACCAAGCTTTGGGCAGGTGAGCCCCAATGATAAGTCACCACAGTAGGAAAATCCATATTTATGAGCGATTCCAAGTTTTGTTCCTGGTTGATTCATTCAGTGACCGCCTACAATTCAGGAAAATGTTTTGTGTAAAGGATTCCGAAGAAACCAATTTTTCTATTTAACACATGCGCACAAAAAGCAGGTAAAAATACCTGGTTCCGCAAACTTTGAGCTTTTTCCGGTGAATTTTGAGGTTCCTCCAGCACACGTTTTACCGGTTATGTTGAGTTTGGTATGGTATATGTCATGCCAGACCTTCAGGGCATATGTGCCAAAGGGGGCTCTCTAGCCATGAAACAAATGCAGTTGGAGTACTGCTAGACAGATGGGGACACAGCTGAGAGTAGCTTAAAAAATCATGAATTATTCTCTGGCATACTCGATAAAATTGTCTATTTAGGGCTGCAGAGAACAAATCTGTTTAAAATTGGTTAATAGAGCTTCATTTTGAGACCTTCTTAGGCATCTCGACCAGAAACCCTAAGTCTCAGATCACGATTGCATTTTGGCCACTAATCTTAATCCTTTCACATTTTCATCATATGTGGCAAGGTTTTCTTAAAAGTTGATACTTTAGTGACAAACAAGACTTGGCTGTTTCAGAAAGCCAGAAAATGTAATAATATTTAGGCGCAAAGTCTTTTGAGAAAGCAGGGGCTTTTGTTAAATAAATAATAAAGACACTACATACATAAATTGAAGCAAAATTCCAGCAGCATACAAAGCACATTGGAAACAAATGCTGGCCTTATAATCTTAGTTTAATACTGTATTCATTAATTATTAAATTCAATTTATTTGCAACGTCATAAAAGCACTAAAAGTGAACTTAATGTAAGTAAAGAACGAAAGGTATTTCTGCTGTCCACTGATCACTTCAAAAGATATGAGTTGCTGACCTGCCAACCTTCAACAAAATCCCACCGTGTGAGAGGAAGTACCAGGAGGGGGCAGAGCCTGGGGAGGTGGCGGGACCTTGAGCCCATTGCCTCCACAGCCATGAAGGTGCTTTGGAGGAGTGTGGCCCTTGAGAGGGGCGGGTTATTGTACGTGACCCATTGTGAACCCCCCTATCCCCTCCAAAAAAATCCACCCAAGCAAGGCTTCAAAGATTGCCGCTAATGTCCTTGGGAGATTTCAAAAGTCTGTTCGACATCAGCTGTGCTCAGCCTCCAGCCAGTGGGAGTTGAAAACACTCTCTGCAGGTGTTTCCAACTCACATTGTCTGCCACCGTGTTATATCGGCTCCTCAGTGGGTGACCGTGTGAGAGGACCTCATATCGTGTGACACACAGTGGTGTGGTGTGAGTTGGCAGGTCTGGAGCTGACTTTAGGATCTCAATCCATATTCTTAAAAACCTAAGAATCAGTGGTCCACGTAATCTGTACTACCGTAATCATAGTCGTCAAAGATGCAGATATACGAGACCCTCTTTCAATAACCTTTATGCTCCTCCAAAGTACTCTATGTTGAAATGGAGGTCACTGTTTCTCGGTCGAGGTGCTTGCCCCGCCGGAACACCTACCTACTCTTTTAGTGTCACCTAGAGCAGTGATTCTTAACCTTTTGACTTCAGTGGACCCCCATGTAATCCTTACTGGAACCTAGGGACCCACTCCACTGAATCATTATTAGAATCAGGAGACCCCAACTGAGTCATTACTGGAAGCCAGGGAACCTGGCCTAAGCATTTTTGATGATTTAAACAGCAAAACAATACACAAAAAATACAGAAACAAGCATTCATCAAACAAGTACACAAATGAAGAAATATTTAATTTAATTCACAAACATATAAAAAAAAATGTAATGATAATTGGAAGGTTGCAGTTTTTCTAAATTCAATTGAGGCCACTCATTGTCCTTAGTATAATATGATGCACTTGCACTGCTCCCACAAATCAATCTGAGGAGACTAGCTGAAATTTTTGGCCTCTAATTTAAAATTCCTTCACATTTACAGAACGTTGTAAATGATTTAATTTTCAGTTTTCTTTATTTATATACCTTTTTATTAATCTGCTAATATTATTTATTTTTTAAACAATCGTGGCCCCCTTGAGAAGGCTTTGCGGACCCCAAGGGGTCCCCGGACCACAGCTTAAGAACCACTGATCTAGAGCATCCTGGGTCTTTCAACAAAGCCCTGAAGGCTCACTTATTAAGACATATTAGTAAGAATGAATCAAATCCTCCTAAACGTTTGCTTATTTACCCTTCAACCATAGATCTAAAATCGGTTTTTCTCTATTTCTGAAGCACCAAAAACAGCCCGAGGCCCAAAAATCCCTGAAGATCAGAAAAACAATTTCAAAGCTCCTTTTCCTCCAAATCTTTGGCTAACTTACCTTTACGCTGCCGGCTGTCATATGCAATGATCTTCAGGATGTGCCACTTCTGGACACTTGGATCTGTACCTCCCACCCTATGGAACCCTCTTTGCGGCATGTGATTCTCTGTGAATCGAGTCCAAGCTAGTACTCTTACACATGGCTCTGTGGAAGCACCAGCCAACGCAGTCTTTATGTGGCGGCACTCAGGCAGATTTTTATTTTTGTGTGGGATTTATATAGCGCGAACTCGACTCGTAGTGCTTTACATGAGCACCAGTTACATAACACAAGCCCACATTCATTTTTGTTAGGCACGGGGAGATTAAGTGATTTGTCCAGAATCACAGGCTGTTGAGCCGGCGCGGAGGCTCGAACCTGGTTCCCCTAATCCAAAGTCAGCAGCTCTGGCCGTTAGGCCATATCCTCTCCCCGCTGATAAAATTAACGACGTCACAGAACAAATCAGAAAACAAGAAGGCAGAATGGTATGACAGTATTTGGAAATCAAATGCAAAATAAAGACTTAAAATAACAGAGAGTAGATTAATAGGGGCAGACCATAAGTTCTCGAGGAACACTTTCTAAAACAGGCTTTGGGTGAGAAACAATGGAAGCACAGTGGTGATAAAACCCAGCCTCTGCTCTGAACCTGCGCGCTAAAACTTCTTGAGATTTCGATTTCTCGACGTTTGCCGAAATAAAAGTGGCAGGCCGCCTGTGTGCTCGCAGGGTAAACCCGTGATGGAGCGGCCATGCCAGGGAGCAGGAGAAAGAGTTTACAGGCAGGTGACCTTTCACGTGAAGCCTTTGTAAATCGAGATGTTTTAATATATGCTGACAGTGACAGAAAGCAGTCACTGGTGATAGGCAGGCGTCTTCAGGAGGAAGTAGGCCGCAGGGAGAGCAGTGTGAGCGGAAACATGTTTCTCCCGAGCCTGGCACTTTCCGGTTAATTCATTACTTCTCTGCAGGGCTGTTTAAGCCAAGGAAATGTAAAAGCACCCTCTGGGACTGGACTGAGCCAGATGGTGTCTGTGGCCAGGTGACAGTGGTGCTGGTGTGGGACATGCCTGTGCTGCGTCTGGTTCCTTTGTTTGGATTTCTAGAAATCGAATTCTGCATTTTTTGCAAATATTTCTATCCTGCACTTACTAGTCAGTCTGATTTTTTCATTTATTTTTGTTGTAACAGCAAAGGTATTTTCGCAAGAAATTATTATTTCTGCGATATCAGCAGCAGTCTTAACTAATTATGCCCTTTGTACCTAGAGTATGCACAGTAGAACCTTTGCTGTATGCATGCAGACCAATTTATCCCTGAAAATGCATACTTTTGCCAATTCTGCATTGGCGGAAAAAAATCCAGATTTTGGTGTTTTCTTTTATTTTCACGATTTCTTGTGCTCTGTTACATGCTTTTTGAATTTGAAGATATTCTCGCCAAGAGATGTGCAGTGCTCTGACACCATCCTTAAATCTGTTTCGAGCTCTATAAAAATGCCAATGAATATATGTCGTTTGATGCTGTATTTAACACATTTGTGAGTGCTGCTAAGGTATGTAAATATCAACAACCTGAGTCAGAGGTAGACTATTAATGATTTTCCAACATTGCACAGTGTGGTAGAGTGCGGGAGCAAGATTCGAATTCTGTCTCCAATGCAGGAATAGAGCCCTTGGTCTATATCTCCTTATGAAGCCTTGTAACTCCCAGGGGGCACCCTGATAGCCAAGCGAGTCACTCTGAAAATCCCATCACCGAACTGAGCTAGCCCAAGTTCTCTTGCTAGCCATCAAGAATATGAAATAAGGAAACATTTGGAAAACTATTAAATGAGATTGATTTGTATGCCATAGATCGTAAATATATACTTGAATTACAGTGTAATCTGAACATTTGTTTTTGATTTAATTTCGTTTTGTTGAATACCTAAAATGTAGTTACTCCTGTGACTGTAGCATGATATACTACAATATTCACCGAACGTTTAGTCATCTCTTTCTAACTGAGATTTACTTAAACTTAGTTAATCATTTTTTTTTTAATTCACTAATACCTGAGCCTTCGACGGCTTGCAGTTTGGCCTTGAGAAAGCACCAGGCCTGTGTGCAGCGCTGCATAAGGCGTGAAACACATGTTGTCTGGCTTATCAAACACTAAGTAATGTTTCAGTCATGTTCATTAAATTAACTTGACAAAAATATCACCAACCACAGATGTACTTCAACTAAATCCTGATTTAACTGTCTACCTTTAATACATTCTACTATACTTTTCCCCTTGGATGAAGTGTTCTGCCCACTTCAGGGTATGGACAATTTCAAGTTAAAAGTTAGCCATCATAGGGTGCGTGGCTCCTGGTCCACACCCCTTTTCTCACTCCCCATAACACAGGATGGACCACCAGAACAGTGTTTCTAGCGCAAAAGTTAGTTTTGGGAGCAGAGCGCATACACCCATTGACTCCAGCTGCTTATATATCTCCCTTCTCCCATATGGAGTCCTCTATTTTTCACAGGTTTTCTGGCCATTCACTGGCTGGCCTCTCAAATGTTCACCTTCTCCTGTCTTCGACGGCTCGATTTAAACTACTCCCAAGAAAGCTCTGGTCCCAGTTTCAGGCCGTTTCCTCGGCCGCCACATGTGGTTACCCATGTCCATGGTTTGAAGGGCTTCTGAGTATAGGTGTTTTCTCTCCATCACTGTCTGAAGATATGAAGTTTTCAGTCGTATCCCAGAGTCTGCTGGTATCAATTGGCAGACCCCCGTGTATCCTGTCTCAATCTGTTCTGGATGTCTCAGAAGATCAACCTCTATCTGAAAGAGACAATTAGTTATGGATTCCTCCAGGCGTCAGACTGGATCCGGAGAATTTTTTCCTTAGCAATACCTCTGTGCGTCGATAGGTGGCGTCGGTCGATTCCGCGTTTGTCGTTGGCGTTGTGGTCGCCGAAATGACGTCGCGGTATCTACTTAGACGCCGCCCTCGCGCGCTGACGTCAGTTCTTTCTTTTTCCGCGCCAGCCAGCGCAGATCCGGGGAG
This sequence comes from Calotriton arnoldi, assembly GCA_963921515.1. Lineage (NCBI taxonomy): Eukaryota > Metazoa > Chordata > Amphibia > Caudata > Salamandridae > Calotriton > Calotriton arnoldi. Next base: position 2,400,955 of record CAWUFW010000289.1, read on the forward strand.
AGCGGTACCTCGAGTCACTTTTTGACTCCGTTTTTGCGACTTTTGTCGACACCTTTTTTGAGTCGATCGACTCCTCATGCGCGGAGGGATGTCACGTCGGACCGGCTTCAAGGCTTGCGAGTCCTGTTGCAAATTGATGTCGGTCACGGACCCGCACCTCGTGTGCCTTTGGTGCCTGGTGCGCGCCCACGACCCGAAGTCGTGCTCCGACTGGCGGGCCATGAACCCGAAGTCTTCGCGGGAGCAGTCCCGAAAGCTTCTTGAGGCCCGGCAGTCCGCTCTGCACCGTTCGAGGTCCCGGTCGAGAGGGAGGTCGCAGGACCGGTCGCGGAGCCACCACCACCACTCGTCATCGAAGTCTTTGTCTTCGGGTAAGTCGAAGCACAAGAAGAAGGCGAAGAAGCATTGTCGCTCTTCGCGTTCTCCCCATCCGTCGGCCGACACGACGTGGGAAGCGGAAGGTAGTCGTCTGGCTCCGCCCACGGAGCCTGTTGGTTCGACTCCGGCCTTCCCTCCTTTTCCGGGAGCCGGAGCGACCCCTGCCCAGCTTGGCAACTTTTGCGAAGCCTTGCATTCCATCTTCGGGCAGCCCGACTCCGCCGGCGCGCCCTTGGGCCCCGCACACTCGGTTGGGGGCTCTACGCCTTCGATGTTGGCAGCTTCAGCGTCGCAGGGCCCCCAAGGATCCAGGCCTGGATCCGATCGGCGCCGGTCGACCTCGTGACACCTCCTCCGGCGCCTAATCCAGTGACAACACCCCCGCTGCCTCCGACGCCGGTTGTGTCCCCAGTCGGCGTCGGCCCCGGCCTCCCCCTCGATGAGGACACGGAGCCTGACCGGCGTCGGGTCCGGCGCTGACCGGTACTTTTGTACCCCTGTTCTCCCCTGTTGTTTCCTACCGCCCTGAGTGGCTACAGGAGAGTGTGAGGAGGACTGTGAGGGATCTGTGGACCCTCTTGCAGACCAGTTACAGGAACCGGACTGGAGAGAGAAGTTGGGTGACGCCAGTGGTCTGGACACCTCCCCAGGCCTTGGCATGCTTTTACCCCCTACCGTGGCTACGAAGGAGGGTGCATCTTAAGCAGCGGTGTTGCGTAGGGCAGCCGAGGCCTTAAACCTCGTGCTTCCTACGGTGGCGGTCAGGACTAACCTCCTGACTTAGGTGCTTCAGCCGGCGGCAGCCTCTTCGGAGCCCTTGCTGCCGTTCAATGAGGCCCTTACGGACATCCTTTTGGGCACTTGGTCCAAGCCCAACACATGGGCTCCTGTGGACAGGATGATTGCTCGACGCCACCTCCCGGCCCCGGGCGACCCCATTTTCCTCTCTTTCCATCCTACCCCTGAGAGCTTGGTAGTCCAAGCCTCAACGTCCAAAGGCGCATTCCCTAACGCGCCACCTGATAGGGAATCCAAGAAGCTAGACCACCTTGGGAAGAAGATGTTTTCTTCCTCCAGCTTGGGGCTGCGGTCGGTGAACACCGCATGTCTATTGGGCCATTACTCCCACTCGGTGTGGGACACGGTTGCGCAGGTGCTGCCACAGTGCCCGGAGGAGTCCCGGGCCGTGCTCTCCCATGCTGTTGCCGAAGGGAGAGACGCAGCGAAGTTCACCATCCGGTGTGGGCTGGACACCGCCGACTCACTGGGCAGGACGATTTCCATGTCAGTAGCACTGAGACGCTACGCCTGGTTAAGGTCCACTGGCTTTTCGGGTGATGTCCAAGCAACGCTTTTGGGCATGCCCTTTGATGGCCGTCGCCTGTTTGGCGACAATGCAGACAACGCGCTCGAGCTCTTTAAGGATTCTAGGGCTACGGCCAGATCCTTAGGCCTCGCTTCCACCTCCCGCCCAGCGCAGTCTGCTTTTCGCCCCTTTTGTGGCTACGGAAGGAGTGCCCCGCCACGTTCCGCCCAGAGCCACAGGCCTGCGCAAGCTGTCCAGCCTCTGCACGGCCGGGGACGTGGATCCCACCGCTGTGGGTTGGGGGGCTTGCGGGCGGGCCACTCCACCAGCGCCCCTTCTGCAGCAGCCTCCAAACCCTCCTAGTCCAACCTTTCAGGCCCTTCAATCGCCAGTGGGCGGCAGGATTCGCCATCACCTCCCCCACTGGCTCAACATCACGTCGGACAGGTGGGTTTTGCAGATAGTCCGAAGGGGCTACTCCCTCCCCTTCGTGACTACCCCTCCATCCATGTCACCTCAATTCCATCGCATGTCGGAGGATCATGTGGCCCTTCTCCAACAGGAAGTTATGGCTCTCTTAGCCAAGGGAGCCATCAAGCGCATTCCTGCCCCAGAAGTAGGTCGTGGTTGTTATTCCTACTACTTTCTGGTGCCCAAGAAGGACAAGGGCCTGCGTCCTATCTTGTATCTCAGGAACGTCAACCGCTTCCTCCGGAAGGAGAAGTTCAAGATGTTGACACTGGCTCAGGTCCTGTCTGCTCTCGACCCTGGAGACTGGATGGTAGTGTTGGACTTTCAGGACGCTTATTTTCACATCCCCATCCTGCCGGCCCACCGGCGTTACCTGCGGTTCACGGTAGGCCAGGAGCACTTTCAGTTTACCGTGCTCCCCTTTGGCCTTACCAGCACCCCTCGGGTGTTCACGAAAGTGATGGCGGTGGTCACAGCTCATCTGCGCAGATCAGGGGTTCCAGTCTTCCCCTATCTCGACGACTGGCTGTTGAAGGCGAGCTCACCCCAGGCTGTCGTCTCCCACCTCCAGACTACGGCCTACCTCCTGCATTCGCTGGGGTTCACCAGCAATGTGCCGAAGTCACACCTGATTCTCTCTCAGAAGCTCCTTTTCATCGGAGCTGTTCTGGGCACAGCGCAATTTTGAGCTTATCCTCCCGAGCAGCGAGTCAGGGATATTCGGGCTATGATTCCGATCTTTTAGCCTCTATCCCGGGTTTCGGTCAGAATGACCCTGAGGCTACTGGGCCTCATGGCCTCTTGCATCCTGCTGGTGGACTATGCCAGGTGGCATATGCGGGCTCTGCAGTGGGACCTGAAGTTCCAGTGGGCACAGCATCAGGGGAATCTTTCCAATTGCGTCCAGATCTCGGAGGGCACTGCACGCCAATTGCAGTGGTGACTAACGAACCAGGATTGGGTCAACGGCAGATCCCTCTCCCTTCCCCAACCAGAGTTCACAGTGGTGACGGATGCATCACTGCTGGGGTGGGGCGGCCACATGGGAGAGGCGGAGATCAGAGGTCTCTGGTCTCCGGCAGAGTCCGGGCTCCACATCAACCTTCTGGAGCTTCGGGCGATTCGTCTTGCACTAAAGGCATTCCTTCCCTCTGTCAGGGGAAGAGTAGTGCAGGTGTTCACGGACAACACCACCGCCATGTGGTACTGCAACAAACAGGGCGGAGTGGGGTCATGGTCTCTATGTCAAGAGGCTCTCCGCCTTTGGACATGGCTGGAACATCAGGGCATATCCCTGGTGGTTCAACACCTGGCAGGTTCTCTGAACGCCAGGGCGGACGAACTTAGCTGCAGGTGCATGATGGATCATGGTGCAAGGTCTCTTTCAGCAGTGGGGAGAGCCTTGGTTAGATCTATTCGCCACCGAAGAGAACGGGCAATGTCAGCAGTTCTGCGCGTTGGAATTTCCAAGGCGGCACTCGCTAGGCGACACTTTTCGTCGCGAGTGGAGTTGCGGTCTTCTATACGCCTTTCCGCCTATACCACTTCTGCCCAGAGTCCTGAAGAAGATCAAGCGCGCCCGGGCCCAAGTCATCCTTGTGGCTCCGGATTGGGCACGAAGAGTCCGGTATCCCGAGCTATTGCACATGTCCATCGATCCTCCGATCAGACTGCCTCTTCGGGAGGATCTTCTGTTGCAGCAGCAGGGGACGGTCCTCCACCCGAACCTGTCCAGTCTCCACCTCCTTGCGTGGAGATTGAGTGGCGACAGTTGACGGCTTTCGACCTTCCTCCCGAAGTCTGTAATGTTATATTGGCAGCCAGGCATCCCTCCACCAAAAACGGTATACGCCTGTAGATGGAACAAATTTGTGGCATGGTGCGCAGCAAAGGCTGTGGATCCCCTTTCTGCACCCTTTTCAGAGGTTCTCCTCTTCATTCTTTCTTTGGCCCAGCAGGGCTCTGCTCTGGGCACTCTCAAAGGCTATCTTTTGGCCATTTCGGCCTTCCTTCGGCTGCCTGACCAGCCTTCTCTTTTCAAGTCCCCTATTATAAATCGCTTCCTTAAGGGCATTACTCATTTGTTTCCTCCAACTCCTTTCGTGATGCCCCAGTGGGACTTGAACCTGGTTCTTACTTATCTGATGTGCGCTCCTTTCGAGCCGCTACATAACTGTCCTCTCAGACTCTTATCCCTTAAAACTGCCTTTCTGGTTACCCTCACCTCTGCTTGCAGGGTGAGTGAGCTACAAGCCCTTTCTTCTAAGCCTCCTTTCCTGGCTGTTCATCCAGACAAGGTCGTCCTCCGCACTAGGCCATCTTTCCTTCCCAAAGTGGTTACCTCTTTTCATATAGGACAGACCATCACTTTGCCCACCTTCTTTCCGCCTCCGCATCCTTCTAAAGAGGAAGAGAGGCTCAACCATCTGGATCCAAAGCGTGCGCTTTCGTTCTATCTGGATCGCACAAAACAATTCCGGGTGGATGACCAGCTCTTTTTCGGTTATGTGGACGCCAAGAAAGGTCGGGCCGTGCAAAAACAAACCATCTCCTGATGGGTCGTTCTTTGCATCAAAATCTGCTATTCCATAGCGAGAAAGGAACCTCCAGTTGGGTTGCGTGCCCATTCCACCAGGGCGACGGCGGCCACTACTGCTTTGGGACGTGGAGTCCCCCCTTCTTGACATCTGCCAGGCAGCTACGTGGGCTTCACTGCACACGTTTACCAAACACTACTGTCTGGACAGCCAAGTCCGGAGGGACGGCTTCTTGGGCCGTTCGGTTCTCCAGGACTTTCTGGTGTGAACTTGGTTTGCAGACTCACCATCAGGGTTGGTATTGCTGGGGTATCTATTCTAAGGTGAGGAATCCATAACTAATTGTCTCTTTCAGATGAACAAGTTACTTACCTTCGGTAACGATATATCTGTAAGAGACATAGATTAGTTATGGATTCCTCACCGCCCACCCATCCTCCCCCGTTCTGCGAACTGACTTCTAGGGTAAGGGACTCCCTTTCAGGGCCCTAGTTTTCGTGCACCAGTGGTCAGTGTCTTGCATAGCTCTGCGCTTCTGGCGTGGAATGTCGTGTAAAGAACTGACGGGCGGTGTCTAAGTAGATACCGTCACGTCATTCCGACGACCCAGACGCCAACGACGGACACAGAGTCGACCAACGCCACCTATCGATGCGCAGAGGTACTGCTAAGGGAAAAATTCTCCGGATCCAGTCTGACGCCTGGGGGTAATTCTAAGGTGAGGAATCCATAACTAATCTATGTCTCTTACAGATATATCGTTACCGAAGGTAAGTAACTTGTTCTTTTGGGCCTTCCCATCTTACCCCCTGACCCTCATTTTTCAGTCCCTCTTGATTTGGCGCAGCATTGTTGGGGTGCAGCCGAGGGTTATCCTCACATCAATTGATAACCTGAAACCTCCTCCCTCCACATTAACATGCTGATGTAAAAAATGTCTACCTGGGCAGCAACCCCGTCCAGCCCTCCTTGGCTCACAAAAGAGTTGTTATTTTCACAGACAGCATAATATCAGTATGTAATACCTACAACCGGGTTTTCATTGACTCTGCAGCTGTGAATCGATATTTGGTGCACCCGACTCTCCCTAATCCATGTAGCATACTACTTGAACAGATTGACCAGCACCACAGTGGGTGCTTGCCTCTGTTGCCTCCTACTTCTTCAGGCATTTTCCAGTGCTACACTCGATCTGTATTTGTACAGGCACAACTGCAAGTATGCTCTCTTTGTTTCCTGGATCGACTGAAATACTGTCCCCTGGGGTGTGTTGGTCTTGAACTGGTTATGGGCTGACCATTTGTGGCTTTCCACATATTACTCTCATTCTTTTTTATTTAAGCTTGTTTTTATTACCATTTTCAAATACTTATGAAACAAAAAGAAAGCACGGCATTACATAGTTGAAAGGAACCCATGGTTGGATGGAGTATAGCGTGTTGTCCTTTAAAAGCCCTTACTACCTGGTAGCTGCTCCCCATGCTGCCAATATTTTTTCTCATTTTTTGGAGCAGCCTCTGCTTTTGTAGATTGTTTTCTCAGGTAGCATACATCCGTTCAGGTCTCTGCTCCAATCTTCCAACTTTGGCGCCTCTTCCCCACCCCATGTCCTGATGTTTCTTTTGGTCACCAGCAGACCAAGTGTTAACCAAGTCTTTTTGTAAGATGTGGTGAACTCTTTGCCTATTATGTTAAATAAAATTATTTTTGGCGAGCTATCAATCTGGGTCCCTATTGATTGTGAGATGCTACCCAGGATGGATTACCAATACTTTTGTTTTGCCGGGCATTCCCATATGATGTGGTGGAAAGACCGCATCATTCCACACCCTCTCAGGCAAGTCGCGGCTGGTGTTTTCCCCATCTCGTGTAGGGTGGATTTTCCATAGTATGCCCTGTGCAACACTCAAAACTGCACCAGGTGGCATCCTGCCTGTATCGCCACCTTTCTAGGGCCCTGTAATGCCTCTTCTCACTTCCCCTCTTTGAATGACCCCAGATTTGTCTCCCAGTGCTTTCAGCCGGCTGAGACAATACCAGGAAGTTATTTACTATTTTACGGTACAGGAAGGGGATAGCTCCCCTGTGGTGGGGCTTCATCAGCACTCCCTCTTCCAGTGGTGTGGCATCCTGGATCTCCATCCCCATGGCAATACGAGTCAATAGTGTATGTCTGACCTGGAGGTAAGGGTATGTTTCTGTCCTGGACAGGTGGTAGATCTCATGCTGCTTCTCCTGGGGGACCATCCTCCCTCCCTTCCAGAGGTTACCCAGATTCAGATGCCTATTATGTCCCACCTATCCGGTCCCTTTAGATTTCCTAGGGCCCCCAGCTCCTTACTGTCCTACAATGGTGTTTCTGCCATGAGTTTACCCTTTCAGCCTAGATATAATGTAGCCTCCTGCCATATAGACACCACCGTCTGGTATGCGGAGGAGGCTTCTAAGAGGTCTCTTCCCGTACAGTGCTGCAGGGTACCCCCTGGTTCCCATGATGTATATATCCATTCGTAGTGCTGGTTCAGTTTTGGACTGCATGTGCCCCCGTCACATGTTTCTAACTGTCAGTGGAGACGCCAAATATTATTTATGGATGCCCGGTAGGGCTATTCCCCCTCGTAGTATTTCGCAAACACCTCTGCTATTTGGGAATTGCACGGGTCATTGATCTCAAGGACCCAGTTGGTCATTTTTCCCTGTGATCTAGCCATGCCAGTAATTTGCCTGCTTTATTACCTACTTTATAGAGGCGTGTTGCGGGGTAGGTAGCCTTGGCCCCCTCCTCAGCAATGTCTCTGTACCCCTGTCACTTCAGTGCTATTCTATGGAAAAGGTGCAAATCTGTGTGGGATGTGGTGTGCCTTTCTAATTCCTCTATTTCTTTTTCTAGCACATCCAAGCACCTTTATTTCCTCTTTTTCCCCCCGGTATCAGGGACAGAGCCTGTCCCCTTATCACTGTTTTGTATGACTCCCATAGCTTAGTTGGGGAGGCTGCTGTTCCCTCATTTTCGGTGAAGTAGTTATCCGTACCTAGGCGGAGTCCCTTTAGAATCTCCTCATTTTTGGCTACCGTTCTTTTTTTAGGTCGAGCCTAGCAGCGTGCATGCGTCTGCTCTGCGAGGCATGCTGTGTTCAGTATGTGGGGTTTCACTCCGCCCCTTGCTGCCGATTTGTTTATGTGGGTGTCGTTCCAAAAAGCTTGCCTTTGGTTGGTTTGTTAACTTTATTTGTCCCACCTTCTGCTGTGTTACTCCTCCTCTGGCGTACTAGCCTATTACTGGTATCCTTTCTTGGGAGTGTTTTTCCTTTGGTCTTTGTGCACTAGTTTGTGCTTTGTTCCACATTGTAGCAGTCTTTTCGTGGCTTTGCGCAGCACCCGCTTTATGGACGCTGCGCTTTAACTTTTACATACTCAGCTCTGCGTCCTCTTTAACTTTGATATACTAAGCACGGCACCCACTTTAACTTTTAAATACTGTGCGCGGCGCCTGCTTTAACTTTTATATACTAAGTGCGGCGGGCGCTGTAAATGATCCCACGCCGTTTCCTGCTTGCCCGAGACTGCTCTCGTTATAGCACACTACTGTTTTCTAGCCAATGCTAATGGGCTGATTGTTTGCTGCTCGTTTTGTCTCCGATAAGCCACACCCCTCCCGGTCATCATAGAATGATCTTGATCTTACGGTATTTATTGTTTTATAATTTACTTGATAGGGAATTGGTTTTTTTGTCGTCCTCTTCGAGTGCCCAGTCCTCTTTCTACCCCCATGGATTAGCTCTTTTCAATGAATCGCCCTTTGAACAGCTCAGGAATCAACGGTGGAAGTGTATCTGCTACCGACCATGCGCAGGGCATCGAGTTATGGACGGCCAGGGTTGTGTGGGTGGGGAAGGATTCATCCAGAAGGAGAATGAATGGCCAAAGGTGTCCGGGGTGGAGGCAGAAACTGTAAGTACTGTCCCGAGTGTGGCATTGGGTTCATGATTGCATGTTTTAGGCTTACAGATGTCCAAGGTGCTTCTACTTCAGAATAATAATCATGTTTCTCACTTCAGTTACCTCACCGTGCCTAGCTCATGAGATCGTTAACTTTCCACGTAAGTCTTTATTGAGCTATATACCATCAGAATGGGCATTGGTTTAGTGCCCTGAATACACCTGTTGTGAGCACACTCTGTTGTTTATGTAAGGCGAACATAAATTACTGGTAAAGAAAGTGTATTCTTCTTCAACACTTACTGTACAGTTGTGGTATTGTTTGTGAAAGCCTTGTTACAGTGATGAACTAAACCATATATTAGCATGGGCTGATGTTGGTTATAGTTGGCGATTACAGTAATATACTTTGATTACAGCAAACAGGGCTTGAAGTAGGATGAAAAAAACTGGGATGGGGTGCCTCTGAAAGGGGTGTGGTCCATGTAATCAAGGGCGTGGTTTTAAAACACATAGACTACATTTCTGTGATTCCCATAGTGCGACCGTATTTTGCTTCCTCTCTCAGCTTTCTGTTATTGCATCCAAATATGTAACACAACAACTGACAGTCACTTAAAATCAACCAAGACTATTCTCATTCTTGTTTCTTAATGTGCTGCATGGCTAAACGTTTATAAGGTCCCAAAGGTGAGACCTATTGGCCATACCAATGCTTGTCTCATTAGGTCTCTGCTGTTGAGGCTGCCCATTAGATCCCTACTTGAGAGGTTCCCCATGAGCCGGTTCCACCCGGGCTACGATTTGTTTCTTCTCTCCCCCTGCCACAGGAGTTGACCAATCTCCAACCCTCTAGCCATTCTACGCCGAGGTGCCAGGTCTTTCCCTCCACTATTACTTAGAGCTTGGCAGGGAATAGCATCATGTATTTAAGTTTTTTCGCTCGGAGTTTCCTTCTTCACCCCTTGAAAGCTTCTTCGTTGATGCTTTACTTTGTATGTGAAATCTGGGAAGAGGCGAAAGGTTGCATTTTCATATTTTACCTCTCTTTGTTGACGAACTGTTTGCAGGATTGCGTCCTGATCCCGATGGTTGAAAATGCAGGTGATGATGGTTCGCAGTGGAGCTCCTGGTCGTGGCCGTGATACCAAGACTTGTGTGCCTGTTCAACAGAGAAAAAATTCTCTTCTTTTGGTTTTATTATATTCGCTATTAGGTCCTCCATTAAGAGTTCCACACTCAGCCGCTATACCCTTACCGGAGGCAACACTCTCAGCCGGTCTCTGGGTGACTGGGGGCATGTTACGCCTCCTCAGCATGAGCTGTCTCGACCCTTCTCGGGTACCAGTTCACATTGATGTCTTCCCTATGTGCGGCGGCATCTACGCTGTCTCCTATACAGGGCCCTGAGTGCTTCAGTCAGAGGCTGTTATCTCACCTTTCCATTCCCTCGTTGCCGCTTGCCTGTGAGTGCATGCGGGCTTGGGTTCATTTCATTGCCCACCAGGCCTTATTTCATAAGCGATGCTTGCTGTGCCACGCAATTAATGTTGAGAAATAGTTGTATACTCCCTTTATCTCCATGCTGTTGGATCAAGTAGAATCGGCGAAGATCTTTACTAAGTTTGACTTCAGTGGTGCAAAGACCTTTCAAAAGTTAGACTTAGTGTTGCATATACCCTGCATCAGAGTTTGCAATGAGTGGATGACTGCTTTCGAAACTGTTATGAGTACCCTGTGGTGCACATTGGACCGTGCAGCTCTCCGAGAAGTCTTCCAACATTTTGTCAATGATAGGTTTCATGATACTTTGGATGTCTATATGGTTATCTGTGGCGAAGACATTCTCTTTTCTGGGACAGTGGAGGACCATTCACTGAACACCAAATTGTTTAAATGTGAATTCAAAGCATCCTAGATTTTCTTCTTAGGAATCTATTTGTCAGCAGAAGGGATTAGATTAATATGGATGAAGGAAAGGTGCAGTGTTTCAAGAGTAGCCTGTTGCAAGAAATTACAGAGATCCAGAAATGTTGGGGATTTTCAAGTTTTTGCAGACAATACGAACCCATATTATCAGACATCATCTCACCCATCACAGCCCTAACACTCAGGAATGTGGCATTTTTCAGAGAACCTGAACAATAAGATACTTTCTGGGTACTAAAAGAGGCTCTTACAACTGCACCCATTTTATGACTCCAGATCTTGATAGACCTTTCATTGTGGAATCAGATGCCTCTGCCGTTGCAATTTGGGCAGTTCTTTCTCAAAGACATCCAGTGTATCATAATCTCCATTCCAATGCTCATTTCTTCAGGACACTGAATGCATTGAAAATGAATTATTCAGTTTAGTAGTTGGCAATCAAAAAGCCATTAGTAGTATGGACCAATCATACAAAATGTGGATATCCTGAATTCAATGAAATGTGCAAATGCAGTGCACTCTACCGGGATGTTAATCTTTACTCACTTTCAAGGCACCATTATAGCCAGTCTGTGAAACAAACATAGGAATGTTAATGTCTTCTACAGACAAGATCGTAGAGAAGAAGAGATACCACCACTGCCTCTCATTCCAGGAGCTAATAGTTTTGGATCCCAGAACCAGTCTAGTTCCTAACTCATCTCAATGTTAGCTTTTAAGGGGAGGACATGGAGGCCTGGTTACTGAAATATCATGGTGTATGCCATCATATGAACGAAATATTACATCTAACGTCTTTTTGCTCACAGGATGATCTGCCAATGGTAAATGATGACACCAACAGATTGCTTCTACTTGAAGATTGCCATGTGGAACATAAAGGTTATTCTGATGGTAGTATGGTTACACTACAATGAGAATGGGTATACTTGTGTTTTTAGCTCTCCATCATTTCCCCAAGATTTTTCCTGCTGTCCCTATATATGCCATGTACATAACACTTAATCTTAGGGAGGGGGTGGGGCAGCATCAGCACATTCCTAGAGACAAAGTTCCTGTTACTCATGCAATTTCCGCTGCATCCATGAAGTTTATCCCAGTTGATTTTGCTTGGTGAGTATTGAATGCAGTCATAAAATTGTGGCTTGAAATAGTATTCCAGGCTTCAGGAAAAGTGGACCCATACCTAAAAATGAAGAATACATTAGTTACCCCTGGCTCTGTACTACATACGACTTAGAGACCAGGCGCATACAACTATGGTTCAGCAGACAAAAGTGCGCTTCGATTTAGTGGACATTTAGTTCTGCTGCTATGAAATCTATTAAATTGGTGTCACTGTCCTATGGGTTTTGTGCCTGACATTTCCCTGCTCACCAACCCTGATGGGAGCAGCTTTCACAGCCTTTATCATTTTTTGGCCTTATTCACCTTTGCTGTCTGGGTTACAGGCGTCATGAAATGAGGTTTCATATTTTATTTTCTCTAATATCTCCTTTTTACCCTTCTGCGCTCCAGAAGGGCTCCCCAGAGTTTCACCCAGTATCTAATATGCTCTGCTGTAGACATAGTCCCAGGGAGCTCTTGGGAGCCTACAGTCGACTCCTTTCATCACTCCTTTCCTTTGGGTATCTGATCTGTAGGGAACCATGAGATGGCGGCTGACTTACTCCGATCGGTCAAATCGGGCTCCCCATTAGATGTTATACCTGCAAAAGTAGCTGCCCTCCTGGCGAATGTACTTTCTTCTTCTGTTAGTACCATCCTTAATCTCTCCTTGACAGAGGGTTATCTCCCACAGACTTGGAAGGCGGCGCAGGTCATTCCAATTCGAAAAAATCCCAAGGCCTCTATGACAGACCTGTCCAATCTGCGGCCCATCTCCCTCTTACCTCATCTTAGCAAAGTCTTGGAAAATATATTAACCTACATCTTTCAACTTATGTCGAAACTAACAGCTGTCTAGACCCTTCACAATCTGGTTTTAGGCCCAATCATAGCACAGAATTGGCCCTATTGGAAGTCACGGATAACATCAGAATGACTCTTAATAGTGGCCATTCCACCATACTTGTGCTATTGGATCTCTCTGCTGCATTCGACACGATATCTCACCAGATTATGCTTATGAGACTGAGGGAGATTGGACTTAACGGAGTGGCCCTACAGTGGATGACCAGTTTTTTGTCATCCCGTACTCAGACCGTCAACCTGGGCCCATTCCGTTCTAAGACCACGGAAGTGACCAAGGGTGTCCCGCAGGGCTCGTGTTTAAGCCCTACGCTTTTTAACATCTATATTGCTCCCTTGGCCCACTTACTTAGGTCTCATGGTTTCCTGCCCATTTCTTACGCTGATGACACTCAGCTTCTCTTCACCTTTGATAAAACTTCAACACATGCTCTTGTCAACCTTCGCTGAAGGAATGACCGCTATATCAGATTGGATGAGGAGAAATTTTCTCCAATTAAACGCAGGGAAAACCGAGATTATGCTCTTCGGAGATGCCCCTCTACTCTGGTCTCCGAATTGGTGGCCGGCCGCTCTTGGCCCTCCCCCATTCCCAAAACCTTAGTTAAGAATCTGGGCATCCATCTTGATCAGGCACTTACACTGAAGGAGCATGTTGCCCGAACTGTTAGCAGTTGCTACCATGTGTTGGGCATGCTACGTCGAGTCTTCCCCTTTTTGCCAGACTGCACACGGAAAACCCTTATTCAGACTATGATTCTGGGCCGCCTCGATTACTGTAATGCTCTTCAGCTTTCTGCAAACGAGTCTTCCTTAAACAGGCTTCAGGTGGTCCAGAACACTGCTGCACGGCTCATTTCGAACTCCACTCCTGGAACTCCTTCTTTGCCGCTGTTACGCAGACTCCACTGGTTACCGGTCCGTAAGCGGATAAAGTTTAAGGTTGGCTGTATAGTCTACAGAGCTATCCACAATAAGGGTCCCTCCTACATCTTGAGCAAACTCAAGCCTTATTCTCCGTATTGGACCCTGAGATCTAGCGGTAAACTTCTTCTGCAGGTACCAAGGGTCAGGAAGGCTAGACTTGGTGGGAAATCCTTCTCCCTCCTCGCCCCCCTTTTCTGGAATGAGCTCCCCCATCAGCTCCGACAATGCCCGGACAATCTTCGTTTTAGGAAACTGCTTAAAGCCTCCCTGTTCTAATCTGTCCTCAGCCCGCTCGTAGGCCCGCTCCAGCGCAGAGATACCCCTTCGGGAGTGATTCAGGCGCTCTACAAAACCCTTAAATAAATAAATAAATAAACCACCTTTACAGGATTGGAAGTGGTCCTGTCAGCAATCAGTTCCACGCTTTGCATACATGGGGACATAGGCCCTGTCATGATCACACACTCCCACTTATAAAGTTTGATGGAAGGTAAGAAGGCCGAGCAGGTTTAGGCTGGCAGAGCACATGGTAGTGCTGGCCTTTTGGGTGATGGCGGCTGGGAAGAGTGAAAAGAGGCCAGGAGCAGTACATCTGGGTCTGGAGGCAGGGTTGGTATTTTCACTCTTTGCCGATGTCGACAACAAAGACCTATGATTTTCCTGTTCAAATTAAAATATCTGTCTTCAGAAGACTTCAGTATGGGAACTGTACCAGCCAGGAATTGTACCCTCTCGGATGTGATTGTATCTACTTCAATGAGCATTTAAACCATCAGCTGTAAGAGTTACAAATATAAGAAATACAATGATCTCTTCAGTAGCACGACTATATTTCTACTTGTTTCAAAAGCTTTCGTTTAACTCTGAGGACTTTGTATTTTATTTCACCTGTTGGACATTTTAGTGCCTTTTTTTAATGATGTGCATTGTTTAATTTACAGAACAATGTGCATGGTTACCGAAAAAATGAAAATCCTAGTTTCCCATGAATTCCTTGGAGTTTATTACAGCATTTTCTGTTGCTTAACTCAAAGAATTTGTGTGCATTTAGAAATTGAACTCTGGTTTGAGCTTCTCTATTAAGGACTGAAATGTTGCCCTGAACCTAGTGTCTGAATTTCACATTATACAGAAATTCATCGACCTTTTTTGGGGTCATTTCTACAAAATGTAACACTGTCCTTGGAATAGCAACCGTGGCTATCAGATTGGTCTTCAATAGCGCGGAGTGTAACAAAAGTTTAATCACATGTATTGTGCCATGTCTGTTGCAGGTGTGCGGAGAAGCATATCTGGGTGCAGTTCGTCTTTGTGTGTGCAAATTAATGTGACTGTTGATGTGTCTGGCCTTGATTGGTGTTTCTTTTGCACCTCGTGTTGTTTCCCTCCAGGTGTATCCGGCACAAGAATGACTGGGGTGCCCTTATTCTGGTGGACGACCGCTTCCGAAGCAATCCGAACAAGTATATAACGGGTGAGTCACCTTGTTTCAAACTCTCTTCTATTTACATTATGCTTCCCTGAGATTTTATGTTGGTGACATCATCATTTGTGTTCAGTGTGCTCTCAGGCCAGGTCAGGTGCCCATGGCCATTGCTAGGCTGTATCCCAGTTATACCCATACTTGCAGTCGGCTATACATATTAAAGAGCCAGATTGGCCATGTATAGTGGACACTTCACAGATCTAGTTCTGCTGTATGTGTTGGACTTGTCCTTAGTGCAGGTGTTTTGTGGGTGCATTATTCTTTTCATATTTGCAGGTAATCTGATGTTTAAGTTCACAGTTGGCATCCTGCCTGTGGTACTTTGGGTGTCAGCTCTCTGTGCAGACAGCTAGGGCCCTCATTAAGATCTCATTTAGTTATACATCGCAGGTAGAATTTCCATTGGATGTTTGAGCACAGGACTGGGCCAATAAGACGGACTCTAGAAGTCTGCCTTGCGACTAACACTTTTCTTAAGCATGTGCCCACTGGACCAGGGCAAAATTGTAATTATGCCGGTGAAATTTGTGTAATTTAATAAATTTTGCGTTATGCTTGTTACATGAAATTCCTGAAAATACACTATTACGTCTTACCACTCTAGGGGCACACACACTGTTCTGTTTCCATCTAGTAACCCAACACAGTCTCTTGGTGGGGCCTTCTGCACAATCACGCACCAAACAGATTGGCACTCCACTGAGCACGGATTTGGCGATTCCTACCACTCTAGGGGCCCGCACACAGTCCTGTTCTCACATAGCAATCCTACACAATCTCTTGGTGGGGTCTTCTGCAAAACTATGCGCCAAACAGTCCGAATCTCTAGGTGGGGCCGTCTGCACAACCATGCGTCGAACAGACCGACACTGTACTGAGCATGGATTTGGCGCCGGATAGAGCACCGTTCTTACAGGTTGAACCAATCGTTGATATCTGCTCTGTATATCTTAATCTCATGCATATTCGCACGTTATAACACTGCATGCTCGTGCACCTCATAGCTTGGGCTTCGCGCAAGTGTCGTTTCACCTCACACTGGCCATATAAACCACCATGATGGTGTACCAGGGGAGGTTGCTAGTTTTGCCTTGCGATAAACGTAACGACATTTTTTAAATTTTATATCACACAATTTTACGGTATCGCTTATGATATCTTTTGCTTTTAAATTTATTGTGTTTTTATGCTATCGTTTTGTATAAGATTTTAAGTAATCATACAATAAAGATTCACTCAGCAACACTATTACGTCAGTTGCTTTCTTACTACACTATTCGCAGTCACCATATAGCACAGGAGCGGTGGGAACAATGCAAACCATCAAAACGAGTAACTGCTGTTCTTGGCAATTGTGCTTTTGGGGCTATTTTTTGCATGAAATGCTTCCTTGCATCAAAAATGTATGCAAGTGCATATTTTCTACTACATAGCGCTGAATGATGGATTTGCATTTTGTGTAATTTTGCATAATTTTACTGACATTTCTTGTCATTACATGAATGTCTCATACCCCTAGTGCGTACCCATCCAAAATAAATTGTGAGCCTGGCAGTGACACTTTGAACAAAAGTAGGTTACTTACATCTCTGCTTTGGGTGGGGCCAGATATGTGTGTCATTGTGTGCTTCCCGTCCCCTTTTACCAGGAAGTAGTATAGCACAATACAATGAATGAGTGAATAAGGAGCCGTGCATACCATAGCTCTGCATAGGACTCCCATCTCCTTGCCCTCCTTTATATCTAAGAGGAGGTAAAGTAGGCAAGTACTGAAAGCATGTTTAGCTCTTGCTGTACAGCAGGAGGTTGGCTTCCTTATGGATAACTATTGGTAGCTCATTCTGCAGGTGCGGACCCTGACCTGTGAATCAGGACCCTCCCTTGCTGTGTACTCTTGGGCTCATGGAGTAGATTATTGGCAGAGAAGAGTGAGCATTGAGGAGAGTGATCTCTTTTAAACAAGGACTTGGGGGGGGGGTTTCAGTAACTACATTCGCCAGTGAGGGAGATGTAGAGGTTGATTCGTTGTTAACATAAAGGTCAGTGAAGTATCCTCAGAGTGGGGGGTGGAAGGTCTTCAAGTATAGAGTTTTGATTCTCTAAGTTCTAGATTTCCTCTTTGACAGTTCCACGTTCTCACAGATGTGGGAAAATATTAGCATAAAGTATGTTTTGTTCAGGGTCTGACAAGAAGAATGGCAGAATTGTTGTTCTTCTTTCACATATGATTTACCTGTTCGCCAGTAGAATCAAACACTCACAAATGTAAGTCTGGCTCTCGCAAATGACCGTGGACTCGTCCATCCTTCAGCCAGCACCAAACTCAAAATCAATTGGTTTCACCCCTGACGCACTACCTCTGCTTCAAAGAACACACTGCCAGAAAACCAAGACAGCATGGAGGCAGCCTTCTCTCCTGAAGGAAATAAAACCCTGCTTCCTGAATACTGACTGAAGATTCTGTAGTCCTCTTGCGCCTAGATGTAGGCAATGCCCTGCTCTGCGGTCTGACCAACACCACACTGGCTCTTCTGAAAGGTAATCTACATGCAGCAGCAAGACTCATTCAAGGCCTAGACAGGTTTAGGCATGGAACTCCAAATCTGATGGATCTGGACTGCCCTGTATCACTTCCAAGATAATGTTCATCACATACAAGGACACCAGAACCAGCACCCCGCTCTATCACATACAAGGACACCAGCACCCCGCTCTATCATCACATACAAGGACACCAGAACCAGCACCCCGCTCTATCACATACAAGGACACCAGAACCAGCACCCCGCTCTATCATCACATACAATGACTCCAGAACCAGCACCGCTCTCTATCGCATACAAGGACACCAGAACCAGCACCCCTCTCTATCGCATACAAGGAAACCAGAACCAGCACCCCTCTCTATCGCATACAAGGACACCGGAACCAGCACCCCTCTCTATCGCATACAAGGACACCAGAACCAGCACCGCTCTCTATCGCATACAAGGACACCAGAACCAGCACCGCTCTCTATCGCATACAAGGACACCAGAACCAGCACCGCTCTCTTTCGCATACAAGGACACCAGAACCAGCACCCCTCTCTATCGCATACAAGGACACCAGAACCAGCACCCCTCTCTATCGCATACAAGGACACCAGAACCAGCACCCCGCTCTATCATCACATACAAGGACTCCAGAACCAGCACCGCTCTCTATCGCATACAAGGACACCAGAACCAGCACCCCTCTCTATCGCATACAAGGACACCAGAACCAGCACCCCTCTCTATCGCATACAAGGACACCAGAACCAGCACCGCTCTATCATCACATACTAGGACACCAGAACCAGCACCCCGCTCTATCACATACAAGGACACCAGAACCAGCACTCCTCTCTATCGCATACAAGGACAACAGAACCAGCCCCCGCTCTATCATCACATACAAGGACTCCAGAACCAGCACCGCTCTCTATCGCATACAAGGACACCAGAACCAGCACCCCGCTCTATCATCACATACAAGGACTCCAGAACCAGCACCGCTCTCTATCATCACATACAAGGAAACCAGAACCAGCACCCGCTCTATCATCACATACAAGGACACCCGAACCAGCACCGCTCTCTATCGCATACAAGGACACCAGAACCAGCACCCCTCTCTATCACATACAAGGACACCAGAACCAGCACCCCTCTCTATCACATACAAGGACACCAGAACCAGCACCCCGCTCTATCATCACATACAAGGACACCAGCACTGCTCTCTATCGCATACAAGGACACCAAAACCAGCACCCCTCTCTATCGCATGCAAGGACACCAGAACCAGCACCCCGCTCTATCACATACAAGGACACCAGAACCAGCACTCCTCTCTATCGCATACAAGGACACCAGAATCAGCACCCCGCTCTATCGTCACATAAAAGGACTCCAGAACCAGCACCGCTCTCTATTGCATACAAGGACACCAGAACCAGCACCCCTCTCTATCGCATACAAGGACACCAGAACCAGCACCCCTCTCTATCGCATACAAGGACACCAGAACCAGCACCCCGCTCTATCATCACATACAAGGACTCCAGAACCAGCACCGCTCTCTATCGCATACAAGGACACCAGAACCAGCACCCCGCTCTATCATCACATACAAGGACACCAGAACCAGCACCCCGCTCTATCATCACATACAAGGACTCCAGAACCAGCACCCCTCTCAATCGCATATGACACCAGAACCAGCACCCCTCTCTATCACATACAAGGACTCAAGAACCAGCACCGCTCTCTATCGCATACAAGGACACCAGAACCAGCACCCCTCTCTATCGCATACAAGAACTCCAGAACCAGCACCCTGCTCTATCATCACATACAAGGACACCAGAACCAGCACCCCGCTCTATCATCACATACAAGGACTCCAGAACCAGCACCCCTCTCTATCACATACAAGGACTCCAGAACCAGCATCGCTCTCTATCGCATACAAGGACACCAGAACCAGCACCCCTCTCTATCATCGCATACAAGGACACCAGAACCAGCACCCCTCTCTATCATCGCATACAAGGATACCAGAACCAGCACCCCGCTCTATCATCACATACAAGGACACCAGAACCAGCACTCCTCTCTATCGCATACAAGGAAACCAGAACCAGCACCCCGCTCTATCATCACATACAAGGACACCTGAACCAGCACCCCGCTCTATCACATACAAGGACACCAGAACCAGCACCCCGCTCTATCATCACATACAAGGACACCAGAACCAGCACCCCGCTCTATCACATACAAGGACACCAGAACCAGCACTCCTCTCTATCGCATACAAGGACAACAGAACCAGCCCTCGCTCTATCATCACATACAAGGACTCCAGAACCAGCACCGCTCTCTATCATCACATACAAGGAAACCAGAACCAGCACCCGCTCTATCATCACATACAAGGACACCAGAACCAGCACCCCACTCTATCATCACATACAAGGACACCCGAACCAGCACCGCTCTCTATCGCATACAAGGACACCAGAACCAGCACCCCTCTCAATCACATACAAGGACACCAGAACCAGCACCCCGCTCTATCATCACATACAAGGACACCAGCACCAGCACTACTCCCTATCGCATGCAAGGACACCAGAACCAGCACCCCTCTCTATCGCATGCAAGGACACCAGAACCAGCACCCCTCTCTATCACATACAAGGACACCAGAACCAGCACCCCGCTCTATCATCACATACAAGGACACCAGAACCAGCACTCCTCTCTATCGCATACAAGGAAACCAGAACCAGCACCCCGCTCTATCATCACATACAAGGACACCAGAACCAGCACCCCGCTCTATCGCATACAAGGATTCCAGAACCAACACCCCTCTCTATCACATACAAGGACACCAGAACCAGCACCACGCTCTATCATCACATACAAGGACACCAGAACCAGAACCCCTCTCTATCATCACATACAAGGACACCAGCACCCCGCTCTATCATCACATACAAGGACTCCAGAACCAGCCCCCGCTCTATCATCACATACAAGGACTCCATAACCAGCACCGCTCTCTATCGCATACAAGGACACCAGAACCAGCACCCCGCTCTATCATCACATACAAGGACTCCAGAACCAGCACCGCTCTCTATCATCACATACAAGGAAACCAGAACCAGCACCCCGCTCTATCGCATACAAGGACACCAGAACCAGCACCCCGCTCTATCATCACATACAAGGACACCAGAACCAGCACCCCTCTCTATCATCACATACAAGGACATCAGCACCCCGCTCTATCATCACATACAAGGACTCCAGAACCAGCACCCCTCTCTATCGCATACAAGGAAACCAGAAACAGCACCCCTCTCTATCGCATACAAGGACACCAGAACCAGCACCCCTCTCTATCGCATACAAGGAAACCAGAACCAGCACCCCTCTCTATCGCATACAAGGACACCAGAACCAGCACCCCTCTCTATCGCATACAAGGACACCAGAACCAGCACCCCGCTCTATCATCACATACAAGGACACCAGAACCAGCACCCCTCTCTATCATCACATACAAGGACTCCAGAACCAGCACCCCTCTCTATCACATACAAGGACACCAGAACCAGCACCCCGCTCTATCATCACATACAAGGACTCCAGAACCAGCACCGCTCTCTATCGTATACAAGGACACCAGAACCAGCACCCCGCTCTATCATCACATACAAGGACACCAGCACCAGCACTGCTCCCTATCGCATACAAGGTCACCAGAACCAGCACCCCTCTCTATCACATACAAGGACAACAGAACCAGCCCCCGCTCTATCATCACATACAAGGACTCCAGAACCAGCACCGCTCTCTATCGTATACAAAGACACCAGAACCAGCACCCCTCTCTATCGCATACAAGGACACCAGAACCAGCACCCCGCTCTATCATCACATACAAGGACACCAGAACCAGCACCCCTCTCTATCATCACATACAAGGACATCAGCACCCCGCTCTATCATCACATACAAGGACACCAGAACCAGCACCCCGCTCTATCGCATACAAGGACACCAGAACCAGCACCCCTCTCTATCACATACAAGGACACCAGAACCAGCACCCCGCTCTATCATCACATACAAGGACAC
The DNA here is from genome assembly GCA_963921515.1 of Calotriton arnoldi. Taxonomy (NCBI): domain Eukaryota; kingdom Metazoa; phylum Chordata; class Amphibia; order Caudata; family Salamandridae; genus Calotriton; species Calotriton arnoldi. The sequence goes on from CAWUFW010000289.1 coordinate 2,422,579, forward strand.
CAGAACCAGCACCCCTCTCTATCATCACATACAAGGACTCCAGAACCAGCACCCCTCTCTATCACATACAAGGACACCAGAACCAGCACCCCGCTCTATCATCACATACAAGGACTCCAGAACCAGCACCGCTCTCTATCGTATACAAGGACACCAGAACCAGCACCCCTCTCTATCACATACAAGGACACCAGAACCAGCACCCCGCTCTATCATCACATACAAGGACACCAGAACCAGCACCCCTCTCTATCATCACATACAAGGACACCAGAACTAGCACCCCTCTCTATCGCATACAAGGACACCAGAACCAGCACCCCACTCTATCATCACATACAAGGACACCAGAACCAGCACCCTTCTCTATCACATACAAGGACACCAGAACCAGCACCCCTCTCTATCACATACAAGGACACCAGAACCAGCACCCCGCTCTATCATCACATACTAGGACACCAGAACCAGCACCCCTCTCTATCATCACATACAAGGACTCCAGAACCAGCACCGCTCTCTATCGCATACAAGGACACCAGAACCAGCACCCCTCTCTATCGCATACAAGGACACCAGAACCAGCACCGCTCTATCATCACATACTAGGACACCAGAACCAGCACCCCGGTCTATCACATACAAGGACACCAGAACCAGCACTCCTCTCTATCGCATACAAGGACAACAGAACCAGCCCCCGCTCTATCATCACATACAAGGACTCCAGAACCAGCACCGCTCTCTATCGCATACAAGGACACCAGAACCAGCACCCCGCTCTATCATCACATACAAGGACTCCAGAACCAGCACCGCTCTCTATCATCACATACAAGGAAACCAGAACCAGCACCCGCTCTCTATCATCACATACAAGGACACCAGAACCAGCCCCCGCTCTATCATCACATACAAGGACTCCAGAACCAGCACCCCTCTCTATCACATACAAGGAAACCAGAAACAGCACCCCTCTCTATCGCATACAAGGAAACCAGAACCAGCACCCCTCTCTATCACATACAAGGACACCAGAACCAGCACCCCACTCTATCACATACAAGGACACCAGAACCAGCACCCCTCTCTATCATCACATACAAGGACTCCAGAACCAGCACCCCTCTCTATCACATACAAGGACACCAGAACCAGCACCCCGCTCTATCATCACATACAAGGACTCCAGAACCAGCACCGCTCTCTATCGTATACAAGGACACCAGAACCAGCACCCCGCTCTATCATCACATACAAGGACACCAGCACCAGCACTGCTCCCTATCGCATACAAGGACACCAGAACCAGCACCCCTCTCTATCACATACAAGGACACCAGAACCAGCACCCCGCTCTATCATCACATACAAGGACACCAGAACTAGCACCCCTCTCTATCGCATACAAGGACACCAGAACCAGCACCCCACTCTATCATCACATACAAGGACACCAGAACCAGCACCCCTCTCTATCATCGCATACAAGGATACCAGAACCAGCACCCCGCTCTATCATCACATACAACGACACCAGAACCAGCCCCCGCTCTATCATCACATACAAGGACTCCAGAACCAGCACCGCTCTCTATCGCATACAAGGACACCAGAACCAGCACCCCACTCTATCATCACATACAAGGACACCCGAACCAGCACCGCTCTCTATCGCATACAAGGACACCAGAACCAGCACCCCTCTCTATCACATACAAGGACACCAGAACCAGCACCCCGCTCTATCATCACATACAAGGACACCAGCACCAGCACTGCTCCCTATCGCATACAAGGACACCAGAACCAGCACCCCTCTCTATCGCATGCAAGGACACCAGAACCAGCACCCCTCTCTATCACATACAAGGACACCAGAACCAGCACCCCGCTCTATCATCACATACAAGGACACCAGAACCAGCACTCCTCTCTATCGCATACAAGGAAACCAGAACCCCGCTCTATCATCACATACAAGGACACCAGAACCAGCACCCCGCTCTATTGCATACAAGGATTCCAGAACCAGCACCCCTCTCTATCACATACAAGGACACCAGAACCAGCACCCCGCTCTATCATCACATACAAGGACACCAGAACCAGCACCATCCCATACCTTCAGTAAACATGACTTCCCTGTACACCACTGCCTTTAAAATGTGTATGCTGAATTGTCGCTCTCTTCCCAAACATGCCATTGAAATCCGGCTCATCCTGGAGGATGAAAAACCGGACGTGATGTTTCTTACAGAAACCTGGCTCACCAATTCATCAGACCCGACAGTGGTCCAGGCTCTTCCTCCAGGTTATGTAATTCAAAGACAAGATCGGACATTAAGTAGAGGAGGGGGCTTAGCCATCATACATAGAGACACTTTTAACTGTCGGATCAAAGCAGGTTTGATTTCCGATTGTGAAAGTGTTTCGTTTGCCATTGGTTTCTCGCAGACTTGTACTTTCTCTGGGATCTTGGTCTATAGACCACCAGGAGCTATTGGGCGTTTCAATAACGATCTACCTGAAACAATAGCTAATCTGGTGAGTTCTCTGTCCAATTTTTCAATACTGGGGACTTGAATATCCATTTTGAGGATACTTCCTCACCATATGCGGAGGAATTGATCGATAGCCTAGGTGCCCTCTCCCTTAATCTAAAAGTGAATAGTCCCACTCACCTAAAAGGTCATTTACTCGATCCCATTTTTACCAATATTAATAATTTAGCAGTGGAGAATCCTGTCCCTTTACCGTGGACTGATCACTATTTAATATCATTTTCATGGTCTCCGTTGATTAGTGATCTACCTTTGGAACCAGTCAAGAAACTTAGCCGTAACTGGTCCAAGCTTTCCATCGAGGCATGGGCAAGTACTCTTAACGATACCCGCCCGGTATTGGAAGCCGATCCAGATTTAGCCAACCATGAGTTTAACCAATGGATTGAAGGCTCTCTAGATTTGGTGGCCCCCAAGAAGTGGACTACTATTAAGAAGGGCCCTAAGAGTATTGCATGGTACACTCCTAAGCTTAGAGAACTGAAATCAAAACGTAAACAATCAGAGAGGCAGTGGAGGAAGGATTTCTCAGAGGAGAGTAAGGGCGTTTATAGGGAGACTACAAAAATTTATAAGCTAGAAGTCAGGAAAGCCCAATCCCTGTACTACGCAACTAAGATTTCCTCAGCTTCCAATTCCCCTCGTGAAATTTTTAAAATCGCCAAATCTCTAATTTGCCTCCCGTCTTCAGCCCCACCTGCTGCTGATACTTTAGGACGCTGCAATAATATAGCAGAGTTCTTTTTAAAAAAAATTCAATCTATTTATTTAACATTTTCCCCAGTAACTTTAAAGGATTCCACGTTGGAAACCGAATTGAAATCATCTGTCACTTCATTGGTGGTTATTCCTCCTCTGGACATAAAATCCTCAAAGTCCATTTTAATAAATTAAAATCAGGCTCCCTAGGGATGTTGCCCCCCACTGTCCTGAACCAAGTTTTTGATACAGTTGCACCCACGATTTTAGAACTGGTTAATCTCTCTTTGGCTTCAGGGACTGTTCCCTCCCTATGGAAACGAGCCATGGTGAGAGCATTGCTCAAGAAATCTGGGTCTGACCCTGAAATTATGGCGAATTACCGGCCGATCTCGCTACTTCCAGGGATTGCAAAAATTGCGGAAAGGCATGTCAATTCCATCTTATCCACCTTTTTGGAAGAAAATGACTGCTTTCATCCATCGCAAACTGGGTTTAGACCCCATCAGGGCACAGAGACAGCTTTGATTGTGGTGGTTGAGGAAGCAAGGAAAATCTTGGATGCCGGAGGCTCAGCGGCAATAGTCCTCTTGGATCTGAGTGCGGCTTTCGATACCGTTAATCATCAACTGCTGATCTCTAGACTTAGAGATGCTGGGGTGACGGGAACTGCACTGAGATGGCTGGAGTCTTTTAGACGACCGTTCATTTCAGGTCTTTGAGGACAACTCTATCTCCAAAAGTAGGTCATTGAGTTGTGGGGTCCCTCAGGGTTCGGCCCTGAGTCCCACTCTTTTTAACATTTATATGAGTCCGCTAGCCCATATTGTTAAACCCTTTGGCATACAGATCGTCACATATGCGGATGACACTCAACTGATTGTTTCCCTTAATCAATCTGGAAACGGGGAAATCAAGTTAGCAGATTGTTTGGAAAAAGTGTCAGCATGGATGGAGGGCTCATATTTGCAATTGAATGGAGCAAAAACTGATTTGATGTTTCTGGGTAAACCTTCCCCACTTGCTCCAAGCTCTTTATGGCCTAAATGTTTGGATAGTATGCCCCCTCCTAAAGAACAAATAAAAAGCCTTGGAGTCTGGCTTGATTACAAGCTAGATATGTAGGAACAATCCCGGAAGGTAGCAGGAACCTGTTACGGACTGCTTAGGATGGCGAGGAAAATTCTTCCTCTATTGCCATTTAAGGCAAGGAAGCTGCTGGTCCAAGCCTTAATCCTTTCTCGTCTAGATTATGCAAATGCCTTGTATCTGGGCTCCCCATGTTCAACGATAAAAAAGCTCCAGACTGTGCAGAACTGTGCAGCTAGACTCCTCCTACAGACCCCTCATAGAGAATCTGCACGAGCATCTATTGCCGCACTTCACTGGCTTCCAGTGGCGGAGAGGATCCAGTTCAAGTCCCTATGTATTACTCATAAGATTCTCGCCTCCAAGGGTCCCCCTATTCTGCAGTCCATTGTTACTCCGCACTGTCCTAACAGAGACTTGCGTTCTGGAAATAAACGTTTGGCCGCAGTCCCTAGAATATATAGGTCTAGGAGTGGTGGTAGACAATTCTCCTATATGGCCTCCAAGAGTTGGAATGCCCTTCCAAATCACATCCGCTTGGAGAACGACTATATGTCTTTTCGTAGACAACTGAAAACATTTTTGTTCCCGGTTGTTTAAACCCGGTGCACCTGAGATGGCTCTATTCCTAGCGCTGGGAGGCCTTCTGGTAGCCATGCGCTCTATAAATGCCAATTCATTCATTCATTCATTCAATTCATTCATTCATTCACAAGGACACCAGCACCCCGCTCTATCATCACATACAAGGACTCCAGAACCAGTCCCCGCTCTATCATCACATACAAGGACTCCAGAACCAGCACCGCTCTCTATCGCATACAAGGACACCAGAACCAGCACCACGCTCTATCATCACATACAAGGACTCCAGAACCAGCACCGCTCTCTATCATCACATACAAGGAAACCAGAACCAGCACCCCGCTCTATCGCATACAAGGACACCAGAACCAGCACCCCTCTCTATCACATACAAGGACACCAGAACCAGCACCCCGCTCTATCATCACATACAAGGACACCAGAACCAGCACCCCTCTCTATCATCACATACAAGGACATCAGCACCCCGCTCTATCATCACATACAAGGACTCCAGAACCAGCACCCTCTCTATCGCATACAAGGAAACCAGAAACAGCACCCTCTCTATCGCATACAAGGACACCAGAACCAGCACCCCTCTCTATCGCATACAAGGAAACCAGAACCAGCACCCTCTCTATCGCATACAAGGACACCAGAACCAGCACCCCTCTCTATCGCATACAAGGACACCAGAACCAGCACCCCGCTCTATCATCACATACAAGGACACCAGAACCAGCACCCCGCTCTATCGCATACAAGGACACCAGAACCAGCACCCCTCTCTATCACATACAAGGACACCAGAACCAGCACCCCGCTCTATCATCACATACAAGGACACCAGAACCAGCACCCCTCTCTATCATCACATACAAGGACACCAGAACCAGCACTCCTCTCTATCGCATACAAGGAAACCAGAACCAGCACCCCGCTCTATCATCACATACAAGGACACCAGAATCAGCACCCCGCTCTATCGCATACAAGGATTCCAGAACCAGCACCCCTCTCTATCACATACAAGGACACCAGAACCAGCACCCCGCTCTATCATCACATACAAGGACACCAGAACCAGAACCACTCTCTATCATCACATACAAGGACACCAGCACCCCGCTCTATCATCACATACAAGGACTCCAGAACCAGCCCCCGCTCTATCATCACATACAAGGACTCCATAACCAGCACCGCTCTCTATCGCATACAAGGACACCAGAACCAGCACCCCGCTCTATCATCACATACAAGGACTCCAGAACCAGCACCGCTCTCTATCATCACATACAAGGAAACCAGAACCAGCACCCCGCTCTATCGCATACAAGGACACCAGAACCAGCACCCCTCTCTATCACATACAAGGACACCAGAACCAGCACCCCGCTCTATCATCACATACAAGGACACCAGAACCAGCACCCCTCTCTATCATCACATACAAGGACATCAGCACCCCGCTCTATCATCACATACAAGGACTCCAGAACCAGCACCCTCTCTATCGCATACAAGGAAACCAGAAACAGCACCCCTCTCTATCGCATACAAGGACACCAGAACCAGCACCCCTCTCTATCGCATACAAGGAAACCAGAACCAGTACCCCTCTCTATCGCATACAAGGACACCAGAACCAGCACCCCGCTCTATCATCACATACAAGGACACCAGAACCAGCACCCCGCTCTATCGCATACAAGGACACCAGAACCAGCACCCCTCTCTATCACATACAAGGACACCAGAACCAGCACCCCGCTCTATCATCACATACAAGGACACCAGAACCAGCACCCCTCTCTATCATCACATACAAGGACTCCAGAACCAGCACCCCTCTCTATCACATACAAGGACACCAGAACCAGCACCCCGCTCTATCATCACATACAAGGACTCCAGAACCAGCACCGCTCTCTATCGTATACAAGGACACCAGAACCAGCACCCCTCTCTATCACATACAAGGACACCAGAACCAGCACCCCGCTCTATCATCACATACAAGTACACCAGAACTAGCACCCCTCTCTATCGCATACAAGGACACCAGAACCAGCACCCCACTCTATCATCACATACAAGGACACCAGAACCAGCACCCCTCTCTCTCACATACAAGGACACCAGAACCAGCACCCCGCTCTATCATCACATACTAGGACACCAGAACCAGCACCCCTCTCTATCATCACATACAAGGACTCCAGAACCAGCACCGCTCTCTATCGCATACAAGGACACCAGAACCAGCACCCCGCTCTATCATCACATACAAGGACACCAGAACCAGCACCCCTCTCTATCGCATACAAGGACACCAGAACCAGCACCGCTCTATCATCACATACTAGGACACCAGAACCAGCACCCCGGTCTATCACATACAAGGACACCAGAACCAGCACTCCTCTCTATCGCATACAAGGACAACAGAACCAGCCCCCGCTCTATCATCACATACAAGGACTCCAGAACCAGCACCGCTCTCTATCGCATACAAGGACACCAGAACCAGCACCCCGCTCTATCATCACATACAAGGACTCCAGAACCAGCACCGGTTCTCTATCATCACATACAAGGAAACCAGCACCCGCTCTCTATCATCACATACAAGGACACCAGAACCAGCCCACGCTCTATCATCACATACAAGGACTCCAGAACCAGCACCCCTCTCTATCACATACAAGGAAACCAGAAACAGCACCCCTCTCTATCGCATACAAGGACACCAGAACCAGCACCCCTCTCTATCACATACAACGACACCAGAACCAGCCCCCGCTCTATCATCACATACAAGGACTCCAGAACCAGCACCGCTCTCTATCGCATACAAGGACACCAGAACCAGCACCCCACTCTATCATCACATACAAGGACACCCGAACCAGCACCGCTCTCTATTGCATACAAGGACACCAGAACCAGCACCCCTCTCTATCACATACAAGGACACCAGAACCAGCACCCCGCTCTATCATCACATACAAGGACACCAGAACCAGCACTCCTCTCTATCATCACATACAAGGACTCCAGAACCAGCACCCCTCTCTATCACATACAAGGACACCAGAACCAGCACCCCGCTCTATCATCACATACAAGGACTCCAGAACCAGCACCGCTCTCTATCGTATACAAGGACACCAGAACAAGCACCCCTCTCTATCACATACAAGGACACCAGAACCAGCACCCCTCTCTATCATCGCATACAAGGATACCAGAACCAGCACCCCGCTCTACCATCACATACAACGACACCAGAACCAGCCCCCGCTCTATCATCACATACAAGGACTCCAGAACCAGCACCGCTCTCTATCGCATACAAGGACACCAGAACCAGCACCCCACTCTATCATCACATACAAGGACACCCGAACCAGCACCGCTCTCTATCGCATACAAGGACACCAGAACCAGCACCCCTCTCTATCACATACAAGGACACCAGAACCAGCACCCCGCTCTATCATCACATACAAGGACACCAGCACTGCTCCCTATCGCATACAAGGACACCAGGACCAGCACCCCTCTCTATCGCATGCAAGGACACCAGAACCAGCACCCCTCTCTATCACATACAAGGACACCAGAACCAGCACCCCGCTCTATCATCACATACAAGGACACCAGAACCAGCACTCCTCTCTATCGCATACAAGGATTCCAGAACCAGCACCCCTCTCTATCACATACAAGGACACCAGAACCAGCACCCCGCTCTATCATCACATACAAGGACACCAGCACCCCGCTCTATCATCACATACAAGGACTCCAGAACCAGTCCCCGCTCTATCATCACATACAAGGACTCCAGAGCCAGCACCGCTCTCTATCGCATACAAGGACACCAGAACCAGCACCCTCTCTATCGCATACAAGGACACCAGAACCAGCACCCCTCTCTATCACATACAAGGACACCAGAACCAGCACCCCGCTCTATCATCACATACAAGGACACCAGAACCAGCACCCTCTCTATCATCACATACAAGGACATCAGCACCCCGCTCTATCATCACATACAAGGACTCCAGAACCAGCACCCCTCTCTATCGCATACAAGGAAACCAGAAACAGCACCCTCTCTATCGCATACAAGGACACCAGAACCAGCACCCTCTCTATCGCATACAAGGAAACCAGAACCAGCACCCCGCTCTATCATCACATACAAGGACACCAGAACCAGCACCCCGCTCTATCATCACATACAAGGACACCAGAACCAGCACCCCGCTCTATCGCATACAAGGACACCAGAACCAGCACCCCTCTCTATCACATACAAGGACACCAGAACCAGCACCCCGCTCTATCATCACATACAAGGACACCAGAACCAGCACCCCTCTCTATCATCACATACAAGGACTCCAGAACCAGCACCCCTCTCTATCACATACAAGGACACCAGAACCAGCACCCCGCTCTATCATCACATACAAGGACTCCAGAACCCTCACCGCTCTCTATCGTATACAAGGACACCAGAACCAGCACCCCTCTCTATCACATACAAGGACACCAGAACCAGCACCCCGCTCTATCATCACATACAAGGACACCAGAACCAGCACCCTCTCTATCATGACATACAAGGACACCAGAACCAGCACCCCTCTCTATCGCATACAAGGACACCAGAACCAGCACCCCGCTCTATCATCACATACAAGGACACCAGAACCAGCACCCCTCTCTATCACATACAAGGACACCAGAACCACCACCCCTCTCTATCACATACAAGGACACCAGAGCCAGCACCCCACTCTATCATCACATACTAGGACACCAGAACCAGCACCCCTCTCTATCATCACATACAAGGACTCCAGAACAGCACCCCTCTCTATCACATACAAGGACACCAGAACCAGCACCCCGCTCTATCATCACATACAAGGAGTCCAGAACCAGCACCGCTCTCTATCGCATACAAGGACACCAGAACCAGCACCCCTCTCTATCGCATACAAGGACACCAGAACCAGCACCCCGCTCTATCATCACATACAAGGACTCCAGAACCAGCACCGCTCTCTATCGCATACAAGGACACCAGAACCAGCACCCCTCTCTATCGCATACAAGGACACCAGAACCAGCACCCGCTCTATCATCACATACAAGGACACCAGAACCAGCACCCCGCTCTATCATCACATACAAGGACTCCAGAACCAGCACCCCTTTCTATCACATACAAGGACACCAGAACCAGCACCCCTCTCTATCACATACAAGGACACCAGAACCAGCACCCCGCTCTATCATCACATACAAGGACTCCAGAACCAGCACCGCTCTCTATCGCATACAAGGACACCAGAACCAGCACCCCTCTCTATCGCATACAAGAACTCCAGAACCAGCACCCCGCTCTATCATCACATACAAGGACACCAGAACCAGCACCCCGCTCTATCATCACATACAAGGACTCCAGAACCAGCACCCTCTCTATCACATACAAGGGCTCCAGAACCAGCACCGCTCTCTATCGCATACAAGGACACCAGAACCAGCACCCCGCTCTATCATCACATACAAGGACACCAGAACCAGCACCCCTCTCTATCGCATACAAGAACTCCAGAACCAGCACCCCGCTCTATCATCACATACAAGGACACCAGAACCAGCACCCCGCTCTATCATCACATACAAGGACTCCAGAACCAGCACCCCTCTCTATCACATAGAAGGGCTCCAGAACCAGCACCGCTCTCTATCGCATACAAGGACACCAGAACCAGCACCCCTCTCTATCGCATACAAGAACTCCAGAACCAGCACCCCGCTCTATCATCACATACAAGGACACCAGAACCAGCACTCCTCTCTATCGCATATAAGGACACCAGAATCAGCACCCCTCTCTATCACATACAAGGACACCAGAACCAGCACCCCGCTCTATCATCACATACAAGGACTCCAGAACCAGCACCCCTCTATATCACATACTAGTACACCAGAACCAGCACCCCGCTCTATCATCACATACAAGGACACCAGAACCAGCACCCCGCTCTATCATCACATACAAGGACTCCAGAACCAGCACCCCTCTCTATCGCATACAAGGACACCAGAACCAGCACCCTCTCTATTGCATACAAGGACACCAGAACCAGCACCCCGCTCTATCATCACATACAAGGACTCAAGAACCAGCACCGCTCTCTATCGCATACAAGGACACCAGAACCAGCACCCTCTCTATCGCATACAAGAACTCCAGAACCAGCACCCTGCTCTATCATCACATACAAGGACACCAGAACCAGCACCCCGCTCTATCATCACATACAAGGACTCCAGAACCAGCACCCCTCTCTATCACATACAAGGACTCCAGAACCAGCACCGCTCTCTATCGCATACAAGGACACCAGAACCAGCACCCCTCTCTATCGCATACAAGAACTCCAGAACCAGCACCCCGCTCTATCATCACATACAAGGACACCAGAACCGGCACCCCTCTCTATCATCGCATACAAGGGTACCAGAACCAGCACCCCGCTCTATTATCACATACAGGGACACCAGAACCAGCCCCCCGCTCTATCATCACATACAAGGACTCCAGAACCAGCACCCCTCTCTATCACATACAAGGACTCCAGAACCAGCACCGCTCTCTATCGCATACAAGGACACCAGAACCAGCACCCCTCTCTATCGCATACAAGAACTCCAGAACCAGCACCCCGCTCTATCATCACATACAAGGACACCAGAACCAGCACTCCTCTCTATCGCATACAAGGAAACCAGAACCAGCACCCCGCTCTCTATCGCATACAAGGAAACCAGAACCAGCACCCCGCTCTATCATCACATACAAGGACACCAGAACCAGCAACCCGCTCTATCGCATACAAGGACACCAGAACCAGCACCCCTCTCTATCATCACAAACAAGGACACCCGAACCAGCACCGCTCTCTATCGCATACAAGGACACCAGAACCAGCACCCTCTCTATCACATACAAGGACACCAGAACCAGCACCCCGCTCTATCATCACATACAAGGACACCAGCACCAGCACTGCTCTCTATCGCATACAAGGACACCAGAACCAGCACCCCTCTCTATCGCATGCAAGGAAACCAGAACCAGCACCCTCTCTATCACATACAAGGAAACCAGAACCAGCACCCCGCTCTATCATCACATACAAGGACACCAGAACCAGCACTCCTCTCTATCACATACAAGGACACCAGAACCAGCACCCCGCTCTATCATCACATACAAGGACACCAGAGCCAGCACTCCTCTCTATCGCATACAAGGAAACCAGAACCAGCACCCCGCTCTATCGCATACAAGGACACCAGAACCAGCACCCCTCTCTATCGCATACAAGAACTCCAGAACCAGCACCCCGCTCTATCATCACATACAAGGACACCAGAACCAGCACTCCTCTCTATCGCATATAAGGACACCAGAATCAGCACCCCTCTCTATCACATACAAGGACACCAGAACCAGCACCCCGCTCTATCATCACATACAAGGACTCCAGAACCAGCACCCTCTCTATCACATACAAGGACACCAGAACCAGCACCCCGCTCTATCATCACATACAAGGACACCAGAACCAGCACCCCGCTCTATCATCACATACAAGGACTCCAGAACCAGCACCCCTCTCTATCGCATACAAGGACACCAGAACCAGCACCCCTCTCTATTGCATACAAGGACACCAGAACCAGCACCCCGCTCTATCATCACATACAAGGACTCAAGAACCAGCACCGCTCTCTATCGCATACAAGGACACCAGAACCAGCACCCCTCTCTATCGCATACAAAGACACCAGAACCAGCACCCCGCTCTATCATCACATACAAGGACTCCAGAACCAGCACCCCTCTCTATCACATACAAGGACACCAGAACCAGCACCCCGCTCTATCATCACATACAAGGACACCAGAACCAGCACCCCGCTCTATCATCACATACAAGGACTCCAGAACCAGCACCCCTCTCTATCGCATACAAGGACACCAGAACCAGCACCCTCTCTATTGCATACAAGGACACCAGAACCAGCACCCCGCTCTATCATCACATACAAGGACTCAAGAACCAGCACCGCTCTCTATCACATACAAGGACACCAGAACCAGCACCCCTCTCTATCACATACAAGGACACCAGAGCCAGCACCCCACTCTATCATCACATACTAGGACACCAGAACCAGCACCCCTCTCTATCATCACATACAAGGACTCCAGAACAGCACCCCTCTCTATCACATACAAGGACACCAGAACCAGCACCCCGCTCTATCATCACATACAAGGAGTCCAGAACCAGCACCGCTCTCTATCGCATACAAGGACACCAGAACCAGCACCCTCTCTATCGCATACAAGGACACCAGAACCAGCACCCCGCTCTATCATCACATACAAGGACTCCAGAACCAGCACCGCTCTCTATCGCATACAAGGACACCAGAACCAGCACCCCTCTCTATCGCATACAAGGACACCAGAACCAGCACCCGCTCTATCATCACATACAAGGACACCAGAACCAGCACCCCGCTCTATCATCACATACAAGGACTCCAGAACCAGCACCCCTTTCTATCACATACAAGGACACCAGAACCAGCACCCCTCTCTATCACATACAAGGACACCAGAACCAGCACCCCGCTCTATCATCGCATACAAGAACTCCAGAACCAGCACCCCGCTCTATCATCACATACAAGGACACCAGAACCAGCACCCCGCTCTATCATCACATACAAGGACTCCAGAACCAGCACCCCTCTCTATCACATACAAGGGCTCCAGAACCAGCACCGCTCTCTATCGCATACAAGGACACCAGAACCAGCACCCCGCTCTATCATCACATACAAGGACACCAGAACCAGCACCCCTCTCTATCGCATACAAGAACTCCAGAACCAGCACCCCGCTCTATCATCACATACAAGGACACCAGAACCAGCACCCCGCTCTATCATCACATACAAGGACTCCAGAACCAGCACCCCTCTCTATCACATAGAAGGGCTCCAGAACCAGCACCGCTCTCTATCGCATACAAGGACACCAGAACCAGCACCCTCTCTATCGCATACAAGAACTCCAGAACCAGCACCCCGCTCTATCATCACATACAAGGACACCAGAACCAGCACTCCTCTCTATCGCATATAAGGACACCAGAATCAGCACCCCTCTCTATCACATACAAGGACACCAGAACCAGCACCCCGCTCTATCATCACATACAAGGACTCCAGAACCAGCACCCCTCTCTATCACATACAAGGACACCAGAACCAGCACCCCGCTCTATCATCACATACAAGGACACCAGAATCAGCACCCCGCTCTATCATCACATACAAGGACTCCAGAACCAGCACCCTCTCTATCGCATACAAGGACACCAGAACCAGCACCCTCTCTATTGCATACAAGGACACCAGAACCAGCACCCCGCTCTATCATCACATACAAGGACTCAAGAACCAGCACCGCTCTCTATCGCATACAAGGACACCAGAACCAGCACCCCTCTCTATCGCATACAAGAACTCCAGAACCAGCACCCTGCTCTATCATCACATACAAGGACACCAGAACCAGCACCCCGCTCTATCATCACATACAAGGACTCCAGAACCAGCACCCCTCTCTATCACATACAAGGACTCCAGAACCAGCACCGCTCTCTATCGCATACAAGGACACCAGAACCAGCACCCCTCTCTATCGCATACAAGAACTCCAGAACCAGCTCCCCGCTCTATCATCACATACAAGGACACCAGAACCGGCACCCCTCTCTATCATCGCATACAAGGATACCAGAACCAGCACCCCGCTCTATTATCACATACAGGGACACCAGAACCAGCCCCCCGCTCTATCATCACATACAAGGACACCAGAACCAGCACCCCGCTCTATGATCACATACAAGGACTCCAGAACCAGCACCCCTCTCTATCACATACAAGGACTCCAGAACCAGCACCGCTCTCTATCGCATACAAGGACACCAGAACCAGCACCCCTCTCTATCGCATACAAGAACTCCAGAACCAGCACCCCGCTCTATCATCACATACAAGGACACCAGAACCAGCACTCCTCTCTATCGCATACAAGGAAACCAGAACCAGCACCCCGCTCTCTATCGCATACAAGGAAACCAGAACCAGCACCCCGCTCTATCATCACATACAAGGACACCAGAACCAGCAACCCGCTCTATCGCATACAAGGACACCAGAACCAGCACCCCTCTCTATCATCACAAACAAGGACACCCGAACCAGCACCGCTCTCTATCGCATACAAGGACACCAGAACCAGCACCCCTCTCTATCACATACAAGGACACCAGAACCAGCACCCCGCTCTATCATCACATACAAGGACACCAGCACCAGCACTGCTCTCTATCGCATACAAGGACACCAGAACCAGCACCCCTCTCTATCGCATGCAAGGACACCAGAACCAGCACCCCTCTCTATCACATACAAGGAAACCAGAACCAGCACCCCGCTCTATCATCACATACAAGGACACCAGAACCAGCACTCCTCTCTATCACATACAAGGACACCAGAACCAGCACCCCGCTCTATCATCACATACAAGGACACCAGAGCCAGCACTCCTCTCTATCGCATACAAGGAAACCAGAACCAGCACCCCGCTCTATCGCATACAAGGACACCAGAACCAGCACCCTCTCTATCGCATACAAGAACTCCAGAACCAGCACCCCGCTCTATCATCACATACAAGGACACCAGAACCAGCACTCCTCTCTATCGCATATAAGGACACCAGAATCAGCACCCCTCTCTATCACATACAAGAACACCAGAACCAGCACCCCGCTCTATCATCACATACAAGGACTCCAGAACCAGCACCCCTCTCTATCACATACAAGGACACCAGAACCAGCACCCCGCTCTATCATCACATACAAGGACACCAGAACCAGCACCCCGCTCTATCATCACATACAAGGACTCCAGAACCAGCACCCCTCTCTATTGCATACAAGGACACCAGAACCAGCACCCCGCTCTATCATCACATACAAGGACTCAAGAACCAGCACCGCTCTCTATCGCATACAAGGACACCAGAACCAGCACCCCTCTCTATCGCATACAAGAACTCCAGAACCAGCACCCTGCTCTATCATCACATACAAGGACACCAGAACCAGCACCCCGCTCTATCATCACATACAAGGACTCCAGAACCAGCACCCCTCTCTATCACATACAAGGACTCCAGAACCAGCACCGCTCTCTATCGCATACAAGGACACCAGAACCAGCACCCCTCTCTATCGCATACAAGAACTCCAGAACCAGCACCCCGCTCTATCATCACATACAAGGACACCAGAACCAGCACCCCTCTCTATCATCGCATACAAGGATACCAGAACCAGCACCCCGCTCTATTATCACATACAGGGACACCAGAACCAGCCCCCGCTCTATCATCACATACAAGGACACCAGAACCAGCACCCCGCTCTATGATCACATACAAGGACTCCAGAACCAGCACCCCTCTCTATCACATACAAGGACTCCAGAACCAGCACCGCTCTCTATCGCATACAAGGACACCAGAACCAGCACCCCTCTCTATCGCATACAAGAACTCCAGAACCAGCACCCCGCTCTATCATCACATACAAGGACACCAGAACCAGCACTCCTCTCTATCGCATACAAGGAAACCAGAACCAGCACCCCGCTCTCTATCGCATACAAGGAAACCAGAACCAGCACCCCGCTCTATCATCACATACAAGGACACCAGAACCAGCAACCCGCTCTATCGCATACAAGGACACCAGAACCAGCACCCCTCTCTATCATCACATGCAAGGACACCAGAACCAGCACCCCGCTCTATCATCACATACAAGGACACCAGAACCAGCACCCTCTCTATCATCACATACAAGGACTCCAGAACCAGCACCCGCTCTATCATCACATACAAGGACACCAGAACCAGCACCGCTCTCTATCGCATACAAGGACACCAGAACCAGCACCCCTCTCTATCACATACAAGGACACCAGAACCAGCACCCCTCTCTATCATCACATACAAGGACACCAGAACCAGCACCCCGCTCTATCATCACATACAAGGACACCAGAACCAGCACCGCTCTCTATCGCATACAAGGACACCAGAACCAGCACCCCTCTCTATCATCACAAACAATGACACCCGAACCAGCACCGCTCTCTATCGCATACAAGGACACCAGAACCAGCACCCCTCTCTATCACATACAAGGACACCAGAACCAGCACCCCGCTCTATCATCACATACAAGGACACCAGCACCAGCACTGCTCTCTATCGCATACAAGGACACCAGAACCAGCACCCCTCTCTATCGCATGCAAGGACACCAGAACCAGCACCCCTCTCTATCACATACAAGGAAACCAGAACCAGCACCCCGCTCTATCATCACATACAAGGACACCAGAACCAGCACTCTCTCTATCACATACAAGGACACCAGAACCAGCACCCCGCTCTATCATCACATACAAGGACACCAGAGCCAGCACTCCTCTCTATCGCATACAAGGAAACCAGAACCAGCACCCCGCTCTATCGCATACAAGGACACCAGAACCAGCACCCCTCTCTATCGCATACAAGGACACCAGAACCAGCACCCTCTCTATCTCATACAAGGACACCAGAACCAGCACCCTGCTCTATCATCACAAACAAGGACACCAGAACCAGCACCCTCTCTATCATCACATACAAGGACACCAGCACCCCGCTCTATCATCACATACAAGGACACCAGAACCAGCACCCCTCTCTATCATCACATACAAGGACACCAGAACCAGCAACCCTCTCTATCACATACAAGGACACCAGAACCAGCACCCCGCTCTATCAACACATACAAGGACTCCAGAACCAGCACCGCTCTCTATCGTATACAAGGACACCAGAACCAGCACCCCTCTCTATCACATACAAGGACACCAGAACCAGCACCCCGCTCTATCATCACATACAAGGACACCAGAACCAACACCCCTCTCTATCGCATACAACAGTGGTTCCCAAACTTTTTGACCCAGGGCTCCCTTGACCAATTGACTGTTGGCTGCGGCTCCCCATTACATTACTTACTTTTGGCGGGATGTAAGCGCGATATCGGGAGTACTTGCATTTTAATCCTCAAAATAACTGGGATGAATGTAAGGAGAATAGTGAGTGCAATGCAAGGACACCAGAACCAGCACCCCTCTCTATCATCACATACAAGGACACCAGCACCCCGCTCTATCATCACATACAAGGACACCAGAACCAGCACCCCTCTCTATCATCACATACAAGGACACCAGAACCAGCAACCCTCTCTATCACATACAAGGACACCAGAACCAGCACCCCGCTCTATCATCACATACAAGGACTCCAGAACCAGCACCGCTCTCTATCGTATACAAGGACACCAGAACCAGCACCCCTCTCTATCACATACAAGGACACCAGAACCAGCACCCCGCTCTATCATCACATACAAGGACACCAGAACCAGCACCCCTCTCTATCATCACATACAAGGACACCAGCACCCCGCTCTATCATCACATACAAGGACTCCAGAACCAGTCCCCGCTCTATCATCACATACAAGGACTCCATAACCAGCACCGCTCTCTATCGCATACAAGGACACCAGAACCAGCACCCCTCTCTATCGCATACAAGGACACCAGAACCAGCACCCTCTCTATCACATACAAGGACACCAGAACCAGCACCCCGCTCTATCATCACATACAAGGACACCAGAACCAGCACCCCTCTCTATCATCACATACAAGGACATCAGCACCCCGCTCTATCATCACATACAAGGACTCCAGAACCAGCACCCCTCTCTATCGCATACAAGGAAACCAGAAACAGCACCCCTCTCTATCGCATACAAGGACACCAGAACCAGCACCCCTCTCTATCGCATACAAGGAAACCAGAACCAGCACCCCGCTCTATCATCACATACAAGGACACCAGAACCAGCACCCCGCTCTATCATCACATACAAGGACACCAGAACCAGCACCCCGCTCTATCGCATACAAGGACACCAGAACCAGCACCCTCTCTATCACATACAAGGACCCCAGAACCAGCACCCCGCTCTATCATCACATACAAGGACACCAGAACCAGCACCCCTCTCTATCATCACATACAAGGACTCCAGAACCAGCACCCCTCTCTATCATCACATACAAGGACACCAGAACCAGCAACCCTCTCTATCACATACAAGGACACCAGAACCAGCACCCCGCTCTATCATCACATACAAGGACTCCAGAACCCTCACCGCTCTCTATCGTATACAAGGACACCAGAACCAGCACCCCTCTCTATCACATACAAGGACACCAGAACCAGCACCCCGCTCTATCATCACATACAAGGACACCAGAACCAGCACCCTCTCTATCATGACATACAAGGACACCAGAACCAGCACCCCTCTCTATCGCATACAAGGACACCAGAACCAGCACCCCGCTCTATCATCACATACAAGGACACCAGAACCAGCACCCTCTCTATCACATACAAGGACACCAGAGCCAGCACCCCACTCTATCATCACATACTAGGACACCAGAACCCACACCCCTCTCTATCATCACATACAAGGACTCCAGAACCAGCACCCCTCTCTATCACATACAAGGACACCAGAACCAGCACCCCGCTCTATCATCACATACAAGGAGTCCAGAACCAGCACCGCTCTATCATCACATACAAGGAGTCCAGAACCAGCACCCCTCTCTATCGCATACAAGGACACCAGAACCAGCACCCCGCTCTATCATCACATACAAGGACTCCAGAACCAGCACCGCTCTCTATCGCATACAAGGACACCAGAACCAGCACCCCTCTCTATCACATACAAGGACACCAGAACCAGCACCCCGCTCTATCGCATACAAGGACACCTGAACCAGCACCCGCTCTATCATCACATACAAGGACACCAGAACCAGCACCCCGCTCTATCATCACATACAAGGACTCCAGAACCAGCACCCCTTTCTATCACATACAAGGACACCAGAACCAGCACCCCTCTCTATCACATACAAGGACACCAGAACCAGCACCCCGCTCTATCATCACATACAAGGACTCCAGAACCAGCACCGCTCTCTATCGCATACAAGGACACCAGAACCAGCACCCCTCTCTATCGCATACAAGAACTCCAGAACCAGCACCCCGCTCTATCATCACATACAAGGACACCAGAACCAGCACCCCTCTCTATCATCACATACAAGGACACCAGAACCAGCACCCCGCTCTATCATCACATACAAGGACACCAGAACCAGCACCGCTCTCTATCGCATACAAGGACACCAGAACCAGCACCCCTCTCTATCATCACAAACAAGGACACCCGAACCAGCACCGCTCTCTATCGCATACAAGGACACCAGAACCAGCACCCCTCTCTATCACATACAAGGACACCAGAACCAGCACCCCGCTCTATCATCACATACAAGGACACCAGCACCAGCACTGCTCTCTATCGCATACAAGGACACCAGAACCAGCACCCTCTCTATCGCATGCAAGGACACCAGAACCAGCACCCCTCTCTATCACATACAAGGAAACCAGAACCAGCACCCCGCTCTATCATCACATACAAGGACACCAGAACCAGCACTCCTCTCTATCACATACAAGGACACCAGAACCAGCACCCCGCTCTATCATCACATACAAGGACACCAGAGCCAGAACTCCTCTCTATCGCATACAAGGAAACCAGAACCAGCACCCCGCTCTATCGCATACAAGGACACCAGAACCAGCACCCTCTCTATCGCATACAAGGACACCAGAACCAGCACCCCTCTCTATCTCATACAAGGACACCAGAACCAGCACCCTGCTCTATCATCACAAACAAGGACACCAGAACCAGCACCCCTCTCTATCATCACATACAAGGACACCAGCACCCCGCTCTATCATCACATACAAGGACACCAGAACCAGCACCCTCTCTATCATCACATACAAGGACACCAGAACCAGCAACCCTCTCTATCACATACAAGGACACCAGAACCAGCACCCCGCTCTATCAACACATACAAGGACTCCAGAACCAGCACCGCTCTCTATCGTATACAAGGACACCAGAACCAGCACCCCTCTCTATCACATACAAGGACACCAGAACCAGCACCCCGCTCTATCATCACATACAAGGACACCAGAACCAACACCCCTCTCTATCGCATACAACAGTGGTTCCCAAACTTTTTGACCCAGGGCTCCCTTGACCAATTGACTGTTGGCTGCGGCTCCCCATTACATTACTTACTTTTGGCGGGATGTAAGCGCGATATCGGGAGTACTTGCATTTTAATCCCTCAAAATAACTGGGATGAATGTAAGGAGAATAGTGAGTGCAATGCAAGGACACCAGAACCAGCACCCCTCTCTATCATCACATACAAGGACACCAGCACCCCGCTCTATCATCACATACAAGGACTCCAGAACCAGTCCCCGCTCTATCATCACATACAAGGACTCCATAACCAGCACCGCTCTCTATCGCATACAAGGACACCAGAACCAGCACCCTCTCTATCGCATACAAGGACACCAGAACCAGCACCCCTCTCTATCACATACAAGGACACCAGAACCAGCACCCCGCTCTATCATCACATACAAGGACACCAGAACCAGCACCCCTCTCTATCATCACATACAAGGACATCAGCACCCCGCTCTATCATCACATACAAGGACTCCAGAACCAGCACCCTCTCTATCGCATACAAGGAAACCAGAAACAGCACCCCTCTCTATCGCATACAAGGACACCAGAACCAGCACCCCTCTCTATCGCATACAAGGAAACCAGAACCAGCACCCCGCTCTATCATCACATACAAGGACACCAGAACCAGCACCCCGCTCTATCATCACATACAAGGACACCAGAACCAGCACCCCGCTCTATCGCATACAAGGACACCAGAACCAGCACCCCTCTCTATCACATACAAGGACACCAGAACCAGCACCCCGCTCTATCATCACATACAAGGACACCAGAACCAGCACCCCTCTCTATCATCACATACAAGGACTCCAGAACCAGCACCCCTCTCTATCACATACAAGGACACCAGAACCAGCACCCCGCTCTATCATCACATACAAGGACTCCAGAACCCTCACCGCTCTCTATCGTATACAAGGACACCAGAACCAGCACCCTCTCTATCACATACAAGGACACCAGAACCAGCACCCCGCTCTATCATCACATACAAGGACACCAGAACCAGCACCCCTCTCTATCATGACATACAAGGACACCAGAACCAGCACCCCTCTCTATCGCATACAAGGACACCAGAACCAGCACCCCGCTCTATCATCACATACAAGGACACCAGAACCAGCACCCCTCTCTATCACATACAAGGACACCAGAGCCAGCACCCCACTCTATCATCACATACTAGGACACCAGAACCCACACCCCTCTCTATCATCACATACAAGGACTCCAGAACCAGCACCCCTCTCTATCACATACAAGGACACCAGAACCAGCACCCCGCTCTATCATCACATACAAGGAGTCCAGAACCAGCACCGCTCTATCATCACATACAAGGAGTCCAGAACCAGCACCCTCTCTATCGCATACAAGGACACCAGAACCAGCACCCCGCTCTATCATCACATACAAGGACTCCAGAACCAGCACCGCTCTCTATCGCATACAAGGACACCAGAACCAGCGCCCCTCTCTATCACATACAAGGACACCAGAACCAGCACCCCGCTCTATCGCATACAAGGACACCTGAACCAGCACCCGCTCTATCATCACATACAAGGACACCAGAACCAGCACCCCGCTCTATCATCACATACAAGGACTCCAGAACCAGCACCCCTTTCTATCACATACAAGGACACCAGAACCAGCACCCCTCTCTATCACATACAAGGACACCAGAACCAGCACCCCGCTCTATCATCACATACAAGGACTCCAGAACCAGCACCGCTCTCTATCGCATACAAGGACACCAGAACCAGCACCCCTCTCTATCGCATACAAGAACTCCAGAACCAGCACCCCGCTCTATCATCACATACAAGGACACCAGAACCAGCACCCCGCTCTATCATCACATACAAGGACTCCAGAACCAGCACCCCTCTCTATCACATACAAGGGCTCCAGAACCAGCACCGCTCTCTATCGCATACAAGGACACCAGAACCAGCACCCCGCTCTATCATCACATACAAGGACACCAGAACTAGCACCCCTCTCTATCGCATACAAGAACTCCAGAACCAGCACCCCGCTCTATCATCACATACAAGGACACCAGAACCAGCACCCCGCTCTATCATCACATACAAGGACTCCAGAACCAGCACCCCTCTCTATCACATACAAGGGCTCCAGAACCAGCACCGCTCTCTATCGCATACAAGGACACCAGAACCAGCACCCTCTCTATCGCATACAAGAACTCCAGAACCAGCACCCCGCTCTATCATCACATACAAGGACACCTGAACCAGCACTCCTCTCTATCGCATATAAGGACACCAGAACCAGCACCCTCTCTATCACATACAAGGACACCAGAACCAGCACCCTCTCTATCGCATACAAGGACACCAGAACCAGCACCCGCTCTATCATCACATACAAGGACACCAGAACCAGCACCCCGCTCTATCATCACATACAAGGACTCCAGAACCAGCACCCTCTCTATCGCATACAAGGACACCAGAACCAGCACCCCTCTCTATTGCATACAAGGAAACCAGAACCAGCACCCCGCTCTATCATCACATACAAGGACTCAAGAACCAGCACCCCGCTCTATCATCACATACAAGGACTCCAGAACCAGCACCCCTCTCTATCACATACAAGGACACCAGAACCAGCACCCCGCTCTATCATCACATACAAGGACACCAGAACCAGCACCCCGCTCTATCATCACATACAAGGACTCCAGAACCAGCACCCTCTCTATCGCATACAAGGACACCAGAACCAGCACCCCTCTCTATTGCATACAAGGACACCAGAACCAGCACCCCGCTCTATCATCACATACAAGGACTCAAGAACCAGCACCGCTCTCTATCGCATACAAGGACACCAGAACCAGCACCCCTCTCTATCGCATACAAGAACTCCAGAACCAGCACCCTGCTCTATCATCACATACAAGGACACCAGAACCAGCACCCCGCTCTATCATCACATACAAGGACTCCAGAACCAGCACCCCTCTCTATCACATACAAGGACTCCAGAACCAGCACCGCTCTCTATCGCATACAAGGACACCAGAACCAGCACCCCTCTCTATCGCATACAAGAACTCCAGAACCAGCACCCCGCTCTATCATCACATACAAGGACACCAGAACCGACACCCCTCTCTATCATCGCATACTAGGATACCAGAACCAGCACCCCGCTCTATTATCACATACAGGGACACCAGAACCAGCCCCCCGCTCTATCATCACATACAAGGACACCAGAACCAGCACCCCGCTCTATGATCACATACAAGGACTCCAGAACCAGCACCCTCTCTATCACATACAAGGACTCCAGAACCAGCACCGCTCTCTATCGCATACAAGGACACCAGAACCAGCACCCCTCTCTATCGCATACAAGAACTCCAGAACCAGCACCCCGCTCTATCATCACATACAAGGACACCAGAACCAGCACTCCTCTCTATCGCATACAAGGAAACCAGAACCAGCACCCCGCTCTCTATCGCATACAAGGAAACCAGAACCAGCACCCCGCTCTATCATCACATACAAGGACACCAGAACCAGCAACCCGCTCTATCGCATACAAGGACACCAGAACCAGCACCCCTCTCTATCATCACAAACAAGGACACCCGAACCAGCACCGCTCTCTATCGCATACAAGGACACCAGAACCAGCACCCCTCTCTATCACATACAAGGACACCAGAACCAGCACCCCGCTCTATCATCACATACAAGGACACCAGCACCAGCACTGCTCTCTATCGCATACAAGGACACCAGAACCAGCACCCCTCTCTATCGCATGCAAGGACACCAGAACCAGCACCCCTCTCTATCACATACAAGGAAACCAGAACCAGCACCCCGCTCTATCATCACATACAAGGACACCAGAACCAGCACTCCTCTCTATCACATACAAGGACACCAGAACCAGCACCCCGCTCTATCATCACATACAAGGACACCAGAGCCAGCACTCCTCTCTATCGCATACAAGGAAACCAGAACCAGCACCCCGCTCTATCGCATACAAGGACACCAGAACCAGCACCCCTCTCTATCGCATACAAGAACTCCAGAACCAGCACCCCGCTCTATCATCACATACAAGGACACCAGAACCAGCACTCCTCTCTATCGCATATAAGGACACCAGAATCAGCACCCCTCTCTATCACATACAAGGACACCAGAACCAGCACCCCGCTCTATCATCACATACAAGGACTCCAGAACCAGCACCCCTCTCTATCACATACAAGGACACCAGAACCAGCACCCCGCTCTATCATCACATACAAGGACACCAGAACCAGCACCCCGCTCTATCATCACATACAAGGACTCCAGAACCAGCACCCCTCTCTATCGCATACAAGGACACCAGAACCAGCACCCCTCTCTATTGCATACAAGGACACCAGAACCAGCACCCCGCTCTATCATCACATACAAGGACTCAAGAACCAGCACCGCTCTCTATCGCATACAAGGACACCAGAACCAGCACCCCTCTCTATCGCATACAAGAACTCCAGAACCAGCACCCTGCTCTATCATCACATACAAGGACACCAGAACCAGCACCCCGCTCTATCATCACATACAAGGACTCCAGAACCAGCACCCCTCTCTATCACATACAAGGACTCCAGAACCAGCACCGCTCTCTATCGCATACAAGGACACCAGAACCAGCACCCCTCTCTATCGCATACAAGAACTCCAGAACCAGCACCCCGCTCTATCATCACATACAAGGACACCAGAACCAGCACCCCTCTCTATCATCGCATACAAGGATACCAGAACCAGCACCCCGCTCTATTATCACATACAGGGACACCAGAACCAGCCCCCGCTCTATCATCACATACAAGGACACCAGAACCAGCACCCCGCTCTATGATCACATACAAGGACTCCAGAACCAGCACCCCTCTCTATCACATACAAGGACTCCAGAACCAGCACCGCTCTCTATCGCATACAAGGACACCAGAACCAGCACCCCTCTCTATCGCATACAAGAACTCCAGAACCAGCACCCCGCTCTATCATCACATACAAGGACACCAGAACCAGCACTCCTCTCTATCGCATACAAGGAAACCAGAACCAGCACCCCGCTCTCTATCGCATACAAGGAAACCAGAACCAGCACCCCGCTCTATCATCACATACAAGGACACCAGAACCAGCAACCCGCTCTATCGCATACAAGGACACCAGAACCAGCACCCTCTCTATCATCACATACAAGGACACCAGAACCAGCACCCCGCTCTATCATCACATACAAGGACACCAGAACCAGCACCCCTCTCTATCATCACATACAAGGACTCCAGAACCAGCACCCGCTCTATCATCACATACAAGGACACCAGAACCAGCACCGCTCTCTATCGCATACAAGGACACCAGAACCAGCACCCCTCTCTATCACATACAAGGACACCAGAACCAGCACCCCTCTCTATCATCACATACAAGGACACCAGAACCAGCACCCCGCTCTATCATCACATACAAGGACACCAGAACCAGCACCGCTCTCTATCGCATACAAGGACACCAGAACCATCACCCCTCTCTATCATCACAAACAAGGACACCCGAACCAGCACCGCTCTCTATCGCATACAAGGACACCAGAACCAGCACCCTCTCTATCACATACAAGGACACCAGAACCAGCACCCCGCTCTATCATCACATACAAGGACACCAGCACCAGCACTGCTCTCTATCGCATACAAGGACACCAGAACCAGCACCCCTCTCTATCGCATGCAAGGACACCAGAACCAGCACCCCTCTCTATCACATACAAGGAAACCAGAACCAGCACCCCGCTCTATCATCACATACAAGGACACCAGAACCAGCACTCCTCTCTATCACATACAAGGACACCAGAACCAGCACCCCGCTCTATCATCACATACAAGGACACCAGAGCCAGCACTCCTCTCTATCGCATACAAGGAAACCAGAACCAGCACCCCGCTCTATCGCATACAAGGACACCAGAACCAGCACCCCTCTCTATCGCATACAAGGACACCAGAACCAGCACCCTCTCTATCTCATACAAGGACACCAGAACCAGCACCCTGCTCTATCATCACAAACAAGGACACCAGAACCAGCACCCTCTCTATCATCACATACAAGGACACCAGCACCCCGCTCTATCATCACATACAAGGACACCAGAACCAGCACCCCTCTCTATCATCACATACAAGGACACCAGAACCAGCAACCCTCTCTATCACATACAAGGACACCAGAACCAGCACCCCGCTCTATCAACACATACAAGGACTCCAGAACCAGCACCGCTCTCTATCGTATACAAGGACACCAGAACCAGCACCCCTCTCTATCACATACAAGGACACCAGAACCAGCACCCCGCTCTATCATCACATACAAGGACACCAGAACCAACACCCCTCTCTATCGCATACAACAGTGGTTCCCAAACTTTTTGACCCAGGGCTCCCTTGACCAATTGACTGTTGGCTGCGGCTCCCCATTACATTACTTACTTTTGGCGGGGATGTAAGCGCGATATCGGGAGTACTTGCATTTTAATCCTCAAAATAACTGGGATGAATGTAAGGAGAATAGTGAGTGCAATGCAAGGACACCAGAACCAGCACCCCTCTCTATCATCACATACAAGGACACCAGCACCCCGCTCTATCATCACATACAAGGACACCAGAACCAGCACCCCTCTCTATCATCACATACAAGGACACCAGAACCAGCAACCCTCTCTATCACATACAAGGACACCAGAACCAGCACCCCGCTCTATCATCACATACAAGGACTCCAGAACCAGCACCGCTCTCTATCGTATACAAGGACACCAGAACCAGCACCCCTCTCTATCACATACAAGGACACCAGAACCAGCACCCCGCTCTATCATCACATACAAGGACACCAGAACCAGCACCCCTCTCTATCATCACATACAAGGACACCAGCACCCCGCTCTATCATCACATACAAGGACTCCAGAACCAGTCCCCGCTCTATCATCACATACAAGGACTCCATAACCAGCACCGCTCTCTATCGCATACAAGGACACCAGAACCAGCACCCCTCTCTATCGCATACAAGGACACCAGAACCAGCACCCCTCTCTATCACATACAAGGACACCAGAACCAGCACCCCGCTCTATCATCACATACAAGGACACCAGAACCAGCACCCTCTCTATCATCACATACAAGGACATCAGCACCCCGCTCTATCATCACATACAAGGACTCCAGAACCAGCACCCCTCTCTATCGCATACAAGGAAACCAGAAACAGCACCCTCTCTATCGCATACAAGGACACCAGAACCAGCACCCTCTCTATCGCATACAAGGAAACCAGAACCAGCACCCCGCTCTATCATCACATACAAGGACACCAGAACCAGCACCCCGCTCTATCATCACATACAAGGACACCAGAACCAGCACCCCGCTCTATCGCATACAAGGACACCAGAACCAGCACCCCTCTCTATCACATACAAGGACCCCAGAACCAGCACCCCGCTCTATCATCACATACAAGGACACCAGAACCAGCACCCCTCTCTATCATCACATACAAGGACTCCAGAACCAGCACCCCTCTCTATCATCACATACAAGGACACCAGAACCAGCAACCCTCTCTATCACATACAAGGACACCAGAACCAGCACCCCGCTCTATCATCACATACAAGGACTCCAGAACCCTCACCGCTCTCTATCGTATACAAGGACACCAGAACCAGCACCCCTCTCTATCACATACAAGGACACCAGAACCAGCACCCCGCTCTATCATCACATACAAGGACACCAGAACCAGCACCCCTCTCTATCATGACATACAAGGACACCAGAACCAGCACCCCTCTCTATCGCATACAAGGACACCAGAACCAGCACCCCGCTCTATCATCACATACAAGGACACCAGAACCAGCACCCTCTCTATCACATACAAGGACACCAGAGCCAGCACCCCACTCTATCATCACATACTAGGACACCAGAACCCACACCCCTCTCTATCATCACATACAAGGACTCCAGAACCAGCACCCCTCTCTATCACATACAAGGACACCAGAACCAGCACCCCGCTCTATCATCACATACAAGGAGTCCAGAACCAGCACCGCTCTATCATCACATACAAGGAGTCCAGAACCAGCACCCCTCTCTATCGCATACAAGGACACCAGAACCAGCACCCCGCTCTATCATCACATACAAGGACTCCAGAACCAGCACCGCTCTCTATCGCATACAAGGACACCAGAACCAGCACCCCTCTCTATCACATACAAGGACACCAGAACCAGCACCCCGCTCTATCGCATACAAGGACACCTGAACCAGCACCCGCTCTATCATCACATACAAGGACACCAGAACCAGCACCCCGCTCTATCATCACATACAAGGACTCCAGAACCAGCACCCCTTTCTATCACATACAAGGACACCAGAACCAGCACCCCTCTCTATCACATACAAGGACACCAGAACCAGCACCCCGCTCTATCATCACATACAAGGACTCCAGAACCAGCACCGCTCTCTATCGCATACAAGGACACCAGAACCAGCACCCCTCTCTATCGCATACAAGAACTCCAGAACCAGCACCCCGCTCTATCATCACATACAAGGACACCAGAACCAGCACCCCTCTCTATCATCACATACAAGGACACCAGAACCAGCACCCCGCTCTATCATCACATACAAGGACACCAGAACCAGCACCGCTCTCTATCGCATACAAGGACACCAGAACCAGCACCCCTCTCTATCATCACAAACAAGGACACCCGAACCAGCACCGCTCTCTATCGCATACAAGGACACCAGAACCAGCACCCCTCTCTATCACATACAAGGACACCAGAACCAGCACCCCGCTCTATCATCACATACAAGGACACCAGCACCAGCACTGCTCTCTATCGCATACAAGGACACCAGAACCAGCACCCTCTCTATCGCATGCAAGGACACCAGAACCAGCACCCCTCTCTATCACATACAAGGAAACCAGAACCAGCACCCCGCTCTATCATCACATACAAGGACACCAGAACCAGCACTCCTCTCTATCACATACAAGGACACCAGAACCAGCACCCCGCTCTATCATCACATACAAGGACACCAGAGCCAGAACTCCTCTCTATCGCATACAAGGAAACCAGAACCAGCACCCCGCTCTATCGCATACAAGGACACCAGAACCAGCACCCCTCTCTATCGCATACAAGGACACCAGAACCAGCACCCCTCTCTATCTCATACAAGGACACCAGAACCAGCACCCTGCTCTATCATCACAAACAAGGACACCAGAACCAGCACCCCTCTCTATCATCACATACAAGGACACCAGCACCCCGCTCTATCATCACATACAAGGACACCAGAACCAGCACCCCTCTCTATCATCACATACAAGGACACCAGAACCAGCAACCCTCTCTATCACATACAAGGACACCAGAACCAGCACCCCGCTCTATCAACACATACAAGGACTCCAGAACCAGCACCGCTCTCTATCGTATACAAGGACACCAGAACCAGCACCCCTCTCTATCACATACAAGGACACCAGAACCAGCACCCCGCTCTATCATCACATACAAGGACACCAGAACCAACACCCCTCTCTATCGCATACAACAGTGGTTCCCAAACTTTTTGACCCAGGGCTCCCTTGACCAATTGACTGTTGGCTGCGGCTCCCCATTACATTACTTACTTTTGGCGGGGATGTAAGCGCGATATCGGGAGTACTTGCATTTTAATCCCTCAAAATAACTGGGATGAATGTAAGGAGAATAGTGAGTGCAATGCAAGGACACCAGAACCAGCACCCCTCTCTATCATCACATACAAGGACACCAGCACCCCGCTCTATCATCACATACAAGGACTCCAGAACCAGTCCCCGCTCTATCATCACATACAAGGACTCCATAACCAGCACCGCTCTCTATCGCATACAAGGACACCAGAACCAGCACCCCTCTCTATCGCATACAAGGACACCAGAACCAGCACCCCTCTCTATCACATACAAGGACACCAGAACCAGCACCCCGCTCTATCATCACATACAAGGACACCAGAACCAGCACCCCTCTCTATCATCACATACAAGGACATCAGCACCCCGCTCTATCATCACATACAAGGACTCCAGAACCAGCACCCCTCTCTATCGCATACAAGGAAACCAGAAACAGCACCCTCTCTATCGCATACAAGGACACCAGAACCAGCACCCTCTCTATCGCATACAAGGAAACCAGAACCAGCACCCCGCTCTATCATCACATACAAGGACACCAGAACCAGCACCCCGCTCTATCATCACATACAAGGACACCAGAACCAGCACCCCGCTCTATCGCATACAAGGACACCAGAACCAGCACCCCTCTCTATCACATACAAGGACACCAGAACCAGCACCCCGCTCTATCATCACATACAAGGACACCAGAACCAGCACCCCTCTCTATCATCACATACAAGGACTCCAGAACCAGCACCCCTCTCTATCACATACAAGGACACCAGAACCAGCACCCCGCTCTATCATCACATACAAGGACTCCAGAACCCTCACCGCTCTCTATCGTATACAAGGACACCAGAACCAGCACCCCTCTCTATCACATACAAGGACACCAGAACCAGCACCCCGCTCTATCATCACATACAAGGACACCAGAACCAGCACCCCTCTCTATCATGACATACAAGGACACCAGAACCAGCACCCTCTCTATCGCATACAAGGACACCAGAACCAGCACCCCGCTCTATCATCACATACAAGGACACCAGAACCAGCACCCCTCTCTATCACATACAAGGACACCAGAGCCAGCACCCCACTCTATCATCACATACTAGGACACCAGAACCCACACCCCTCTCTATCATCACATACAAGGACTCCAGAACCAGCACCCCTCTCTATCACATACAAGGACACCAGAACCAGCACCCCGCTCTATCATCACATACAAGGAGTCCAGAACCAGCACCGCTCTATCATCACATACAAGGAGTCCAGAACCAGCACCCTCTCTATCGCATACAAGGACACCAGAACCAGCACCCCGCTCTATCATCACATACAAGGACTCCAGAACCAGCACCGCTCTCTATCGCATACAAGGACACCAGAACCAGCGCCCCTCTCTATCACATACAAGGACACCAGAACCAGCACCCCGCTCTATCGCATACAAGGACACCTGAACCAGCACCCGCTCTATCATCACATACAAGGACACCAGAACCAGCACCCCGCTCTATCATCACATACAAGGACTCCAGAACCAGCACCCCTTTCTATCACATACAAGGACACCAGAACCAGCACCCCTCTCTATCACATACAAGGACACCAGAACCAGCACCCCGCTCTATCATCACATACAAGGACTCCAGAACCAGCACCGCTCTCTATCGCATACAAGGACACCAGAACCAGCACCCCTCTCTATCGCGTACAAGAACTCCAGAACCAGCACCCCGCTCTATCATCACATACAAGGACACCAGAACCAGCACCCCGCTCTATCATCACATACAAGGACTCCAGAACCAGCACCCCTCTCTATCACATACAAGGGCTCCAGAACCAGCACCGCTCTCTATCGCATACAAGGACACCAGAACCAGCACCCCGCTCTATCATCACATACAAGGAAACCAGAACTAGCACCCCTCTCTATCGCATACAAGAACTCCAGAACCAGCACCCCGCTCTATCATCACATACAAGGACACCAGAACCAGCACCCCGCTCTATCATCACATACAAGGACTCCAGAACCAGCACCCTCTCTATCACATACAAGGGCTCCAGAACCAGCACCGCTCTCTATCGCATACAAGGACACCAGAACCAGCACCCCTCTCTATCGCATACAAGAACTCCAGAACCAGCACCCCGCTCTATCATCACATACAAGGACACCAGAACCAGCACTCCTCTCTATCGCATATAAGGACACCAGAACCAGCACCCCTCTCTATCACATACAAGGACACCAGAACCAGCACCCTCTCTATCGCATACAAGGACACCAGAACCAGCACCCGCTCTATCATCACATACAAGGACACCAGAACCAGCACCCCGCTCTATCATCACATACAAGGACTCCAGAACCAGCACCCTCTCTATCGCATACAAGGACACCAGAACCAGCACCCCTCTCTATTGCATACAAGGAAACCAGAACCAGCACCCCGCTCTATCATCACATACAAGGACTCAAGAACCAGCACCGCTCTCTATCGCATACAAGGACACCAGAACCAGCACCCCTCTCTATCGCATACAAGAACTCCAGAACCAGCACCCTGCTCTATCATCACATACAAGGACACCAGAACCAGCACCCCGCTCTATCATCACATACAAGGACTCCAGAACCAGCACCCCTCTCTATCGCATACAAGGACACCAGAACCAGCACCCCTCTCTATTGCATACAAGGACACCAGAACCAGCACCCCGCTCTATCATCACATACAAGGACACCAGAACCAGCACCCCGCTCTATCATCACATACAAGGACTCCAGAACCAGCACCCCTCTCTATCACATACAAGGACACCAGAACCAGCACCCCGCTCTATCATCACATACAAGGACACCAGAACCAGCACCCCGCTCTATCATCACATACAAGGACTCCAGAACCAGCACCCTCTCTATCGCATACAAGGACACCAGAACCAGCACCCTCTCTATTGCATACAAGGACACCAGAACCAGCACCCCGCTCTATCATCACATACAAGGACTCAAGAACCAGCACCGCTCTCTATCGCATACAAGGACACCAGAACCAGCACCCTCTCTATCGCATACAAGAACTCCAGAACCAGCACCCTGCTCTATCATCACATACAAGGACACCAGAACCAGCACCCCGCTCTATCATCACATACAAGGACTCCAGAACCAGCACCCTCTCTATCACATACAAGGACTCCAGAACCAGCACCGCTCTCTATCGCATACAAGGACACCAGAACCAGCACCCCTCTCTATCGCATACAAGAACTCCAGAACCAGCACCCCGCTCTATCATCACATACAAGGACACCAGAACCGGCACCCCTCTCTATCATCGCATACAAGGATACCAGAACCAGCACCCCGCTCTATTATCACATACAGGGACACCAGAACCAGCCCCCGCTCTATCATCACATACAAGGACACCAGAACCAGCACCCCGCTCTATGATCACATACAAGGACTCCAGAACCAGCACCCTCTCTATCACATACAAGGACTCCAGAACCAGCACCGCTCTCTATCGCATACAAGGACACCAGAACCAGCACCCCTCTCTATCGCATACAAGAACTCCAGAACCAGCACCCCGCTCTATCATCACATACAAGGACACCAGAACCAGCACTCCTCTCTATCGCATACAAGGAAACCAGAACCAGCACCCCGCTCTCTATCGCATACAAGGAAACCAGAACCAGCACCCCGCTCTATCATCACATACAAGGACACCAGAACCAGCAACCCGCTCTATCGCATACAAGGACACCAGAACCAGCACCCCTCTCTATCATCACAAACAAGGACACCCGAACCAGCACCGCTCTCTATCGCATACAAGGACACCAGAACCAGCACCCCTCTCTATCACATACAAGGACACCAGAACCAGCACCCCGCTCTATCATCACATACAAGGACACCAGCACCAGCACTGCTCTCTATCGCATACAAGGACACCAGAACCAGCACCCCTCTCTATCGCATGCAAGGACACCAGAACCAGCACCCCTCTCTATCACATACAAGGAAACCAGAACCAGCACCCCGCTCTATCATCACATACAAGGACACCAGAACCAGCACTCCTCTCTATCACATACAAGGACACCAGAACCAGCACCCCGCTCTATCATCACATACAAGGACACCAGAGCCAGCACTCCTCTCTATCGCATACAAGGAAACCAGAACCAGCACCCCGCTCTATCGCATACAAGGACACCAGAACCAGCACCCCTCTCTATCGCATACAAGAACTCCAGAACCAGCACCCCGCTCTATCATCACATACAAGGACACCAGAACCAGCACTCCTCTCTATCGCATATAAGGACACCAGAATCAGCACCCCTCTCTATCACATACAAGGACACCAGAACCAGCACCCCGCTCTATCATCACATACAAGGACTCCAGAACCAGCACCCCTCTCTATCACATACAAGGACACCAGAACCAGCACCCCGCTCTATCATCACATACAAGGACACCAGAACCAGCACCCCGCTCTATCATCACATACAAGGACTCCAGAACCAGCACCCCTCTCTATCGCATACAAGGACACCAGAACCAGCACCCCTCTCTATTGCATACAAGGACACCAGAACCAGCACCCCGCTCTATCATCACATACAAGGACTCAAGAACCAGCACCGCTCTCTATCGCATACAAGGACACCAGAACCAGCACCCCTCTCTATCGCATACAAGAACTCCAGAACCAGCACCCTGCTCTATCATCACATACAAGGACACCAGAACCAGCACCCCGCTCTATCATCACATACAAGGACTCCAGAACCAGCACCCCTCTCTATCACATACAAGGACTCCAGAACCAGCACCGCTCTCTATCGCATACAAGGACACCAGAACCAGCACCCCTCTCTATCGCATACAAGAACTCCAGAACCAGCACCCCGCTCTATCATCACATACAAGGACACCAGAACCAGCACCCCTCTCTATCATCGCATACAAGGATACCAGAACCAGCACCCCGCTCTATTATCACATACAGGGACACCAGAACCAGCCCCCGCTCTATCATCACATACAAGGACACCAGAACCAGCACCCCGCTCTATGATCACATACAAGGACTCCAGAACCAGCACCCCTCTCTATCACATACAAGGACTCCAGAACCAGCACCGCTCTCTATCGCATACAAGGACACCAGAACCAGCACCCCTCTCTATCGCATACAAGAACTCCAGAACCAGCACCCCGCTCTATCATCACATACAAGGACACCAGAACCAGCACTCCTCTCTATCGCATACAAGGAAACCAGAACCAGCACCCCGCTCTCTATCGCATACAAGGAAACCAGAACCAGCACCCCGCTCTATCATCACATACAAGGACACCAGAACCAGCAACCCGCTCTATCGCATACAAGGACACCAGAACCAGCACCCCTCTCTATCATCACATACAAGGACACCAGAACCAGCACCCCGCTCTATCATCACATACAAGGACACCAGAACCAGCACCCCTCTCTATCATCACATACAAGGACTCCAGAACCAGCACCCGCTCTATCATCACATACAAGGACACCAGAACCAGCACCGCTCTCTATCGCATACAAGGACACCAGAACCAGCACCCCTCTCTATCACATACAAGGACACCAGAACCAGCACCCCTCTCTATCATCACATACAAGGACACCAGAACCAGCACCCCGCTCTATCATCACATACAAGGACACCAGAACCAGCACCGCTCTCTATCGCATACAAGGACACCAGAACCATCACCCCTCTCTATCATCACAAACAAGGACACCCGAACCAGCACCGCTCTCTATCGCATACAAGGACACCAGAACCAGCACCCCTCTCTATCACATACAAGGACACCAGAACCAGCACCCCGCTCTATCATCACATACAAGGACACCAGCACCAGCACTGCTCTCTATCGCATACAAGGACACCAGAACCAGCACCCCTCTCTATCGCATGCAAGGACACCAGAACCAGCACCCCTCTCTATCACATACAAGGAAACCAGAACCAGCACCCCGCTCTATCATCACATACAAGGACACCAGAACCAGCACTCCTCTCTATCACATACAAGGACACCAGAACCAGCACCCCGCTCTATCATCACATACAAGGACACCAGAGCCAGCACTCCTCTCTATCGCATACAAGGAAACCAGAACCAGCACCCCGCTCTATCGCATACAAGGACACCAGAACCAGCACCCTCTCTATCTCATACAAGGACACCAGAACCAGCACCCTGCTCTATCATCACAAACAAGGACACCAGAACCAGCACCCCTCTCTATCATCACATACAAGGACACCAGCACCCCGCTCTATCATCACATACAAGGACACCAGAACCAGCACCCCTCTCTATCATCACATACAAGGACACCAGAACCAGCAACCCTCTCTATCACATACAAGGACACCAGAACCAGCACCCCGCTCTATCAACACATACAAGGACTCCAGAACCAGCACCGCTCTCTATCGTATACAAGGACACCAGAACCAGCACCCCTCTCTATCACATACAAGGACACCAGAACCAGCACCCCGCTCTATCATCACATACAAGGACACCAGAACCAACACCCTCTCTATCGCATACAACAGTGGTTCCCAAACTTTTTGACCCAGGGCTCCCTTGACCAATTGACTGTTGGCTGCGGCTCCCCATTACATTACTTACTTTTGGCGGGGATGTAAGCGCGATATCGGGAGTACTTGCATTTTAATCCCTCAAAATAACTGGGATGAATGTAAGGAGAATAGTGAGTGCAATGCAAGGACACCAGAACCAGCACCCTCTCTATCATCACATACAAGGACACCAGCACCCCGCTCTATCATCACATACAAGGACACCAGAACCAGCACCCTCTCTATCATCACATACAAGGACACCAGAACCAGCAACCCTCTCTATCACATACAAGGACACCAGAACCAGCACCCCGCTCTATCATCACATACAAGGACTCCAGAACCAGCACCGCTCTCTATCGTATACAAGGACACCAGAACCAGCACCCCTCTCTATCACATACAAGGACACCAGAACCAGCACCCCGCTCTATCATCACATACAAGGACACCAGAACCAGCACCCCTCTCTATCATCACATACAAGGACACCAGCACCCCGCTCTATCATCACATACAAGGACTCCAGAACCAGTCCCCGCTCTATCATCACATACAAGGACTCCATAACCAGCACCGCTCTCTATCGCATACAAGGACACCAGAACCAGCACCCTCTCTATCGCATACAAGGACACCAGAACCAGCACCCCTCTCTATCACATACAAGGACACCAGAACCAGCACCCCGCTCTATCATCACATACAAGGACACCAGAACCAGCACCCCTCTCTATCATCACATACAAGGACATCAGCACCCCGCTCTATCATCACATACAAGGACTCCAGAACCAGCACCCCTCTCTATCGCATACAAGGAAACCAGAAACAGCACCCCTCTCTATCGCATACAAGGACACCAGAACCAGCACCCCTCTCTATCGCATACAAGGACACCAGAACCAGCACCCCGCTCTATCATCACATACAAGGACACCAGAACCAGCACCCCGCTCTATCGCATACAAGGACACCAGAACCAGCACCCCTCTCTATCACATACAAGGACACCAGAACCAGCACCCCGCTCTATCATCACATACAAGGACACCAGAACCAGCACCCCTCTCTATCATCACATACAAGGACTCCAGAACCAGCACCCCTCTCTATCACATACAAGGACACCAGAACCAGCACCCCGCTCTATCATCACATACAAGGACTCCAGAACCCTCACCGCTCTCTATCGTATACAAGGACACCAGAACCAGCACCCCTCTCTATCACATACAAGGACACCAGAACCAGCACCCCGCTCTATCATCACATACAAGGACACCAGAACCAGCACCCCTCTCTATCATGACATACAAGGACACCAGAACCAGCACCCCTCTCTATCGCATACAAGGACACCAGAACCAGCACCCCGCTCTATCATCACATACAAGGACACCAGAACCAGCACCCCTCTCTATCACATACAAGGACACCAGAGCCAGCACCCCACTCTATCATCACATACTAGGACACCAGAACCCACACCCCTCTCTATCATCACATACAAGGACTCCAGAACCAGCACCCCTCTCTATCACATACAAGGACACCAGAACCAGCACCCCGCTCTATCATCACATACAAGGAGTCCAGAACCAGCACCGCTCTATCATCACATACAAGGAGTCCAGAACCAGCACCCTCTCTATCGCATACAAGGACACCAGAACCAGCACCCCGCTCTATCATCACATACAAGGACTCCAGAACCAGCACCGCTCTCTATCGCATACAAGGACACCAGAACCAGCACCCCTCTCTATCACATACAAGGACACCAGAACCAGCACCCCGCTCTATCGCATACAAGGACACCTGAACCAGCACCCGCTCTATCATCACATACAAGGACACCAGAACCAGCACCCCGCTCTATCATCACATACAAGGACTCCAGAACCAGCACCCCTTTCTATCACATACAAGGACACCAGAACCAGCACCCCTCTCTATCACATACAAGGACACCAGAACCAGCACCCCGCTCTATCATCACATACAAGGACACCAGAACCAGCACCGCTCTCTATCGCATACAAGGACACCAGAACCAGCACCCCTCTCTCATCACATACAAGGACACCAGAACCAGCACCCCTCTCTATCATCACATACAAGGACACCAGAACCAGCACCCCGCTCTATCATCACATACAAGGACACCAGAACCAGCACCGCTCTCTATCGCATACAAGGACACCAGAACCAGCACCCCTCTCTATCATCACAAACAAGGACACCCGAACCAGCACCGCTCTCTATCGCATACAAGGACACCAGAACCAGCACCCCTCTCTATCACATACAAGGACACCAGAACCAGCACCCCGCTCTATCATCACATACAAGGACACCAGCACCAGCACTGCTCTCTATCGCATACAAGGACACCAGAACCAGCACCCCTCTCTATCGCATGCAAGGACACCAGAACCAGCACCCCTCTCTATCACATACAAGGAAACCAGAACCAGCACCCCGCTCTATCATCACATACAAGGACACCAGAACCAGCACTCCTCTCTATCACATACAAGGACACCAGAACCAGCACCCCGCTCTATCATCACATACAAGGACACCAGAGCCAGCACTCCTCTCTATCGCATACAAGGAAACCAGAACCAGCACCCCGCTCTATCGCATACAAGGACACCAGAACCAGCACCCCTCTCTATCTCATACAAGGACACCAGAACCAGCACCCTGCTCTATCATCACAAACAAGGACACCAGAACCAGCACCCCTCTCTATCATCACATACAAGGACACCAGCACCCCGCTCTATCATCACATACAAGGACACCAGAACCAGCACCCCTCTCTATCATCACATACAAGGACACCAGAACCAGCAACCCTCTCTATCACATACAAGGACACCAGAACCAGCACCCCGCTCTATCAACACATACAAGGACTCCAGAACCAGCACCGCTCTCTATCGTATACAAGGACACCAGAACCAGCACCCCTCTCTATCACATACAAGGACACCAGAACCAGCACCC
Source organism: Calotriton arnoldi (assembly GCA_963921515.1). Lineage (NCBI taxonomy): Eukaryota > Metazoa > Chordata > Amphibia > Caudata > Salamandridae > Calotriton > Calotriton arnoldi. Next base: position 2,463,634 of record CAWUFW010000289.1, read on the forward strand.
CGCTCTATCATCACATACAAGGACACCAGAACCAACACCCCTCTCTATCGCATACAACAGTGGTTCCCAAACTTTTTGACCCAGGGCTCCCTTGACCAATTGACTGTTGGCTGCGGCTCCCCATTACATTACTTACTTTGGCGGGGATGTAAGCGCGATATCGGGAGTACTTGCATTTTAATCCCTCAAAATAACTGGGATGAATGTAAGGAGAATAGTGAGTGCAATGCAAGGACACCAGAACCAGCACCCTCTCTATCATCACATACAAGGACACCAGCACCCCGCTCTATCATCACATACAAGGACACCAGAACCAGCACCCTCTCTATCATCACATACAAGGACACCAGAACCAGCACCGCTCTCTATCACATACAAGGACACCAGAACCAGCACCCCGCTCTATCATCACATACAAGGACTCCAGAACCAGCACCGCTCTCTATCGCATACAAGGACACCAGAACCAGCACCCCTCTCTATCACATACAAGGACACCAGAACCAGCACCCCGCTCTATCATCACATACAAGGACACCAGAACCAGCACCCCTCTCTATCATCACATACAAGGACACCAGCACCCCGCTCTATCATCACATACAAGGACTCCAGAACCAGTCCCCGCTCTATCATCACATACAAGGACTCCATAACCAGCACCGCTCTCTATCGCATACAAGGACACCAGAACCAGCACCCCTCTCTATCGCATACAAGGACACCAGAACCAGCACCCTCTCTATCACATACAAGGACACCAGAACCAGCACCCCGCTCTATCATCACATACAAGGACACCAGAACCAGCACCCCTCTCTATCATCACATACAAGGACATCAGCACCCCGCTCTATCATCACATACAAGGACTCCAGAACCAGCACCCCTCTCTATCGCATACAAGGAAACCAGAAACAGCACCCCTCTCTATCGCATACAAGGACACCAGAACCAGCACCCCTCTCTATCGCATACAAGGACACCAGAACCAGCACCCCGCTCTATCATCACATACAAGGACACCAGAACCAGCACCCCGCTCTCATCGCATACAAGGACACCAGAACCAGCACCCCTCTCTATCACATACAAGGACACCAGAACCAGCACCCCGCTCTATCATCACATACAAGGACACCAGAACCAGCACCCCTCTCTATCATCACATACAAGGACTCCAGAACCAGCACCCCTCTCTATCACATACAAGGACACCAGAACCAGCACCCCGCTCTATCATCACATACAAGGACTCCAGAACCCTCACCGCTCTCTATCGATATACAAGGACACCAGAACCAGCACCCCTCTCTATCACATACAAGGACACCAGAACCAGCACCCCGCTCTATCATCACATACAAGGACACCAGAACCAGCACCCCTCTCTATCATGACATACAAGGACACCAGAACCAGCACCCTCTCTCATCGCATACAAGGACACCAGAACCAGCACCCCGCTCTATCATCACATACAAGGACTCCAGAACCAGCACCCCTCTCTATCACATACAAGGACACCAGAACCAGCACCCCGCTCTATCATCACATACAAGGAGTCCAGAACCAGCACCGCTCTATCATCACATACAAGGAGTCCAGAACCAGCACCCCTCTCTATCGCATACAAGGACACCAGAACCAGCACCCCGCTCTATCATCACATACAAGGACTCCAGAACCAGCACCGCTCTCTATCGCATACAAGGACACCAGAACCAGCACCCCTCTCTATCACATACAAGGACACCAGAACCAGCACCCCGCTCTATCGCATACAAGGACACCTGAACCAGCACCCGCTCTATCATCACATACAAGGACACCAGAACCAGCACCCCGCTCTATCATCACATACAAGGACTCCAGAACCAGCACCCCTTTCTATCACATACAAGGACACCAGAACCAGCACCCCTCTCTATCACATACAAGGACACCAGAACCAGCACCCCGCTCTATCATCACATACAAGGACTCCAGAACCAGCACCGCTCTCTATCGCATACAAGGACACCAGAACCAGCACCCCTCTCTATCGCATACAAGAACTCCAGAACCAGCACCCCGCTCTATCATCACATACAAGGACACCAGAACCAGCACCCCGCTCTATCATCACATACAAGGACTCCAGAACCAGCACCCCTCTCTATCACATACAAGGGCTCCAGAACCAGCACCGCTCTCTATCGCATACAAGGACACCAGAACCAGCACCCCGCTCTATCATCACATACAAGGACACCAGAACTAGCACCCCTCTCTATCGCATACAAGAACTCCAGAACCAGCACCCCGCTCTATCATCACATACAAGGACACCAGAACCAGCACCCCGCTCTATCATCACATACAAGGACTCCAGAACCAGCACCCCTCTCTATCACATACAAGGGCTCCAGAACCAGCACCGCTCTCTATCGCATACAAGGACACCAGAACCAGCACCCCTCTCTATCGCATACAAGAACTCCAGAACCAGCACCCCGCTCTATCATCACATACAAGGACACCAGAACCAGCACTCCTCTCTATCGCATATAAGGACACCAGAACCAGCACCCCTCTCTATCACATACAAGGACACCAGAACCAGCACCCCTCTCTATCGCATACAAGGACACCAGAACCAGCACCCGCTCTATCATCACATACAAGGACACCAGAACCAGCACCCCGCTCTATCATCACATACAAGGACTCCAGAACCAGCACCCCTCTCTATCGCATACAAGGACACCAGAACCAGCACCCCTCTCTATTGCATACAAGGAAACCAGAACCAGCACCCCGCTCTATCATCACATACAAGGACTCAAGAACCAGCACCGCTCTCTATCGCATACAAGGACACCAGAACCAGCACCCCTCTCTATCGCATACAAGAACTCCAGAACCAGCACCCTGCTCTATCATCACATACAAGGACACCAGAACCAGCACCCCGCTCTATCATCACATACAAGGACTCCAGAACCAGCACCCCTCTCTATCACATACAAGGACTCCAGAACCAGCACCGCTCTCTATCGCATACAAGGACACCAGAACCAGCACCCCTCTCTATCGCATACAAGAACTCCAGAACCAGCACCCCGCTCTATCATCACATACAAGGACACCAGAACCAGCACCCCTCTCTATCATCACATACAAGGACACCAGAACCAGCACCCCTCTCTATCATCGCATACAAGGATACCAGAACCAGCACCCCGCTCTATTATCACATACAGGGACACCAGAACCAGCCCCCGCTCTATCATCACATACAAGGACACCAGAACCAGCACCCCGCTCTATGATCACATACAAGGACTCCAGAACCAGCACCCCTCTCTATCACATACAAGGACTCCAGAACCAGCACCGCTCTCTATCGCATACAAGGACACCAGAACCAGCACCCCTCTCTATCGCATACAAGAACTCCAGAACCAGCACCCCGCTCTATCATCACATACAAGGACACCAGAACCAGCACTCCTCTCTATCGCATACAAGGAAACCAGAACCAGCACCCCGCTCTCTATCGCATACTAGGAAACCAGAACCAGCACCCCGCTCTATCATCACATACAAGGACACCAGAACCAGCAACCCGCTCTATCGCATACAAGGACACCAGAACCAGCACCCCTCTCTATCATCACATACAAGGACACCAGAACCAGCACCCCGCTCTATCATCACATACAAGGACACCAGAGCCAGCACTCCTCTCTATCGCATACAAGGAAACCAGAACCAGCACCCCGCTCTATCATCACATACAAGGACACCAGAACCAGCACCCCTCTCTATCATCACAAACAAGGACACCCGAACCAGCACCGCTCTCTATCGCATACAAGGACACCAGAACCAGCACCCCTCTCTATCACATACAAGGACACCAGAACCAGCACCCCGCTCTATCATCACATACAAGGACACCAGCACCAGCACTGCTCTCTATCGCATACAAGGACACCAGAACCAGCACCCCTCTCTATCGCATGCAAGGACACCAGAACCAGCACCCCTCTCTATCACATACAAGGAAACCAGAACCAGCACCCCGCTCTATCATCACATACAAGGACACCAGAACCAGCACTCCTCTCTATCACATACAAGGACACCAGAACCAGCACCCCGCTCTATCATCACATACAAGGACACCAGAGCCAGCACTCCTCTCTATCGCATACAAGGAAACCAGAACCAGCACCCCGCTCTATCATCACATACAAGGACACCAGAACCAGCACCCCGCTCTATCGCATACAAGGACACCAGAACCAGCACCCCTCTCTATCGCATACAAGGACACCAGAACCAGCACCCCTCTCTATCTCATACAAGGACACCAGAACCAGCACCCTGCTCTATCATCACAAACAAGGACACCAGAACCAGCACCCCTCTCTATCATCACATACAAGGACACCAGCACCCCGCTCTATCATCACATACAAGGACACCAGAACCAGCACCCCTCTCTATCATCACATACAAGGACACCAGAACCAGCAACCCTCTCTATCACATACAAGGACACCAGAACCAGCACCCCGCTCTATCATCACATACAAGGACTCCAGAACCAGCACCGCTCTCTATCGTATACAAGGACACCAGAACCAGCACCCCTCTCTATCACATACAAGGACACCAGAACCAGCACCCCGCTCTATCATCACATACAAGGACACCAGAACCAACACCCCTCTCTATCGCATACAACAGTGGTTCCCAAACTTTTTTGACCCAGGGCTCCCTTGACCAATTGACTGTTGGCTGCGGCTCCCCATTACATTACTTACTTTTGGCGGGGATGTAAGCGCGATATCGGGAGTACTTGCATTTTAATCCCTCAAAATAACTGGGATGAATGTAAGGAGAATAGTGAGTGCAATGCAAGGATATGTCTACTATCACTTTTCACAATATTTGTGCGCCCTCTGGCCATGCGTGACTGCATCTTTTTGCTGTTAGTGAGCGCTCAGCCTGGAGTTGGACAGATCTAGCCTAAACCAGCCAGGGGCACCGGGGAGCTATGGCGCACAGTTTGGAAACCACTGCAATACGTGCTCCACTTTCCATAGTCTTCCTATGCCTTATTTGTCCCTTTTTATACCCACTCACATCATCTCTCTCTCTTACAGTTCCTCAATAAGCACTACTATATAGCATTTCCGTACTCACTGAATTGTAAGCTCTCATCTTCACTTTTGCTTTAGTCCTCTCTAAAGGACTTTGATTCATCTTCTTCAATTCTTAGGAACAATAGTCTCATACCAATGGCACTCATTTGGTGACTTTCTTCCCTGTTCTTCTATTTGTCCCTCTACTAGTGCCTTCCTTCTTTACCATCCTTTTGATTGGATGATTTGCAACCTTCCACTGCTGACAGAGACAATTATTTCAATTGCCGTTTAGCATCCCATGGGGGACATGGCTTTCTTCTCTTCCTCCCCAACATCCCTGTGCGTTCAACACCACCCTAATTCATTGCTGCATAGTTCATCCCAATCCGCTTTATTTTTTGTAAATACTCTGTAGGTAGGCCAGCAGCTTTGCACTGCTACCAGGTATTCACTTCTCTGCTCATCACTGCTACCACTTCATGCTTGCTTTATACTTTTTTTTAAACTTTGTTAGTGAATGCCCTTGGACTACAACCTTACTATTACCAGAGTAAGATATCAAACAATGACTAAGTGTTTCTGCATCGATACATACACTGCTATTAACACTTGCTTTTAGGAATTGCAAATTATCAACAAATAACCAAAACAATACTGGAAATGAAATTCAGGCCAAAACAACATTGTAATGGGTACCAGCAGTTTTTGCAGCTACAAGGTGAGAAGTATCGTAAGGCATGGCATGTAATAGGATCTGGTACGCTCTAAGGAAGCATCCAATTGCAAAGATCACACACACACACACACACACACACACACACACACGAGGCAGTAAGGCAGTTCCAGCTTGGCAGCACCCTGCCTGTTTGATAAACATCTCTCTTATCTAGATCTAGTAAATTACATTTCCTGTACTTTTCGGTGTGAACATTTTTAATTACCTCCTCTGGATTAAAAGAGGAAGCAAGAGCGGGTTCTCCGGACGCTGTGCGACCACCTGGTACAGCACAGACGCCATTCTCTCTTTTGTAAAGCTGAACATATGCATATTTTTCACAAAATGACATGCTACCTGCATCCTGTAGCCGTCTGTACATTTCTGCTTCGGACTTTTCTCTGGTGGTGACCAGTTGATCAGTGCATGTTTGTATCCAGAAAGTACCCTTAGCGGTGATATGCACCGATGGCTGAGAGACTGGCTCTTCTGCAGGACAACGCACTAACAGACAGCGCTGCCTCTTGTGGTGAAAGGAAAGTTACTGAAGCATAACAGAATGGAAAGTTGCCTGCTTTAATGCCTCCTTCGTGCAACTGTGTCACTAAGTGCCAGCAAGTGGGCGCCAGACGAAGCGCACTCGGCCTGCAATTCATAATGTGCTCTGCTCAGCTACTGTGACCGCGGCGCCCCTGGCTAGTTTTTGTGGCGCACAGGGGTGCCGCGGCGCACAGTTTGGGAAGTACTGGCATACAAGGACACCAGAACCAGCACCCCGCTCTATCATCACATACAAGGACACCAGAACCAGCACCCCTCTATCACATACAAGGACACCAGAACCAGCACCCCGCTCTATCATCACATACTAGGATACTAGAACCAGCACCCCTCTCTATCATCACATACAAGGACTCCAGACCCCAGCACCCCGCTCTATCATCACATACAAGGACACCAGAACCAGCACCCCTCTCTATCGCATACAAGGACACCAGAACCAGCACCCCTCTCTATCGCATACAAGGACACCAGAACCAGCACCCCGCTCTATCGCATACAAGGTCACCAGAACCAGCACCCCGCTCTATCATCACATACAAGGACTCCAGAACCAGCACCGCTCTCTATCGCATACAAGGACACCAGAACCAGCACCCCTCTCTATCGCATACAAGGACACCAGAACCAGCACCCCGCTCTATCATCACATACAAGGACACCAGAACCAGCACTCCTCTCTATCGCATATAAGGACACCAAAATCAGCACCCCTCTCTATCACATACAAGGACACCAGAACCAGCACCCCGCTCTATCATCACATACAAGGACTCCAGAACCAGCACCCCTCTCTATCACATACAAGGACACCAGAACCAGCTCCCCGCTCTATCATCACATACAAGGAGTCCAGAACCAGCACCGCTCTCTATTGCATACAAGGACACCAGAACCAGCACCCCTCTCTATATCGCATACAAGGACACCAGAACCAGCACCCCTCTCTATCGCATACAAGGACACCAGAACCAGCACCCCGCTCTATCATCACATACAAGGACTCCAGAACCAGCACCGCTCTCTATCGCATATGACACCAGAACCAGCACCCCTCTCTATCACATACAAGGACTCAAGAACCAGCACCGCTCTCTATCGCATACAAGGACACCAGAACCAGCACCCCTCTCTATCGCATACAAGAACTCCAGAACCAGCACCCTGCTCTATCATCACATACAAGGACACCAGAACCAGCACCCCGCTCTATCATCACATACAAGGACTCCAGAACCAGCACCCCTCTCTATCACATACAAGGACTCCAGAACCAGCATCGCTCTCTATCGCATACAAGGACACCAGAACCAGCACCCCTCTCTATCATCGCATACAAGGATACCAGAACCAGCACCCCGCTCTATCATCACATACAAGGACACCAGAACCAGCACCCCTCTCTATCATCGCATACAAGGATACCAGAACCAGCACCCCGCTCTATCATCACATACAAGGACACCAGAACCAGCCCCCGCTCTATCATCACATACAAGGACTCCAGAACCAGCACCGCTCTCTATCACATAGAAGGACACCAGAACCAGAACTCCTCTCTATCGCATACAAGGAAACCAGAACCAGCACCCCGCTCTATCATCACATACAAGGACACCAGAACCAGCACCCCGCTCTATCACATACAAGGACTCCAGAACCAGCACCGCTCTCTATCATCACATACAAGGAAACCAGAACCAGTACCCGCTCTATCATCACATACAAGGACACCCGAACCAGCACCGCTCTCTATCGCATACAAGGACACCAGAACCAGCACCCCTCTCTATCACATACAAGGACACCAAAACCAGCACCCCGCTCTATCATCACATACAAGGACACCAGAACCAGCACTCCTCTCTATCGCATACAAGGAAACCAGAACCAGCACCCCGCTCTATCATCACATACAAGGACACCAGAACCAGCACCCCGCTCTATCGCATACAAGGATTCCAGAACCAGCACCCCTCTCTATCACATACAAGGACACCAGAACCAGCACCCCGCTCTATCATCACATACAAGGACACCAGAACCAGAACCCCTCTCTATCATCACATACAAGGACACCAGCACCCCGCTCTATCATCACATACAAGGACACCAGAACCCCTCTCTATCATCGTATACAAGGACACCAGAACCAGCACCCCGCTCTATCATCACATACAAGGACTCCAGAACCAGCACCGCTCTCTATCATCACATACAAGGAAACCAGAACCAGCACCCCGCTCTATCGCATACAAGGACACCAGAACCAGCACCCCGCTCTATCATCACATACAAGGACACCAGAACCAGCACCCCTCTCTATCATCACATACAAGGACATCAGCACCCCGCTCTATCATCACATACAAGGACTCCAGAACCAGCACCCCTCTCTATCGCATACAAGGAAACCAGAAACAGCACCCCTCTCTATCGCATACAAGGACACCAGAACCAGCACCCCTCTCTATCGCATACAAGGAAACCAGAACCAGCACCCCTCTCTATCGCATACAAGGACACCAGAACCAGCACCCCGCTCTATCATCACATACAAGGACACCAGAACCAGCACCCCGCTCTATCGTATACAAGGACTCCAGAACCAGCACCCCTCTCTATCACATACAAGGACACCAGAACCAGCACCCCGCTCTATCATCACATACAAGGACACCAGAACCAGCACCCTCTCTATCATCACATACAAGGACACCAGAACCAGCACCCCTCTCTATCGCATACAAGGACACCAGAACCAGCACCCCACTCTATCATCACATACAAGGACTCCATAACCAGCACCGCTCTCTATCGCATACAAGGACACCAGAACCAGCACCCCTCTCTATCGCATACAAGGACACCAGAACCAGCACCCCTCTCTATCACATACAAGGACACCAGAACCAGCACCCCGCTCTATCATCACATACAAGGACACCAGAACCAGCACCCCTCTCTATCATCACATACAAGGACATCAGCACCCCGCTCTATCATCACATACAAGGACTCCAGAACCAGCACCCCTCTCTATCGCATACAAGGAAACCAGAAACAGCACCCCTCTCTATCGCATACAAGGACACCAGAACCAGCACCCCTCTCTATCTCATACAAGGACACCAGAACCAGCACCCCGCTCTATCATCACATACAAGGACACCAGAACCAGCACCCCGCTCTATCGCATACAAGGACACCAGAACCAGCACCCCTCTCTATCACATACAAGGACACCAGAACCAGCACCCCGCTCTATCATCACATACAAGGACACCAGAACCAGCACCCTCTCTATCATCACATACAAGGACTCCAGAACCAGCACCCCTCTCTATCACATACAAGGACACCAGAACCAGCACCCCGCTCTATCATCACATACAAGGACTCCAGAACCCTCACCGCTCTCTATCGTATACAAGGACACCAGAACCAGCACCCCTCTCTATCACATACAAGGACACCAGAACCAGCACCCCGCTCTATCATCACATACAAGGACACCAGAACCAGCACCCCTCTCTATCATGACATACAAGGACACCAGAACCAGCACCCCTCTCTATCGCATACAAGGACACCAGAACCAGCACCCCGCTCTATCATCACATACAAGGACTCCAGAACCAGCACCCCTCTCTATCACATACAAGGACACCAGAACCAGCACCCCGCTCTATCATCACATACAAGGAGTCCAGAACCAGCACCGCTCTATCATCACATACAAGGAGTCCAGAACCAGCACCCCTCTCTATCGCATACAAGGACACCAGAACCAGCACCCCGCTCTATCATCACATACAAGGACTCCAGAACCAGCACCGCTCTCTATCGCATACAAGGACACCAGAACCAGCACCCCTCTCTATCACATACAAGGACACCAGAACCAGCACCCCGCTCTATCGCATACAAGGACACCTGAACCAGCACCCGCTCTATCATCACATACAAGGACACCAGAACCAGCACCCCGCTCTATCATCACATACAAGGACTCCAGAACCAGCACCCCTTTCTATCACATACAAGGACACCAGAACCAGCACCCCTCTCTATCACATACAAGGACACCAGAACCAGCACCCCGCTCTATCATCACATACAAGGACTCCAGAACCAGCACCGCTCTCTATCGCATACAAGGACACCAGAACCAGCACCCCTCTCTATCGCATACAAGAACTCCAGAACCAGCACCCCGCTCTATCATCACATACAAGGACACCAGAACCAGCACCCCGCTCTATCATCACATACAAGGACTCCAGAACCAGCACCCCTCTCTATCACATACAAGGGCTCCAGAACCAGCACCGCTCTCTATCGCATACAAGGACACCAGAACCAGCACCCCGCTCTATCATCACATACAAGGACACCAGAACTAGCACCCCTCTCTATCGCATACAAGAACTCCAGAACCAGCACCCCGCTCTATCATCACATACAAGGACACCAGAACCAGCACCCCGCTCTATCATCACATACAAGGACTCCAGAACCAGCACCCCTCTCTATCACATACAAGGGCTCCAGAACCAGCACCGCTCTCTATCGCATACAAGGACACCAGAACCAGCACCCCTCTCTATCGCATACAAGAACTCCAGAACCAGCACCCCGCTCTATCATCACATACAAGGACACCAGAACCAGCACTCCTCTCTATCGCATATAAGGACACCAGAACCAGCACCCCTCTCTATCACATACAAGGACACCAGAACCAGCACCCCTCTCTATCGCATACAAGGACACCAGAACCAGCACCCGCTCTATCATCACATACAAGGACACCAGAACCAGCACCCCGCTCTATCATCACATACAAGGACTCCAGAACCAGCACCCCTCTCTATCGCATACAAGGACACCAGAACCAGCACCCCTCTCTATTGCATACAAGGAAACCAGAACCAGCACCCCGCTCTATCATCACATACAAGGACTCAAGAACCAGCACCGCTCTCTATCGCATACAAGGACACCAGAACCAGCACCCCTCTCTATCGCATACAAGAACTCCAGAACCAGCACCCTGCTCTATCATCACATACAAGGACACCAGAACCAGCACCCCGCTCTATCATCACATACAAGGACTCCAGAACCAGCACCCCTCTCTATCACATACAAGGACTCCAGAACCAGCACCGCTCTCTATCGCATACAAGGACACCAGAACCAGCACCCCTCTCTATCGCATACAAGAACTCCAGAACCAGCACCCCGCTCTATCATCACATACAAGGACACCAGAACCAGCACCCCTCTCTATCATCACATACAAGGACACCAGAACCAGCACCCCTCTCTATCATCGCATACAAGGATACCAGAACCAGCACCCCGCTCTATTATCACATACAGGGACACCAGAACCAGCCCCCGCTCTATCATCACATACAAGGACACCAGAACCAGCACCCCGCTCTATGATCACATACAAGGACTCCAGAACCAGCACCCCTCTCTATCACATACAAGGACTCCAGAACCAGCACCGCTCTCTATCGCATACAAGGACACCAGAACCAGCACCCCTCTCTATCGCATACAAGAACTCCAGAACCAGCACCCCGCTCTATCATCACATACAAGGACACCAGAACCAGCACTCCTCTCTATCGCATACAAGGAAACCAGAACCAGCACCCCGCTCTCTATCGCATACTAGGAAACCAGAACCAGCACCCCGCTCTATCATCACATACAAGGACACCAGAACCAGCAACCCGCTCTATCGCATACAAGGACACCAGAACCAGCACCCCTCTCTATCATCACATACAAGGACACCAGAACCAGCACCCCGCTCTATCATCACATACAAGGACACCAGAGCCAGCACTCCTCTCTATCGCATACAAGGAAACCAGAACCAGCACCCCGCTCTATCATCACATACAAGGACACCAGAACCAGCACCCCTCTCTATCATCACAAACAAGGACACCCGAACCAGCACCGCTCTCTATCGCATACAAGGACACCAGAACCAGCACCCCTCTCTATCACATACAAGGACACCAGAACCAGCACCCCGCTCTATCATCACATACAAGGACACCAGCACCAGCACTGCTCTCTATCGCATACAAGGACACCAGAACCAGCACCCCTCTCTATCGCATGCAAGGACACCAGAACCAGCACCCCTCTCTATCACATACAAGGAAACCAGAACCAGCACCCCGCTCTATCATCACATACAAGGACACCAGAACCAGCACTCCTCTCTATCACATACAAGGACACCAGAACCAGCACCCCGCTCTATCATCACATACAAGGACACCAGAGCCAGCACTCCTCTCTATCGCATACAAGGAAACCAGAACCAGCACCCCGCTCTATCATCACATACAAGGACACCAGAACCAGCACCCCGCTCTATCGCATACAAGGACACCAGAACCAGCACCCCTCTCTATCGCATACAAGGACACCAGAACCAGCACCCCTCTCTATCTCATACAAGGACACCAGAACCAGCACCCTGCTCTATCATCACAAACAAGGACACCAGAACCAGCACCCCTCTCTATCATCACATACAAGGACACCAGCACCCCGCTCTATCATCACATACAAGGACACCAGAACCAGCACCCCTCTCTATCATCACATACAAGGACACCAGAACCAGCAACCCTCTCTATCACATACAAGGACACCAGAACCAGCACCCCGCTCTATCATCACATACAAGGACTCCAGAACCAGCACCGCTCTCTATCGTATACAAGGACACCAGAACCAGCACCCCTCTCTATCACATACAAGGACACCAGAACCAGCACCCCGCTCTATCATCACATACAAGGACACCAGAACCAACACCCCTCTCTATCGCATACAACAGTGGTTCCCAAACTTTTTGACCCAGGGCTCCCTTGACCAATTGACTGTTGGCTGCGGCTCCCCATTACATTACTTACTTTTGGCGGGGATGTAAGCGCGATATCGGGAGTACTTGCATTTTAATCCCTCAAAATAACTGGGATGAATGTAAGGAGAATAGTGAGTGCAATGCAAGGATATGTCTACTATCACTTTTCACAATATTTGTGCGCCCTCTGGCCATGCGTGACTGCATCTTTTTGCTGTTAGTGAGCGCTCAGCCTGGAGTTGGACAGATCTAGCCTAAACCAGCCAGGGGCACCGGGAGCTATGGCGCACAGTTTGGAAACCACTGCAATACGTGCTCCACTTTCCATAGTCTTCCTATGCCTTATTTGTCCCTTTTTATACCCACTCACATCATCTCTCTCTTACAGTTCCTCAATAAGCACTACTATATAGCATTTCCGTACTCACTGAATTGTAAGCTCTCATCTTCACTTTTGCTTTAGTCCTCTCTAAAGGACTTTGATTCATCTTCTTCAATTCTTAGGAACAATAGTCTCATACCAATGGCACTCATTTGGTGACTTTCTTCCCTGTTCTTCTATTTGTCCCTCTACTAGTGCCTTCCTTCTTTACCATCCTTTTGATTGGATGATTTGCAACCTTCCACTGCTGACAGAGACAATTATTTCAATTGCCGTTTAGCATCCCATGGGGGACATGGCTTTCTTCTCTTCCTCCCCAACATCCCTGTGCGTTCAACACCACCCTAATTCATTGCTGCATAGTTCATCCCAATCCGCTTTATTTTTGTAAATACTCTGTAGGTAGGCCAGCAGCTTTGCACTGCTACCAGGTATTCACTTCTCTGCTCATCACTGCTACCACTTCATGCTTGCTTTATACTTTTTTTAAACTTTGTTAGTGAATGCCCTTGGACTACAACCTTACTATTACCAGAGTAAGATATCAAACAATGACTAAGTGTTTCTGCATCGATACATACACTGCTATTAACACTTGCTTTTAGGAATTGCAAATTATCAACAAATAACCAAAACAATACTGGAAATGAAATTCAGGCCAAAACAACATTGTAATGGGTACCAGCAGTTTTTGCAGCTACAAGGTGAGAAGTATCGTAAGGCATGGCATGTAATAGGATCTGGTACGCTCTAAGGAAGCATCCAATTGCAAAGATCACCACACACACACACACACACACACACACACACGAGGCAGTAAGGCAGTTCCAGCTTGGCAGCACCCTGCCTGTTTGATAAACATCTCTCTTATCTAGATCTAGTAAATTACATTTCCTGTACTTTTCGGTGTGAACATTTTTAATTACCTCCTCTGGATTAAAAGAGGAAGCAAGAGCGGGTTCTCCGGACGCTGTGCGACCACCTGGTACAGCACAGACGCCATTCTCTCTTTGTAAAGCTGAACATATGCATATTTTTCACAAAATGACATGCTACCTGCATCCTGTAGCCGTCTGTACATTTCTGCTTCGGACTTTTCTCTGGTGGTGACCAGTTGATCAGTGCATGTTTGTATCCAGAAAGTACCCTTAGCGGTGATATGCACCGATGGCTGAGAGACTGGCTCTTCTGCAGGACAACGCACTAACAGACAGCGCTGCCTCTTGTGGTGAAAGGAAAGTTACTGAAGCATAACAGAATGGAAAGTTGCCTGCTTTAATGCCTCCTTCGTGCAACTGTGTCACTAAGTGCCAGCAAGTGGGCGCCAGACGAAGCGCACTCGGCCTGCAATTCATAATGTGCTCTGCTCAGCTACTGTGACCGCGGCGCCCCTGGCTAGTTTTTGTGGCGCACAGGGGTGCCGCGGCGCACAGTTTGGGAAGTACTGGCATACAAGGACACCAGAACCAGCACCCCGCTCTATCATCACATACAAGGACACCAGAACCAGCACCCCTCTATCACATACAAGGACACCAGAACCAGCACCCCGCTCTATCATCACATACTAGGATACTAGAACCAGCACCCCTCTCTATCATCACATACAAGGACTCCAGACCCCAGCACCCCGCTCTATCATCACATACAAGGACACCAGAACCAGCACCCCTCTCTATCGCATACAAGGACACCAGAACCAGCACCCTCTCTATCGCATACAAGGACACCAGAACCAGCACCCCGCTCTATCGCATACAAGGTCACCAGAACCAGCACCCCGCTCTATCATCACATACAAGGACTCCAGAACCAGCACCGCTCTCTATCGCATACAAGGACACCAGAACCAGCACCCCTCTCTATCGCATACAAGGACACCAGAACCAGCACCCCGCTCTATCATCACATACAAGGACACCAGAACCAGCACTCCTCTCTATCGCATATAAGGACACCAAAATCAGCACCCCTCTCTATCACATACAAGGACACCAGAACCAGCACCCCGCTCTATCATCACATACAAGGACTCCAGAACCAGCACCCCTCTCTATCACATACAAGGACACCAGAACCAGCTCCCCGCTCTATCATCACATACAAGGAGTCCAGAACCAGCACCGCTCTCTATTGCATACAAGGACACCAGAACCAGCACCCCTCTCTATATCGCATACAAGGACACCAGAACCAGCACCCCTCTCTATCGCATACAAGGACACCAGAACCAGCACCCCGCTCTATCATCACATACAAGGACTCCAGAACCAGCACCGCTCTCTATCGCATATGACACCAGAACCAGCACCCCTCTCTATCACATACAAGGACTCAAGAACCAGCACCGCTCTCTATCGCATACAAGGACACCAGAACCAGCACCCCTCTCTATCGCATACAAGAACTCCAGAACCAGCACCCTGCTCTATCATCACATACAAGGACACCAGAACCAGCACCCCGCTCTATCATCACATACAAGGACTCCAGAACCAGCACCCCTCTCTATCACATACAAGGACTCCAGAACCAGCATCGCTCTCTATCGCATACAAGGACACCAGAACCAGCACCCCTCTCTATCATCGCATACAAGGATACCAGAACCAGCACCCCGCTCTATCATCACATACAAGGACACCAGAACCAGCACCCCTCTCTATCATCGCATACAAGGATACCAGAACCAGCACCCCGCTCTATCATCACATACAAGGACACCAGAACCAGCCCCCGCTCTATCATCACATACAAGGACTCCAGAACCAGCACCGCTCTCTATCACATAGAAGGACACCAGAACCAGAACTCCTCTCTATCGCATACAAGGAAACCAGAACCAGCACCCCGCTCTATCATCACATACAAGGACACCAGAACCAGCACCCCGCTCTATCACATACAAGGACTCCAGAACCAGCACCGCTCTCTATCATCACATACAAGGAAACCAGAACCAGTACCCGCTCTATCATCACATACAAGGACACCCGAACCAGCACCGCTCTCTATCGCATACAAGGACACCAGAACCAGCACCCCTCTCTATCACATACAAGGACACCAAAACCAGCACCCCGCTCTATCATCACATACAAGGACACCAGAACCAGCACTCCTCTCTATCGCATACAAGGAAACCAGAACCAGCACCCCGCTCTATCATCACATACAAGGACACCAGAACCAGCACCCCGCTCTATCGCATACAAGGATTCCAGAACCAGCACCCCTCTCTATCACATACAAGGACACCAGAACCAGCACCCCGCTCTATCATCACATACAAGGACACCAGAACCAGAACCCCTCTCTATCATCACATACAAGGACACCAGCACCCCGCTCTATCATCACATACAAGGACACCAGAACCCCCTCTCTATCATCGTATACAAGGACACCAGAACCAGCACCCCGCTCTATCATCACATACAAGGACTCCAGAACCAGCACCGCTCTCTATCATCACATACAAGGAAACCAGAACCAGCACCCCGCTCTATCGCATACAAGGACACCAGAACCAGCACCCCGCTCTATCATCACATACAAGGACACCAGAACCAGCACCCCTCTCTATCATCACATACAAGGACATCAGCACCCCGCTCTATCATCACATACAAGGACTCCAGAACCAGCACCCTCTCTATCGCATACAAGGAAACCAGAAACAGCACCCCTCTCTATCGCATACAAGGACACCAGAACCAGCACCCCTCTCTATCGCATACAAGGAAACCAGAACCAGCACCCCTCTCTATCGCATACAAGGACACCAGAACCAGCACCCCGCTCTATCATCACATACAAGGACACCAGAACCAGCACCCCGCTCTATCGTATACAAGGACTCCAGAACCAGCACCCCTCTCTATCACATACAAGGACACCAGAACCAGCACCCCGCTCTATCATCACATACAAGGACACCAGAACCAGCACCCCTCTCTATCATCACATACAAGGACACCAGAACCAGCACCCCTCTCTATCGCATACAAGGACACCAGAACCAGCACCCCACTCTATCATCACATACAAGGACACCAGAACCAGCACCCCTCTCTATCACATACAAGGACACCAGAACCAGCACCCCTCTCTATCACATACAAGGACACCAGAACCAGCACCCCGCTCTATCATCACATACTAGGACACCAGAACCAGCACCCCTCTCTATCATCACATACAAGGACTCCAGAACCAGCACCCCGCTCTAACATCACATACAAGGACACCAGAACCAGCACCCCTCTCTATCGCATACAAGGACACCAGAACCAGCACCGCTCTATCATCACATACTAGGACACCAGAACCAGCACCCCGGTCTATCACATACAAGGACACCAGAACCAGCACTCCTCTCTATCGCATACAAGGACAACAGAACCAACACCCCGCTCTATCATCACATACAAGGACTCCAGAACCAGCACCGCTCTCTATCGCATACAAGGACACCAGAACCAGCACCCCGCTCTATCATCACATACAAGGACTCCAGAACCAGCACCGCTCTCTATCATCACATACAAGGAAACCAGAACCAGCACCCGCTCTATCATCACATACAAGGACACCAGAACCAGCACCCCGCTCTATCATCACATACAAGGACACCAGAACCAGCCCCCGCTCTATCATCACATACAAGGACTCCAGAACCAGCACCCCTCTCTATCACATACAAGGAAACCAGAAACAGCACCCCTCTCTATCGCATACAAGGACACCAGAACCAGCACCCCTCTCTATCGCATACAAGGAAACCAGAACCAGCACCCCTCTCTATCGCATACAAGGACACCAGAACCAGCACCCCGCTCTATCATCACATACAAGGACACCAGAGCCAGCACCCCGCTCTATCGCATACAAGGACACCAGAACCAGCACCCCTCTCTATCACATACAAGGACACCAGAACCAGCACCCCGCTCTATCATCACATACAAGGACACCAGAACCAGCACCCCTCTCTATCATCACATACAAGGACTCCAGAACCAGCACCCCTCTCTATCACATACAAGGACACCAGAACCAGCACCCCGCTCTATCATCACATACAAGGACTCCAGAACCAGCACCGCTCTCTATCGTATACAAGGACACCAGAACAAGCACCCCTCTCTATCACATACAAGGACACCAGAACCAGCACCCCTCTCTATCATCGCATACAAGGATACCAGAACCAGCACCCCGCTCTATCATCACATACAACGACACCAGAACCAGCCCCCGCTCTATCATCACATACAAGGACTCCAGAACCAGCACCGCTCTCTATCGCATACAAGGACACCAGAACCAGCACCCCACTCTATCATCACATACAAGGACACCAGAACCAGCACCCCGCTCTATCGTATACAAGAACTCCAGAACCAGCACCCTGCTCTATCATCACATACAAGGACACCAGAACCAGCACCCCGCTCTATCATCACATACAAGGACTCCAGAACCAGCACCCCTCTCTATCACATACAAGGACTCCAGAACCAGCACCCCGCTCTCTATCGCATACAAGGACACCAGAACCAGCACCCCTCTCTATCATCGCATACAAGGATACCAGAACCAGCACCCCGCTCTATCATCACATACAAGGACACCAGAACCAGCACCCTCTCTATCATCGCATACAAGGATACCAGAACCAGCACCCCGCTCTATCATCACATACAAGGACACCAGAACCAGCCCCCGCTCTATCATCACATACAAGGACTCCAGAACCAGCACCGCTCTCTATCACATACAAGGACACCAGAACCAGAACTCCTCTCTATCGCATACAAGGAAACCAGAACCAGCACCCCGCTCTATCATCACATACAAGGACACCAGAACCAGCACCCCGCTCTATCACATACAAGGACTCCAGAACCAGCACCGCTCTCTATCATCACATACAAGGAAACCAGAACCAGCACCCGCTCTATCATCACATACAAGGACACCAGAACCAGCACCGCTCTCTATCGCATACAAGGACACCAGAACCAGCACCCCTCTCTATCACATACAAGGACACCAGAACCAGCACCCCGCTCTATCATCACATACAAGGACACCAGAACCAGCACTCCTCTCTATCGCATACAAGGAAACCAGAACCAGCACCCCGCTCTATCATCACATACAAGGACACCAGAACCAGCACCCCGCTCTATCGCATACAAGGATTCCAGAACCAGCACCCCTCTCTATCACATACAAGGACACCAGAACCAGCACCCCGCTCTATCATCACATACAAGGACACCAGAACCAGAACCCCTCTCTATCATCACATACAAGGACACCAGCACCCCGCTCTATCATCACATACAAGGACACCAGAACCGCCTCTCTATCATCGTATACAAGGACACCAGAACCAGCACCCCGCTCTATCATCACATACAAGGACTCCAGAACCAGCACCGCTCTCTATCATCACATACAAGGACACCAGAACCAGCACCCCGCTCTATCGCATACAAGGACACCAGAACCAGCACCCCGCTCTATCATCACATACAAGGACACCAGAACCAGCACCCCTCTCTATCATCACATACAAGGACATCAGCACCCCGCTCTATCATCACATACAAGGACTCCAGAACCAGCACCCCTCTCTATCGCATACAAGGAAACCAGAAACAGCACCCCTCTCTATCGCATACAAGGACACCAGTACCAGCACCCCTCTCTATCGCATACAAGGAAACCAGAACCAGCACCCCTCTCTATCGCATACAAGGACACCAGAACCAGCACCCCGCTCTATCATCACATACAAGGACACCAGAACCAGCACCCCGCTCTATCGCATACAAGGACTCCAGAACCAGCACCCCTCTCTATCACATACAAGGACACCAGAACCAGCACCCCGCTCTATCATCACATACAAGGACACCAGAACCAGCACCCCTCTCTATCATCACATACAAGGACACCAGAACCAGCACCCCTCTCTATCGCATACAAGGACACCAGAACCAGCACCCCACTCTATCATCACATACAAGGACACCAGAACCAGCACCCCTCTCTATCACATACAAGGACACCAGAACCAGCACCCCTCTCTATCACATACAAGGACACCAGAACCAGCACCCCGCTCTATCATCACATACTACGACACCAGAACCTGCACCCCTCTCTATCATCACATACAAGGACACCAGAACCAGCACCCCTCTCTATCGCATACAAGGACACCAGAACCAGCACCGCTCTATCATCACATACTAGGATACCAGAACCAGCACCCCGGTCTATCACATACAAGGACACCAGAACCAGCACTCCTCTCTATCGCATACAAGGACAACAGAACCAACACCCGCTCTATCATCACATACAAGGACTCCAGAACCAGCACCGCTCTCTATCGCATACAAGGACACCAGAACCAGCACCCCGCTCTATCATCACATACAAGGACTCCAGAACCAGCACCGCTCTCTATCATCACATACAAGGAAACCAGAACCAGCACCCGCTCTCTATCATCACATACAAGGACACCAGAACCAGCCCCCGCTCTATCATCACATACAAGGACTCCAGAACCAGCACCCCTCTCTATCACATACAAGGAAACCAGAAACAGCACCCCTCTCTATCGCATACAAGGAAACCAGAACCAGCACCCCTCTCTATCGCATACAAGGACACCAGAACCAGCACCCCGCTCTATCATCACATACAAGGACACCAGAACCAGCACCCCGCTCTATCGCATACAAGGACACCAGAACCAGCACCCCTCTCTATCACATACAAGGACACCAGAACCAGCACCCCGCTCTATCATCACATACAAGGACACCAGAACCAGCACCCCTCTCTATCATCACATACAAGGACTCCAGAACCAGCACCCCTCTCTATCACATACAAGGACACCAGAACCAGCACCCCGCTCTATCATCACATACAAGGACTCCAGAACCAGCACCGCTCTCTATCGTATACAAGGACACCAGAACAAGCACCCCTCTCTATCACATACAAGGACACCAGAACCAGCACCCTCTCTATCATCGCATACAAGGATACCAGAACCAGCACCCCGCTCTATCATCACATACAACGACACCAGAACCAGCCCCCGCTCTATCATCACATACAAGGACTCCAGAACCAGCACCGCTCTCTATCGCATACAAGGACACCAGAACCAGCACCCCACTCTATCATCACATACAAGGACACCCGAACCAGCACCGCTCTCTATCGCATACAAGGACACCAGAACCAGCACCCCTCTCTATCACATACAAGGACACCAGAACCAGCACCCCGCTCTATCATCACATACAAGGACACCAGCACCACCACTGCTCCCTATCGCATACAAGGACACCAGAACCAGCACTGCTCCCTATCGCATACAAGGACACCAGAACCAGCACCCCTCTCTATCGCATGCAAGGACACCAGAACCAGCACCCCTCTCTATCACATACAAGGACACCAGAACCAGCACCCCGCTCTATCATCACATACAAGGACACCAGAACCAGCACCCCGCTCTATCATCACATACAAGGACACCAGAACCAGCACTCCTCTCTATCGCATACAAGGACACCAGAACCAGCACCCCGCTCTATCGCATACAAGGATTCCAGAACCAGCACCCCTCTATATCACATACAAGGACACCAGAACCAGCACCCCGCTCTATCATCACATACAAGGACACCAGAACCAGCACCCCTCTCTATCATCACATACAAGGACACCAGCACCCCGCTCTATCATCACATACAAGGACTCCAGAACCAGCCCCCGCTCTATCATCACATACAAGGACTCCATAACCAGCACCGCTCTCTCATCACATACAAGGACTCCATAACCAGCACCGCTCTCTATCGCATACAAGGACACCAGAACCAGCACCACGCTCTATCATCACATACAAGGACTCCAGAACCAGCGCCGCTCTCTATCATCACATACAAGGAAACCAGAACCAGCACCCCGCTCTATCGCATACAAGGACACCAGAACCAGCACCCCTCTCTATCACATACAAGGACACCAGAACCAGCACCCCGCTCTATCATCACATACAAGGACACCAGAACCAGCACCCTCTCTATCATCACATACAAGGACATCAGCACCCCGCTCTATCATCACATACAAGGACTCCAGAACCAGCACCCTCTCTATCGCATACAAGGACACCAGAACCAGCACCCCTCTCTATCGCATACAAGGACACCAGAACCAGCACCCCTCTCTATCGCATACAAGGACACCAGAACCAGCACCCCGCTCTATCATCACATACAAGGACACCAGAACCAGCACCCTGCTCTATCGCATACAAGGACACCAGAACCAGCACCCCTCTCTATCACATACAAGGACACCAGAACCAGCACCCCGCTCTATCATCACATACAAGGACACCATAACCAGCACCCCTCTCTATCATCACATACAAGGACACCAGAACCAGCACCCCTCTCTATCACATACAAGGACACCAGAACCAGCACCCCGCTCTATCATCACATACAAGGACTCCAGAACCCTCACCGCTCTCTATCGTATACAAGGACACCAGAACCAGCACCCCTCTCTATCACATACAAGGACACCAGAACCAGCACCCCGCTCTATCATCACATACAAGGACACCAGAACCAGCACCCCTCTCTATCATGACATACAAGGACACCAGAACCAGCACCCCTCTCTATCGCATACAAGGACACCAGAACCAGCACCCCGCTCTATCATCACATACAAGGACACCAGAACCAGCACCCTCTCTATCACATACAAGGACACCAGAACCACCACCCCTCTCTATCACATACAAGGACACCAGAGCCAGCACCCCGCTCTATCATCACATACTAGGACACCAGAACCAGCACCCCTCTCTATCATCACATACAAGGACTCCAGAACCAGCACCCCTCTCTATCACATACAAGGACACCAGAACCAGCACCCCGCTCTATCATCACATACAAGGAGTCCAGAACCAGCACCGCTCTCTATCGCATACAAGGACACCAGAACCAGCACCCCTCTCTATCGCATACAAGGACACCAGAACCAGCACCCCGCTCTATCATCACATACAAGGACTCCAGAACCAGCACCGCTCTCTATCGCATACAAGGACACCAGAACCAGCACCCCTCTCTATCGCATACAAGGACACCAGAACCAGCACCCCGCTCTATCATCACATACAAGGACTCCAGAACCAGCACCCCTCTCTATCGCATATAATGACACCAGAACCAGCACCCCTCTCTATCACATACAAGGACACCAGAACCAGCACCCCGCTCTATCGCATACAAGGACACCAGAACCAGCACCCCGCTCTATCATCACATACAAGGACTCCAGAACCAGCACCCCTTTCTATCACATACAAGGACACCAGAACCAGCACCCCTCTCTATCGCATACAAGGACACCAGAACCAGCACCCCTCTCTATCACATACAAGGACACCAGAACCAGCACCCCGCTCTATCATCACATACAAGGACTCCAGAACCAGCACCGCTCTCTATCGCATACAAGGACACCAGAACCAGCACCCCTCTCTATCGCATACAAGAACTCCAGAACCAGGACCCCGCTCTATCATCACATACAAGGACACCAGAACCAGCACCCCGCTCTATCATCACAGACAAGGGCTCCAGAACCAGCACCGCTCTCTATCGCATACAAGGACACCAGAACCAGCACCCCTCTCTATCGCATACAAGAACTCCAGAACCAGCACCCCGCTCTATCATCACATACAAGGACACCAGAACCAGCACCCCTCTCTATCGCATACAAGGACACCAGAACCAGCACCCCGCTCTATCATCACATATAAGGACACCAGAACCAGCACCCCTCTCTATCGCATATAAGGACACCAGAACCAGCACCCCTCTCTATCACATACAAGGACACCAGAACCAGCACCCCGCTCTATCATCACATACAAGGACTCCAGAACCAGCACCCCTCTCTATCACATACAAGCACATCAGAACCAGCACCCCTCTCTATCGCATACAAGGACACCAGAACCAGCACCCCACTCTATCATCACATACAAGGACACCAGAACCAGCACCCCTCTCTATCGCATACAAGGACACAAGAACCAGCACCCCGCTCTATCATCACATACAAGGACACCAGAACCAGCACCCCGCTCTGTCATCACATACAAGGACACCAGAACCAGCACCGCTCTCTATCATCACATTCAAGGACACCAGAACCAGCACCCCGCTCTATCATCACATACAAGGACACCAGAACCAGCACCCCGCTCTATCATCACATACAAGGACACCAGAACCAGCACCCCTCTCTATCACATACAAGGACACCAGAACCACCACCCCTCTCTATCACATACAAGGACACCAGAGCCAGCACCCCGCTCTATCATCACATACTAGGACACCAGAACCAGCACCCCTCTCTATCATCACATACAAGGACTCCAGAACCAGCACCCCTCTCTATCACATACAAGGACACCAGAACCAGCACCCCGCTCTATCATCACATACAAGGAGTCCAGAACCAGCACCGCTCTCTATCGCATACAAGGACACCAGAACCAGCACCCCTCTCTATCGCATACAAGGACACCAGAACCAGCACCCCGCTCTATCATCACATACAAGGACTCCAGAACCAGCACCGCTCTCTATCGCATACAAGGACACCAGAACCAGCACCCCTCTCTATCGCATACAAGGACACCAGAACCAGCACCCCGCTCTATCATCACATACAAGGACTCCAGAACCAGCACCCTCTCTATCGCATATAATGACACCAGAACCAGCACCCCTCTCTATCACATACAAGGACACCAGAACCAGCACCCCGCTCTATCGCATACAAGGACACCAGAACCAGCACCCGCTCTATCATCACATACAAGGACACCAGAACCAGCACCCCGCTCTATCATCACATACAAGGACTCCAGAACCAGCACCCCTTTCTATCACATACAAGGACACCAGAACCAGCACCCCGCTCTATCGCATACAAGGACACCAGAACCAGCACCCGCTCTATCATCACATACAAGGACACCAGAACCAGCACCCCGCTCTATCATCACATACAAGGACTCCAGAACCAGCACCGCTCTCTATCGCATACAAGGACACCAGAACCAGCACCCTCTCTATCGCATACAAGAACTCCAGAACCAGCACCCCGCTCTATCATCACATACAAGGACACCATAACCAGCACCCCTCTCTATCATCACATACAAGGACACCAGAACCAGCACCCCTCTCTATCACATACAAGGACACCAGAACCACCACCCTCTCTATCACATACAAGGACACCAGAGCCAGCACCCCGCTCTATCATCACATACTAGGACACCAGAACCAGCACCCCTCTCTATCATCACATACAAGGACTCCAGAACCAGCACCCTCTCTATCACATACAAGGACACCAGAACCAGCACCCCGCTCTATCATCACATACAAGGAGTCCAGAACCAGCACCGCTCTCTATCGCATACAAGGACACCAGAACCAGCACCCCTCTCTATCGCATACAAGGACACCAGAACCAGCACCCCGCTCTATCATCACATACAAGGACTCCAGAACCAGCACCGCTCTCTATCGCATACAAGGACACCAGAACCAGCACCCTCTCTATCGCATACAAGGACACCAGAACCAGCACCCCGCTCTATCATCACATACAAGGACTCCAGAACCAGCACCCTCTCTATCGCATATAATGACACCAGAACCAGCACCCCTCTCTATCACATACAAGGACACCAGAACCAGCACCCCGCTCTATCGCATACAAGGACACCAGAACCAGCACCCGCTCTATCATCACATACAAGGACACCAGAACCAGCACCCCGCTCTATCATCACATACAAGGACTCCAGAACCAGCACCCTTTCTATCACATACAAGGACACCAGAACCAGCACCCCGCTCTATCGCATACAAGGACACCAGAACCAGCACCCGCTCTATCATCACATACAAGGACACCAGAACCAGCACCCCGCTCTATCATCACATACAAGGACTCCAGAACCAGCACCGCTCTCTATCGCATACAAGGACACCAGAACCAGCACCCCTCTCTATCGCATACAAGAACTCCAGAACCAGGACCCCGCTCTATCATCACATACAAGGACACCAGAACCAGCACCCCGCTCTATCATCACATACAAGGACTCCAGAACCAGCGCCCCTCTCTATCACATACAAGTGCTCCAGAACCAGCACCGCTCTCTATCGCATACAAGGACACCAGAACGAGCACCCCTCTCTATCGCATACAAGAACTCCAGAACCAGCACCCCGCTCTATCATCACATACAAGGACACCATAACCAGCACCCCTCTCTATCATCACATACAAGGACACCAGAACCAGCACCCCTCTCTATCGCATACAAGGATACCAGAACCAGCACCCCGCTCTATCATCACATACAAGGACACCAGAACCAGCACCCCTCTCTATCAAATGCAAGGACACCAGAACCAGCACCCCTCTCTATCGCATACAAAGACACCAGAACCAGCACCCCGCTCTATCATCACATATAAGGACACCAGAACCAGCACCCCTCTCTATCGCATATAAGGACACCAGAACCAGCACCCCTCTCTATCACATACAAGGACACCAGAACCAGCACCCCGCTCTATCATCACATACAAGGACTCCAGAACCAGCACCCTCTCTATCACATACAAGGACATCAGAACCAGCACCCCTCTCTATCGCATACAAGGACACCAGAACCAGCACCCCGCTCTATCATCACATACAAGGACACCAGAACCAGCACCCCTCTCTATCGCATACAAGGACACCAGAACCAGAACCCCGCTCTATCATCACATACAAGGACACCAGAACCAGCACCCCGCTCTGTCATCACATACAAGGACACCAGAACCAGCACCGCTCTCTATCATCACATTCAAGGACACCAGAACCAGCACTCCGCTCTATCATCACATACAAGGACTCCAGAACCAGCACCGCTCTCTATCATCACATACAAGGACACCAGAACCAGCACCCCGCTCTATCATCACATACAAGGACCCCAGAACCAGCACCCCGCTCTATCATCACATACTAGGACACCAGAACCAGCACCCTTCTCTATCATCACATACAAGGAGACCAGAACCAGCACCCCTCTCTATCATCACATACAAGGACACCAGAACCAGCACCCCTCTCTATCGCATACAAGGACACCAGAACCAGCACCCCTCTCTATCGCATACAAGGACACCAGAACCAGCACCCTACTCTATCATCACATACAAGGACACCAGAACCAGCACCCTTCTCTATCACATACAAGGACACCAGAACCAGCACCCCGCTCTACCATCACATACAAGGACTCCAGAACCAGCACCCTGCTCTATCATCGCATACAAAGACACCAGCACCCCGCTCTATCATCACATACAAGGACTCCAGAACCAGCACTGCTCTCTATCACATACAAGGACACCAGAACCAGCACCCCTCTCTATCATCACATACAAGGACTCCAGAACCAGCACTCCTCTCACAAGGACACCAGAACCAGCACCGCTCTCTATCACATACAAGGACACCAGAACCAGCACCCCTCTCTATCATCACATACAAGGACTCCAGAACCAGCACTCCTCTCTATCGCATACAAGGACACCAGCACCCCGCTCTATCATCACATACAAGGACTCCAGAACCAGCACCCCGCTCTATCATCACATACAAGGACTCCAGAACCAGCACTCCTCTCTAGCATCACATACAAGGACGCCAGAACCAGCACCCCGCTCTATCATCACATACAAGGACGCCAGAACCAGCACCCCGCTCTATCATCACATACAAGGACACCAGAACCAGCACCCCTCTCTATCGCATACAAGGATACCAGAACCAGCACCCCGCTCTATCATCACATACAAGGACACCAAAACCAGCACCGCGCTCTATCACATACAAGGACACCAGAACCAGCACCCCGCTCTATCATCACATACTAGGACACCAAAACCAGCACCGCGCTCTATCACATACAAGGACACCAGAACCAGCACCCCGCTCTATCATCACATACAAGGACACCAGAACTAGCACTCCTCTCTATCATCACTCCTCTCTATCATCACATACAAGGACACCAGAACCAGCACTCCTCTCTATCATCACATACAAGGACACCAGAACCAGCAGTCCTCTCTATCATCACATACAAGGACACCAGAACCAGCACCCCGCTCTATCTTCAGAAATGTTAACTAGTTCACCAGATGCCTGGACATCGCCAAATCGTAAACCCAAAACTGCAAAAGCCCTTCTTGAACTATGCTCCCAGGATCTGAAACGCCATCTCCATCAACATTAGAACTCACAGCCCTTCTGCACTTCAAGCTGAAGATCCACCTCTTTAGGGAATACTGTCTTTCCACAATATAGGACTCATCACCCACGAGCGTCCTTCTGCATTGTACACAAGCCTGAATTGTAACTCTAAACACCCACTTGGTCCAGCACTGTGTTGCTCCGGAGCGAGGTTTGCACTTAAAATACCTTTATACACCATATGATGTGCTGCATATTGTTAAGTTCACATGTAGCTTTTAAAGCACCCGCCAAATCAGCATTCTTCATAATGCTCTGACAGAGTGCGGTCATTTGTAAGAGATACAAGGCCGTACTACTGGCAGGCCGTGGGATTTAGGAAAAGGCCTGGCACTTTCCAAAACAAAATGGCCGCTTTGGTGCTTTCCATTGTATTGTCTTTGCATTATATGGCCCTTCAACCCGCAGAGGGGGTGCCGAAGCCCATTCGTGAACGGGGCAAGAAGCTACTTCATGTGAGCGTTTTGGAAGGAAGAAAATGTTTGCCAAGTGGTATAAATGGGTAATGGATGTGTATGAGGCCCAGCCGCATTTTATTCACTCCATACAAAGGAGTGTAAGAAAAAAGTGCGAGGATAGATCTGGTTGTGAAATTACTTTATTATTCAGCAAGTCATATTTGAATGTTTCCTATAGCTCTGAGGTTTTTAGAAGCTGAACAATCAAAAGACACAATCAGTATTGTATTTACAATTGTACAGAATTTGAACTGTATGGACCCTCCACGCGCACAGTGCAGACACTGGGCAGCCAGTACTTTTTAATAGAGTACCTACCCCTCTCCCACTGTTACCTGAATACTGAAAGATATGTCTGATGCGTGCGTCCTTGCACTGTCACCCTGCAAGCTGGCGCCGTGGGTTAACGCTCGCCACTGCCTTCCTGCAGTGGCAGGTCACGAGGTTGCATGATGCATCCCTACAATGCCAACTCAGCCTTCCGTCCTTTTAACACTGTAAATGGGCTACGATAAAAATTGGAAAATTGGTAAAGCTGCTCTTTACAATGCTTAGAAACCGTTTGGGTTCGAAATGAAGTTACTGTTGTAGGAAGTAACGGAAGTGCTCGCGCCTGTTCGAAAACATTCCTAGAATAGTAAATATATGCTTGAGAACACCTGTAGTAAGATCAAAGCCTGCTTATCAGCGCTTCATAATATTGTATTTTTCTCGTTGGCCATGTACTCTACGGTGTGCTGCGGCTCCTGCCTGTGACTGGCGGGCCAAAAATGATTCCTGTATGTTGCAAGCTTGTTATTGTTTTTGGGATCAGCTTAATGAAGGGCATCGTGTGTGACAATAGGAGAAGACTCTTTCAAGTGGCTGACAAGTTCTCAGTGCTAGAACAGGAAGACACCAGAAGTTGAATCCCGCCACCACATGTGACCAAATTGTGTGACACTAGACGCACACCTTTAGGAAAATGTTGAATCCAGCATTGAAAGCAGCTTCCGGAAACGCCGTAAGACCGAGCTTTTAAGACTGTTCTTCGAATAAAAGACAGACTTGGCGCGAGTGAGTGAGGAACACCGGATATAAACGTGCTTCACATTCAGTTGAACTCCTACTGCCCGACATTAACTGGACTTGTAATTCTTACTGCATAGCGCTATGAGGTAAACTTGAGTAGACTTGCAGCGCTATATAAATCTCCTAAATAAATGACTTCACTTTCCTGTGCTCCATTTCCCTCATCTGCAGAAACTGGAGAGTGCTTACATATGGCTGAATGACCAGCACTGAATACAGTCTGCACCCTAATATTGGATATTTACATCTGAAGAAGTGACCCATGCAGGGACAGATGCTGCATTCTTCTCGCGTTGTACATTCTCTGTTGGTCTAATAAGATGAATCTCTGTCTCTATGTTGTAATTAGTAGCGGGCGCCTGATTACATACATGCACGGCATGACGAGACAGCGGTGTAGTGAACGCCCTCGTGTGGTTGTACTATTTTCCAGTGCGGGTCTCTTTTGCGTTGATATAATGAGCCACCAGTTTAACTCGATCAAGTTGTGTTTGAAGCATTAGGACTCGGACATTGTTAAAAAACTAATGTTCTAGACGCAGATGCATCCGTAGGACAAAGAAGTAGCAGACAGCTTATCTTGTGTAGTTACCTGGTGAGCCAGTAGGGGGAGCTGACGTTCTGTCGCAGAATCCCCGCAGTGCCCTATTTTTCATGCACAGATTCTTCCCCTTGGCTCCTCACGGGCAGCGAGGCAAACAGCAGAGCTGTCACTCAGCCGTGCGAAGCAAACCCCACCGCGTTTCATCTCACACGCTAGAAAGAATTATGTTTTTAGAACTACAGACAGCAGGTAATAGCGCTAAACCTGCGTTGAGAGACTCGACTCCACTGAGCTTTACTGAAATAAAATGGCCTCTTGGTCATTTTTACAAGGGGTGGAGGAGGGTCGGGGGCTTCTGTCTCTAG
This sequence comes from Calotriton arnoldi, assembly GCA_963921515.1. Taxonomy (NCBI): domain Eukaryota; kingdom Metazoa; phylum Chordata; class Amphibia; order Caudata; family Salamandridae; genus Calotriton; species Calotriton arnoldi. The sequence continues at coordinate 2,495,270 of CAWUFW010000289.1, forward strand.
CCTGGCACTTTATTTGTTAATTCAGTGCAGGAGCAACAAAGCATGAATAACGTAATGTCAGCCTTCGGGAGTTCTTCCACCAGATGGTGTGTGCGACCAACTGACAATCGTGCCGTTGGTCTCCTCGCAGCGCTGTGACGACGGTGTGGCATTTCTCTCCAGTGGGCACAATTTGCCCTGAGTGTGAATTCGAAAACTCTATTACTGCACTGACAGTCTTCCTAAAATATAAAACCCTACTATAAAAAAAGAAGAGAATGAATGGCCATATTTCCGGAATGTTTGTACTTGCATGACGGCGACGAAATTAAAACGTGCACGCAGCATTTGTGCTGATCCCTTGCAGCGGGCAACAACATGCGCGCATTATTGTGATTTAGATTCCGTTTTTGCTCGTTTTACGGTGTTAACCTCAGAGGGCTAAAAGACGGGCCACAGCTGCCAGAAAATGAGCCAGTGAACCTAGATTTTGCCAGATGTTTCTGGCAGCTGTCCTGAGGAACGCAGCGATGCTGTCTGGAACCAGCCACAGGGGCAACAACTGCCCATCCCTCCTCCCCAGTTATTCTTTACCACGGCAGTTGTGCCCTCCTTCTGGCAAGTCTGTTTCCCGCCCATTTCCGCCATCTTGAATTCTGAGGTCTTGAAGCGTCGTGTTAGCAGATCCCTCGCCCAGCAGCTATCTTTGTGCACAAGCACAACTGGTTTATGCAATGTCCGAAATATTACACCTTGAATATATCTTAGTCCAGTACTTGCTGAAAATGATCTCGAAAGTATAGACCACATTCTTGATGCAAAAACAACAATTGATGGACAGAATGCAGAACAATGTTGTACATTCACCCCAGTACAGAGATCTGGGCCTAAATCCATCGTTTTTTTGCTCACAATGCCATTCCAGTTTGAACCCAGCCATATTCAAATCAGTCTTGACCCTGCTCCCAATGGGAATAGTCCAGCCCGAACTGCCAGGCCAGGTCCTCCCTGGACTGGAAACAAGCGTCCTAGGACCGGTTTCGCTCATCAGCCAGGATAGCTTGACTCCAGTGGCATGGAGAGCACGGGACCCACGTCTGGGCATACCCGTCCCACTCAGGGTGTCAAATGCAAAAACAACAATTATTTATTTTGTTTATTTTATTTTGAGAGTTTTATATAGCGCTGGCTAGACCCAGAGGTATCAGAGCGCTGTACATGAGAAGATAATATAACGCAAACATGGCATACAAGTAGAAAAAAAGATAAAGAAACAACGTGTGAAATATACAAAAACAAAATAAATATACAGGTGCAAGAGCTATACATTTCAAGTAACTAGGTATATGATGTTCGGGGATGGACAGATAATACTGGACAAAATGTAACATGGTGATTGGAGATCAGGTGCAGGTCACAGGTTAGGACCCCCAAAGATAATTGGGCCAAACATGGCGTATAAGTAGATAAAAGATAATGACAACAACATGTGAAATATACAAATCAAGTAGATAGACAAATAAAACAGTTAGATAAACGAATCAAATAGATAAACAGGGGCAGGAGCTATACATATCAAGTAATTAGGCCGATGATGTTCATGAAATGGACAAATATTACTGGACTAATATAACATGGTGAGATTGGAGATCGAGTGCAGGTCACAAGTTAGGATCCCCAATAATAATTGAGGAGGTGGATTTTGAGGTCTTTTTTGAAGCTGAAATAGGAGGGGTTGCAGCGCAGGTTTTTGGGAGGGCATTCCAGATGATAGGGGCATTCCCAGAGAAGGAGCGTGATTGTGTGGCTTTCTTTTTATGCAGTGGTGGTATAAGGAGGAGGGAGTTGGTGCTTCTCAGGGGTCGTGTGGTGCCCGCAATGAGGAGTTTCTTGGAGAGGTACTGTGGAGTGTTTTGGTGGAGGACTTTATGAGTGATGCAGGCAGTTTTGTATGCAGATCTGCCTTCAATAGGGAGCCATTTAAGAGATTTGAGAGCCGGGATATGTGATCGAAGCGTTTGCAGTCTGTAATGAGCCTGGCGGCAAGGTTGAGCACAGCTTTGATTGGAGCAAGGTGGACCTTGGGGATTCCGTTGAGGATGGCGTTACCATAATCAATACGTGAAAGAACAAGTGACTGAACTACAAGTTTAAAATCATCGGTGGGTATAAAGGGTTTGATTTTCTTGAGGTGACGGAGAGTGAGGAGGGCTCCTTTAGCAGAGTTTTTGATGTGGACGTTAAGGGTTAGGGTGTTGTCGATAGAAATACCAAGAGATTTGACGGAGTTGGACAAGGTGAATGAGCAGTTGAGTGCGTTAAGGTCAGAGATCCATGATTGAACGGGGAGAGGGTTGTTTTTAGGGGAGAAGAGAATGATTTCAGTTTTATTAGGGTTAAGTTTGAGATGATTGGAGTGGAACCAGGTTTGGATTTTGGTGAGGGTGTTGTTCAGGTGTAAGATGTCGGCATGAGTTTTAATCTTGTAATAGATTTGGGTGTCATCGGCGTAGAGGTGGTAGTTGATGCCTGCTTGTTTAAGAATGAGGGTGAGGGGTTCCATAAAGAGGTTAAAGAGGGAGGGAGGGAGAGAGAATAGACCCTTGGGGGACTCCAAGGGAGACAGGAGTGGGGTTAGAGAGACAGTTTTGAATTTTGATTTGCTGAGTTCGGTGTTGTAGGTAAGAGACGAACCATTTGTAGGCAATATCATTGAGGCCGAAACGGGTCCTAAGCACATTGAGTAGGGCTGAATGGTTGACTGTATCGAACGCTGCGGAGAGATCAAGGAGGATAAGAAGGCAGGTCTCGGCATTATCAAGTGAGTGGTGGATGTCATCGACGACATTGAGCATTGCCGCTTCGGTGCTGCAGCCTTTCCTGAAGCCTGATTGAAAGGGATCAAGTAGGTTGAAGTTTTCGATGTGTTTGTCTAGTTGTAGTAGGACACATTTTTCAAGGACCTTTGAGAGAAGTGGGAGGTTAGTGATGGGGCGGAGATTGTTTAGGTCATTGGGGTCAGCATTGGGGTTTTTGATTATGGGAGAGATTTGTCCAAGTTGAAGGGAGGTGGGGACACAGCCAGTGGAGAGAGAGGTGTTGATGATTGTGGTCCAGTATGGGGTGATGATGTGCTTAAGGGCAGGGACAAGGTTAGAGGGTAAGGGGTCTTTGTGTGGGAGGACTGTTTAAGATTACCAATTATTTTAAGGACTTCTAGCTCAGTCACGGGGAGGAAGTTGAGCAGGGAGGCATTGTTCTTTAATTGTGAGTTAGGGGAGTTGGTTTCCGGAGAGGTAGCAGGGTCAGCTGGTCGAGGGGATGTGGGGTAGGCATTAGAGGTGAGGACGGGTTTGCATTGGGAGTTGGAGGGAGCTGTGTGGAGCAGAAGGATTGATCAATGTTGGCTATTTTTTCTGAGAAGAAGTGGGAAATTTCTTCACATCTGGCTGAGGAGGCGGTCAGATTAGGAGGTGCGGGGGAAGTTTGGTTACGAATGATTTTGAAGAGTTCCCTAGGTCTGTTTTTGGCATGATCAAGTTGAGTGCGGAAGAAGGAGGCCTTTTCCTTGAAAATGTGTTTTTTGTACGTGGATCTAGCATGTCTGAGGAGTGCAAGATGGGCGGGAGAGGGATGGTGTCTCCAGGTTCTTTCCGACAGTCTGAGTGACCGTCTTTCGTTACTAAGCTCGGTATTAAACCAAGAGTTGGAGGGGGTGGTTCTTTGGTTTTTGAGTTTGGGCGGGGCTAGTTGGTCAAGAATACCAGTGACAGTATTGTTAAAGTGTTCAGTGAGCTCATTGGCATTTTGTGAGGGGGAATGAGAAGAAGTTGAGCTTGGAGTTTAGACTCAAGAACACCCGGGGGATATGTTTTAGATTTCTGGTCAGTTTCTTAGGTCTGTTAATTTTGGCGGTAGGGAGATTTGCATTGGTAGCAATGGTGAACAGTATAAGGTGATGGTCGGACCAGTCAATGGGGACGATATTGGTCACGGAGGCCAGATCTTCGTTGGAAAGAATGGCGTCAAGGATGGCTCCTTTGGTGTGTGTCGGGGACAGGCATAGTTGTTTGAGTTCATTGATCTCAAGTAGATTGGTGAGGAGGGGGATAGTGGGATCATCGGTATCGTTCCAATGGAGGTTGAGATCCCCAAGAAAGAGATTTTTGAGTTGGATAATGAGGATTGTGTCAGGAGCTCAGATAAGTCCTCGATGAAGGGCTCGGGGGCCCGGAGGGCGATAGATGTTGTGTAGACGAATTGGGTGGGCGTTTTGGGTTGTCAGTTCAGCTTCCAGGTATTCGCAGGAGGAGTAGCCAGAATTTTTGACAAGGGATAGCTGAAGTTCATTTTTAAAGATAATGGCAAGACCACCCCCAACTCTGTCAGGTCTATCTTTTCTCAGAATAGAGTATCCCGGGGGGGAGAGTAGGTCAAGTATGCTCGTTGAGTGGTTTTTGAGCCAGGTTTCTGTGAGGAATGCAATGTCAATGGATTCACTCAGGATAGTTTCCGAAATTTCCGTGGCATGTTGGACTGCGGAGCGACAGTTGACAAGCATACATGTAAGTGGTGTGGGGTTGCATATGGTGGGTGGGCAAGTGTGGATCGACGTGAGTTGAGGCGGTGGTCTGGGGGAGGAGGGGATTCTATTAGTCCCTAAGATAACAGGGATGTGGGAGTAGGGGAGTGGAGAATTGGTGGTTGGTAAGCTAGGAAGGTAAGAGTAGCATAGGTCGGACGGGGAGAGATGGTTCGAGGTGCGGTGAGGTCTATGTATACGGCAGCGGAGAGGAGTCGATCTCCAATGATTGTGTTTGGTGTTAGGGATTTTCGGGGGAATTTTGGGGGGATTTTTGGGCAGGGCTGGGTGGGGATTTTATGGTGAGGGAGGGTTCTGGAGCTGTGGGAGATAAAGTCTTTCCTGAGTTGAGAGAATTTAGTAATCAAATTAGATAGGTCAAGTTCGATGTTGTGTAGGCTCTGGGCAATTAAGGTGAGGGGAGGTATCGAGGGGGGGGTGGTCTGGGTTAGTTACGGAGGGACAATTGATGGACAGAATGCAGAACAATGTCGTACATTCACCCCAGTACAGAGATCTGGGCCTAAATCCATAGTTTTTTTGCTCACCATGCCATTCCAGTTTGGACCAATCCATATGCAAATCAGTCTTGACCCTGCGCCCAATGGGAACAGTCCAGCCCGAACTGCCAGGCCAGGTCCTCCCTGGACTGGAAACAAGCATCCTAGGACCGGTTTCGGGCTTTCAGGGGAGAATGTTTGCATTGTCAGCATTCCGTCCATCATTTGTTTGCTGTAACACATTCTTGATAGCATGCATGTGGGACACCTTTTTTCTGTTTGGGGCTGTTCTTGAGACAGCTTTAGATGTCTCACCAGGAGGAGACAAGGATAAATAGCCATTGAACCAAACACTCACATCGCCAGCAGCTACAGTGTCACTTAAGCACTTTATAACTTTAAAAAGGAGAACTAAAAATAAATCGCTGTATAGCTGGGCACCCAAAGTGCAGATTAAATGTGAATGACGATTTAACAGACCAATTGATGAAGCCCTGTGAGCGCAACCCTATCCAAGTATGTATGTTGTGTATGAATTGTTTGGAAGAACAATAGTCTAGTGAGAGAGCTAAAACTGTCTCAGACCTATCATTATGATCATTATTAGAACTAATCATAATAAATCAACAATAGTAATGATAACAAAATGCAGGACATTCTACAAGCTTGTTGTTTAAAAAATCACTAGTAAATCTACCATATCACTAACTGTTTTTTTACATTCCACATTTGTAAGGCGACACCCATGTTTATTTTTTCTTTCTGTGGCACTAATAAAAAAGATAAGCAAAGTGGTAAAGTAGGACTGCGCACACCGGGATCGTAAAGTTGTAGCGTGCTCCTGGGGTTTCACCCTCTGGTCAAGGGGTGTGCAGAACATAAAAAAGTGAGCGTCACCTGTGTAGGGAACGTCCTCTAGGCACAGCTAATTACCACAATATTGTGGTTAGAAATTGTATACACTTTAGTGTCAAACAATGGATGAATCCAGAATGTAAAGTTGAAATCAATGTTTTTAATGAGATTGGATCATTGATATTATGTGATTCATATCATTCCCATCCAAAAGTATATGTTCATCCAAACAGTCCTTCCAGTAAGTATGTATTCAACATGAATGAATGTATGTTTAAAACGAGAAATAAGATCCTGATATAGAGTGATGAAATAATGATTTTCAACTTATTTTTCGTGGTTCTGAGCTGATTTACCTGGAGTATTTCCCACTCGCATTATTCTTCACTGCATTCACTGACCGCAGCATGTTTCTGATTCGTTTCTTTTATACACCTCGTAACAATGCATTGACTTTATCGTGTAGCCTCCGACGCTGTGTGGTCTATTTTCTTTTCAACTTTCATTATTTCATCACTCTATATCAGTATCTTATTTCTCGTTTTAAACATACATTCATTCATGTTGAATACATTCTTACTGGAAGGACTGTTTGTTTTTTATTGTATCTTTTGCTTATTAATTACAGATCATTTTCCCCTGATGAAGGGCTGTAACAGCCCGAAATGCATCGGGATTTTGAAAATTTGGGATTTTGAAATGCTCTGTTAGAAGTTTGGATGAACATATACTTTTGGATGGGAATGATATGAATCACATAATATCAATGATCCAATCTCATTAAAAACATTGATTTCAACTTTACATTCTGGATTCATCCATTGTTTGACACTAAAGTGTATACAATTTCTAACCACAATATTGTGGTAATTAGCTGTGCCTAGGGGGACGTTCCCTACACAGGTGACGCTCACTTTTTTACTAATAAAAAAGAACCATTGAACAGCTTGCCAAGGTCAGACCTTAGGGCTTCGTCAGTGCTTATTGAAGTTTGCTGCCTTGTTAATGTAGTTTGACAAAGGTCTTGGTAGCTTTTTTTAATTGTTAAAAATAACGTAGTAAGGGATTGTATTGTATTGCATTTGCATTTATATGGTGCTTCCTGCTCTTGACGAGCGGCCAGAGCGCTTTAGTGGAAGGATAGCATGTGTCACCTGGGTGGAGTGCTCGTGTGGAAGTTTGTTCAATTAGAGTGTGGCCTATGCCGGAAATGTTTTGGTGTTATGTGTGATTGCCCACAGTGGTGCTCTTCTTTAGACCTAGGTATTGAGACATAGGTTGTTGTGCTTAAGAAGGTAGTGGGGTAGGGATAGAGCACATGGCTTTATAATTCATTATTTTCCTTTTGTGTATGGTTAGAAGGGTGTGGCTTATGGGTGTGGCCAATGTGTGAAGTGTTTTCCTACAGTCAGTGCTTGATGAGTAGAGGAGTGTACTTCTCTTGTTTCTTCAATCGTGCTGCTGCGCTTGGAGGGGAATGAAGTTGAGCAAGCGATAGAAGTGCATCCCTGCCCACTGTCGTCGGGGTCCATTCAGGTTCTTTGGTGGGTTCTCTCTAAAAATCATATGTTTTCTGGGTTTTCCTTGTGGGCATGAGGATTTGATTCTGCATCATTAGTTAACAAAGAGCCAGGCCTTTACTTCCGTCTTGAATTTCAGGTGTTCTGTATGTACCTGTGGCACATCATTTCGAAGTCTCACTGATCACTTCTTTAGAAGAAAATATACCATTCGCCCTGCAGAATAAACTCCTGACCTGCATGGCCTTTGTTACCTAGAATATGTGGCAGTGTCATCAGGTGTAATCTTAATGGACAGTGGGAGAATCAAAGGAAAAATAACAGCCTTTGCCAAGGTAGACTGTGCTCACTCCCCACTAACAAATCTTGAATGAAAACCCTGAATCCTGGTGCATGTGTGAAACTGTGAAGATCAGTTTGTCAAGGCCATGCAGTGCAGAATATATACTAATGTGTTTTTTTCATGTCTTGATCATCACACGTATGCTTTGTGTTAATTGCTATCCTTTGTTGCTGTAGGATTATCAAAATGGGTGAGACAGCAAGTGCAGCACCATTCAACCTTCAACAACGCGCTGGTGTCTCTGGAGGGGTTCGCCAAGAAGCACCAGGATGTCATGGCCTCTGCACTCTTGTGCCACAGTGAAACACCGCATGGGCAGTCCAGCGTCCAGGATCTCTCCACGGACTCATCATTACTGGACCTCACTATCCACCTGTCACCTGTGGAATGTGCACAACAGACTGAGATCTCCGAAGAGTGGCCAACATCTTCTAGCGTCTGTATTCCGGTTCATCAAGCCTCATCCAGTTCCTCAAGCCCTGTAGTGGAAACAAAGACAAGTATGTAGTCCCACTGGAGTGAATCTCAATATCTCAACGAGCCTCTCTCTGTGCATTCCAGTGACTTTTGAGGGAGTGTGGAAGAGAAGATAAGTTAAAATGACGAGTCTTCTGGTTGTTTCTAAAATCCCATAAAGGAGCTATTTGCAGCTAGACTGCAGATTACTACCAAGTCACGAGGTGATACATGAGAAGAACTGATTTCCTCTCTCACAAATCTACAACTCTAGAGAGTGCAGCAGGCCACTTGGCATGATTTACCAGCATGATCCCCTGATCTTCTGGCACCTGTCAATTCAGGCCATTAACATTGAGGCATGGAGACTAGATCCAGTGAGTACAGATCAGAAGCTACACCAGAGTCTCAAATGCCTTTTCCATACTATATTGGCACAAAATAATGATGACAACATGGTTTGTCTTATAGCTGGGCTTCATTGCCTTATTCGAACCTAATCGGAAATTCATAAACAGTGGACCAACCCTCCTACCACTTAAAGCAATTTCATACAAAGTTGAGCCATGCAAGCTGTGCAGTTGGAAAGGAAGACAATATCCACACTTTTATTTTCCCTATTGAGACAGTGGGCTTTTTTATGTATGTCACGATGCAAAGCTGCTTAAGTGTGTAATAGTGTAAGAGTATGAATAATGATGCCATTCAAAGGTTCCTGATAGCACTGAAGACTGAAGCTTCTGTTCTTGTTCCTCAGGCATGTATAGACCACGCTACAGCGTGACAATTATTCAGCCTCCCTGCTCAGTCTACCCCTATCCTTTGCTTGTAGTTGGTCTCTGTCTGCAGTGGCGGAGTTGAGCTAAATTACTATAGAATGGTTTGTGTCCAGGGCCGGACCGGGAACCAAAACTGGCCCTGGCAAAGAGCTCGGCCAGCCCCCCTGGGAGCGGCCGAGCTGTTTGCCAGGGCCGGTTTCGGCCGATTTTGCAGCTATGCTGCAAAAACGGCCCTGTAACAGAAACGGCCCCCAGGGGCCCAAAATCGGCCCCCACCCTGGCGGCCCACCGGGGAAACGCCCGGTGCCTGCTGTGGCCAGTCCGGCCCTGTTTGTGTCCAGCGCTCAGAATAATTCAGGTACATCATCCGTCTCTTTTGTGCTGCCTCCTCTGCTGAGACTGCCAGTGGAGATGCCAATAGCCTGTTTTTGTTAAAGCCAACTGGGCATCTGCCGTCTGTTAACTAGAGTGAGATGATCAGTGGTTTTACAGGATCCTGATAGTTATACAGTTCAGCCCCTTCTGACCTGGGCCTGATAGCAAAGGACTTAGAGGTGATAGGCTCATTAATCTACTAGTAACTTTGCCCCATCCCATAGTGATTAAACCGTGGAATGTGTGGGGTGGATCTCATAGGATCACATGAGACAATGAACAGACATCTGGAATCCATGTGGTTTCTCCCAATGGGGGTTTTCAGTCTGCTCTTTCTAAGCCAGGTCAGTTTTGACAGACATTGGTCATAAGACACAGCAAAATAACATCCAGAATACAGGTTTGTTTGGGGGGTATCTGGAATTTGAGCTCCTTGTTTCAAAGTTGCCAGCAGAGCCAGTTCACCACATCTCCCTTGAGTTGTATCATTCGAGTTCAGTTTAACAGAATGCAACAATTAATTGCATTGTATAGTTAATCTATTGTATTAATTAGTAGTGACATGTAACCATGTTGATTTACCTGCAGGTGGTCAGCAACTTGAAGTATGCAACGATGCACATCTCCCAGTGTTGAATGGAAGATTGGGCCTCTCAGCGCCTACCAGCGGCCCTGGTAGACCCAAGAAGCAAAAAAAATGGAAGAACTGGAACACACCAGAGTTCATGAAGAGTTTCTTCAACTGTAAACCAGTTACTTCAACACCAGTTACTTCAACACCAGTTACGTCAACACCACTGCCTGGACCCTCAAGAACACCAGTTACTTCAACACCACTGCCTGGACCCTCAAGGACACCAGTTACTTCAACACCACTGCCTGGGCCCTCAAGGATGTGCAACTCTATGGTGATTGATCTGTGCCAGGAAGACAATGAGTTTACATTTTGTCAGCCAGATGATGGAGTACTCCAAAGACCATCACTGCCCTTATGCATCCATCCAGAATCTATGGACCTCACTTCATCCATGTTGACAACCGATGCTCCTGTTGAGTCTTTTGATGCGTTGTATGGTACTGAGCACCTTCCTGGTAATGATGAAATTGTAATCTTGGACATTGACCATTCACCAGTGAGGGAGGAAACAGACAAGTCACTATTGATCTTACCATCGGTTGAAAATGGGGATGAAACCATCTATTTTACGCCTGAACTTTATGATAATGGGGACAACTTGGAACCTGATGAGCAAAATGGTGGACCAGTGGTGGTGAACAGTTCGTCCTCTGGGCCTTTGGAGTATGTGAACACAGATGAATTCTCTATCGCTGTAGAGGAGCTTTTTGAAATTGGCAGCCCCAGAATGACTGGGCTGAGTATGAGGACACCCGAAGCGAGCCAAAATGCTGCCAAGGGCAGAACAGCGCCTTTTGAGGCTGGTCAGGGCGAGGCAGTTGCCGTACATCAGAAGGTGGTTAGTATAGATGAACTGAGACAGGTGCAGCCTGGGCCAACACAGAGCAGGAAGAATAGGCTTTCCAGATCACGAAACAGAGGTGTGGCTTCTTCACATTTAAATGAGTCGTGGTCATAAATGTTTCTTCTCCTCTTGATGTTAGTGTGAATGCTGGAGCATTTGGATCAGATGTGTTCTTCCAAGTTGGTGTATGACCTCCTGAGGGGAGAAGGAGTGGTAAAATATCATGTGTGCAGTAACCACGTGAATGGTTGGTTACCTCCAGAGTATGCTGCTCTGTGTTTAACTAAGGGACTCTATCATGGGCACGATCACTTTTGTAAGTATAAAAAAGATTACAAAAAAGTGTATATTTTTATATTTACTCTCAAGTTTTACCTCTGGTATGCTTTCCAGACTGTTGACAGCAGGGGAAGTCTCATGGAGGACATTTGTCAATCAAAATGATAATGTCGTGTTAAGCTCTGATGCCTTGGCGTGATCAGGTGGCAGCAGTGAGCCACCAATGTAGCTAACACATGCCCTTTATTTGTGTTCTTAGGTTTGGGTGTTGATTCACAGTTGCCTGTGTTCTGAATTACTTTATCTCTGTGTTTATCCTCCATTTTCCTTCTGAACGGGTGCCTCCATTTGCAGTTACTCTGTCACATTTGCTTTCTTGTGGGATATTTGACGGTAAGTGATGCCGAACGTGTCACCGCAGGCAGTGCTTCCGCTGACGAGAAGGCACACTCTCCCCTGCCTGTGCACAACACTGTTCGGTAGGCAGAAAAAACACTGAAGGAGCATGTAAGGCTCCCAAATATTGCTTTCCTTTGCACAGTCTCTCATGTCACTTTAAGTCTGCTCGGTGAGTGGCGCAAGCCTGACCTCCATTTGGACCCCTCTGAGGGCAGGCGTAAACTAAGAACCCGCTCACTGGTAACCAGGTGCAGGCAGGTCTTCTGAGACCAGCGATGTCTGGGAAGATATGATCCTATTAAAGCACAGGCATGAGATGGCACATCTTAATATCTTAAAGGACCATCCAGTAGTCTTAAATGAAATTATGGAATTACAGAAAATAGAAATCCTCTTTTCATAGTTAGAAATGATTACTTTTGTTATAGGTGAGTTAATATTAAGCTTCCAGTCGGCGACAGTTTTGGTGAAGGAAGACGGTAAATAATGTTTGCTTTCTAATCACTGTCAATTTGCCTGATTTGCGAGCAACGCAACACCCCGTCCCACCCACAAATATTGCAAGCGTTTATCTCTTACAGTATCTTAAACATTTAAGTAAAAAATCATGTTTTGAATGTTCAAATCTTTTTAGGTGTTTTAATAACCTAAAAGACACATGACCTAATTTGAAGAACCGGCCATCCACGCTACTCAGATACATTAAGCTACATCAGCTGTCCCTGGGATAAAGAAAGAGGAAACAACTGCTGTAATAACAATAACGAAAAATCCAAGTATAATGATGCTTCCTTCCAAGTCGAGCATATCCCATCAATCCCATCCCAAAACCTGGAAACTGTGCTGCAGCACCTACAGGTTGGTGCTCAGGACTCCTGACCGAAGGTGGAGGTCCTGGATATGCCCCGGACTCCAGGTATATGTTAACTTCTCGAGCTCATAGCCTCTGCGACTCTTTGAATTCCCAATATGTTCAAACATTTTGCCTGCCGGTCTGAGATCTTTGCTTTACGCAGTCTTCGTTTTGCCCATCATACGCGCTTATTTGGACCTTGTGTTTAAATGCCCAGGGCTCTTGAGGCTCTGTAGGGAATTTAGAGCACCTCAGACGGATAGATGCAGGCTCTTTTTGTGCTAAATATTGGAACTTGGATGCACAGGTTCATGGTGCACCTTTCATAATCAAAGAATCCCTAGTCCAGTGTTATTATTGTCGCATTTAACTCGTTCTTGTTCCTCAGACAAATACCCACACTTTTTGAAGGTTATTCGTGCCCTTGATAGGCATATTTCTTAATTTAAAGAACAGACGTTTAGAAAGGTCTTGGGGCACAACTCTTTAAAAATTGTGTCCTTGCACAGACACACTAGCAAAGGTGTCCTGGCACAGATTCGTTGAGAGAGGCCCCTTGCACAGACAAGTCCCCTTGAACTGACGCACTTGGCAGGTTCTCCTTTCACAGTCACTGTGGTAGATCTCTTTGCACAGGCCCTTTCTGAAAGGTTTCCTTGCACTGCCACGCTCAGAAAAGTTTCCGGGTGCAGACACTGTCAATGTCTCCCTGCAAAAGCACTCTCAGAAAGACCTTGAACAAGCAAGCTCATACAGTCTCCTTGCACAGACACGCCAGCAAATGTCTACTGGTATCTTTAGCATAAATTGAGAGATTAACACCGATTGATAGCCTGGGTTTCTTCTACTTATGAAATGCTGCATCTTTCCGTTTTTTTTAGACTGGAGAGGTTGGGAACCCTGCAGCCGAATCTACGCCCCATTCAGCAGTAACTAAGGGGCGTTTAGTTACATTTAAGCCATGGAATTCAAAGTTTCCTTTCCCCATTAAATGTTAGAGTTTCCTTAAATTTATAATCCGTGATGACAAAGTTACCATCATACTGGTGTAATTGTTCATTATTGTGCTTTTCCATTGACATCTCTGGGCGAATGACGTAAAATAATTTGTTGCTTTTGTAAACCTAATTCTGAGTAGTTGGTGTAAAATCACGAAGCGAGATTGGGGTTATCGGCCTTGGGGCATCAGTGGTTATGGCCAGAGCAGCACAAGTACCCCACGCACACCACACCCTGGCGTCATCGACCTTTCCACACAAAGGTTTCTACATTTTGAGAACAGATACTCATTTAGGAGAGTCAAATAACTAGATGACTCGAAGCCATCAAGGCACAACGCCCCACTCCCTGGCTTTCATTTTGCAAACCATTATAATCTGATAACATAGTCCATTTTGTTTACTTGATGTGACCCAACACTATACCCCCGTTGACAGGAAGTTGTGTCAATAGTTAAATCGGGGCCATCTTGTGTAATATTTCCATTTCCTTCACACCATGCACTTTGGCTGCCATTTTGTATTTGCGCAATACATAAGAACAGTGATTGTAGATATAAGAAGCAAGCCCCACGGACGGAGTTGTGCTTGATTTTATTTGCTTGATTTGGAGGAGGTGGAATGTGTGAGCAAGAGCGACGGAACTGCCCCATAACAGACATTTGAAAGGCCTGCAAAAGAACTGCTGGACAACAGTACCATACTGATTCTCTTACTAAAGCAGCATTTTAAAGTACACACTCTTCTGTTAAATATTAATCTCTTTACTTTAAAATGTTCCACTCTCATCTAAAGATTGAACTATTGCTTAAACAATCTTTCACAATATCGTATCTTCCGTGCACTAATCTATTATGCCTGTATAATAACGTGGTTGCTGGCATTGCCTTGTGAGATTTTCTGCTTGAAAACCTTGTTTTAAACATGTTGCTATATTAAACATTTATGATTGATTTAGGACTTATGTAGTTAATTTCAGTTAACATGGCCTCGTTTTTTTTCCTATGTAGTGTCAATCTCTTTCCATTTTATATATTTTTATTGAATTTTACCGTTGTATATGATACAAAAATAGTGTACCAAAAATATCAACAGCCAAAACATTATGGCAGTAAGTATATATTGGTAAGTGTAAATGTACTATTCTTAACACCTACCTTTTTCTATATATGTATATATAATCAAGGTAATGCATGCAGAGTTAAGTATAGTTAACCTATACTTACCTTTGTACACTTGTCGATATTTAGGTCTTTGAAATTTTGGTAAGTATTTTTGTGGCACAATATTAAAAACTCTATATTCTGGCACCATACGAGCTAGAGAGAGAAATGTTAGTTTCATGGCTGGCCTCTTCTTTTAGAGATTACTTTGGAGTTCAGTATTTTTAGTCTGCATAGTTCTTTTACGAAACAGCAAATGAAAATCCTAGAACAATGAGTAGTGGATCCAAATGGGAGTACCTACTGGTATTGAAAATCAAAAGGGTAGAAAGCTATAATGAATGCTCTAAATATGGTGTTGGTAAGCGGCCACATATTATATGAAGTGGAAATTATTCTGTTTGTGGTGTCAAAGCAATAGTTGCAACCCTATTGCTGGGTAAAAAAAGACATTACAACACCTTGCCTGCTGCAATTGGCACAATCTAAGCTTCAGTTTTCATCTAATAAAGTTCATCTGGCAGATATTGCAGCGTATAGGAGATCTCCAAATCAGATTTACTTTTTCAGGGTTTCAGTAATGGAAAATTTCCTATCTAACGCAAAGGAAAGTTTCAATTATTTAAGGACATGAATGCTGGGATTATGTTTTCTTCCCTCACATTATTTTAACTGAAGCAGAAAAAATAAAACCAACAACCTTAAACTACATTTCACATGAACTATTGAGAAGGCAGTAGTTTTATGAACAATCAGTCGAGGCAACACAATAGTCCAAAAGCCTGTGGCTACATCCTTGGCTTCCTCTTAGTGTGATTGCAGAGCCTTCATTATCCTTTGATCTCATTCCACTTTCTGAACTGTACCTACTAAAACAAGCCTCTTTAACAGCCCCGAGTTGTAATCCAGACTAATATATTACGGTAAAACTAAAATTATTACACATCTTGTACATCACAATTATAATTCTCCAACACTGCTTGCTTATTCTCCAAGTCATCCAGAATGATTTCACCAAAAAGCCACCCAGACTTTTCTGGGTTGGATAATGCTCGACTACTTGTCCTTAATAGAATTGAAACTTTATGTTAGCTATGAAATTGTTCATTCATTTCAGCACTGGGCGTGAGGATTATGCTTCTTCAAAGCTTTAACACCACCAATGAGGCTATATCAGTGACTGGTTTATAGTAAAATCTCTTAAAGGTAGAGTCAGACTACCAGTAAGCTGCACTTATTACACCTTTTAGGCAAATACCCATGGTAAAAGCTTTAAAAGTATCCTTCAATAATAGAAATTTGTATCCAGGCCTCTGACATCACCCGCCTGACCCAACCGGCTAGATATTGGTGAAAAAGGTTTCCTGGTCGATATTATCAATTGATTAGTCCTAGGGATAATCTTACTCAGTCAAACTCTCATTCACCAACATGCACTCGACCACACAGAGTTTTGGGCATTCCGAACGCTGGATAAGAAAAGATTCTAATGTTAGTCTTTGTTCTTGGTTTAATCCAGGGTAAGAATGTGGCCTGAAATATCTAGAGCCCTAAACTCTGAGACTCTCCTACAAGTCCTGGGAGTGCCCGAATTATTTAATTAATGCTCTTTGCCACGAGATGGCGGACCCCCACCTCAAACATCCTGTGATTCTCCCCTGGGGGATTTGTGAAGAGCTCAGGGCAAAGGTTAAAGTGATGTTATAGCTAGGTGAAAATGTAAGTTAAAAAGTAACATTTTAAACTAAAAAAAAACACCGAAATTCAACATTTATAATTAAAATGAAGTAACTATAACTTGCACACTCGCAATGCACGGTAATGCCATTGATGATGTCATTTCAGATGTCATCAGTGATGTTATCAATATCACATTTTATGCCATGAGTGATGTTACATGTGAGGTGATAAGTAGTACATAGCGAAGTGCGCAAGTTATAGTTACTCCCTTTAAATATAACTTGTGAATTTCAGGTTTTCCTTTTCAGTTTAAAATGTTACGTTTGAACTTACATTTTTACCTTACTATAACATTACTTTAACTTTTGTTTTTTTCAGTGATTTAAATTTTTTTTTATGGAAGGTAATATGTTATTACCATTCCCCCCACAGGCAGATTGGGTTGGCCGGGCCGCAAGCACTGCTTCCAACCCCCCGCAGGCTGCGCATGGGGTGGGGTTGGACGCAGGGCCTGGTCGTTGGCTAGGCTCTGCATTCAACCCCCATGGGCACTCAACCCTCACCATGTGCAGCATTGGGTTGGCAGTAGGGCATGGCCTGCCCCTTGGGACACCCACCCCACTGTTTTTTTGTTAATTGATTTTCGATCCCGCTGGACTCTCTCATAAGTATGCACTTAGTTGCGCTGGCTCCTACGCAAGTTCCACAGGAGTGCGGCAACCCCAATTAATTTTTTTTTAAATTTGGCCCTGGAGGGTCCCTCTGAGACCATCACATGGTACTGAGGGTCAGGGTACCCATAACCTGTCCCACTATACTTAGACTAGGGGTCTTTGTGTACTATATTGGCAGCCACGGTATTTCTCTTCATGTTGCCGCCAGCAAATCAGGGTGCGAGTTCTCACAGGAGCTTCTCACTCCCACGAGAGCGAAGCAGCCTATCAGAAAAAGTCCCCTCGGCCAATCAAGTTGCTGTAATAATTAAAGTTGATTGTCCCCGCGACTCCTGTGTACCCAAACGTTTAGACATTTATACATTTTGAATTTTAATTTCTTAAAAACGACAGAGCACATTTGCACCAAATCGCAAAAGCCACACTATCTGGGTAAAGATATAGCTGTGTGCCAAATTTGGTGTAATTCCATTCAGCCTTTTTAGCTGTAGTGCTGTTCAAAATAACTATGGAAATTGCATGGGAAAATTGCATTTTAGAATCCCCTTTTTCTAGGCACCCACTTGACTGCTCACCCATAAACATTCCAGGAAGGAGCTGTGGTGAATGAATTTTATGTTTTTGGAAAGGTTCATGAAGATTCATCAGAGGGTGCCAAAGTTCTTTGCAAAATTAAAATTCATGTCCTATGGTAACTATGGTAATATATATATATATATTAAAGTGCCCCCTGCCGTACATTATAAGGATATTGCAAGTCACCAAGGAGTTTCATAAATATATAGAGGAACAAGGCCTAGTTCCTTTTTAAGGTGATTTGTAATATCCTTATCATGTATGCCAAGGGGTAGTTTATCCTATATAATACATGGTCACACCATCACCTTTTCCAAAAACCACTTAAAACCATAGTGCGTAACTCTTTCATGTGAAAGAGCAAGCATGTTTACAAACATGAAGAATAAAAATATAACCTCTAGTGCAAAATTAAACACATCAAAAACCTGTTAGATATTTATTGCAAGCAGATATTAGAAACAGTTCAATGTAAGTCAGTTTAAAAAAAGCTGTCCTAGCTAAGAATGCGTAAAAACATGCAGAAAGCTTCTAGCTTTTATCTAACTATCTGAGTGCAAAAATAAACATGTTCTCCCTGCTTTTTATTTTAAGCTTGTAAAATAGAGCAGAAGAAAGAAAAGTAGAATTCCTTTTCGTTGCTTTAAACAGCTGCTTCAATCATGCTTAGTGACCTGCCTTTCTCCTCTGCTGCTGGCATCAGAACTTGACTGTAATAACTTATAGACTTGTTCAGATGTCTTTTCTTTCAAGAATTTTCACTCGAGGGGCCCCTCTACCTGAGGCGCCCTTTCAAACTATCCTCCTTTGCATGATCCCTTCGATCTAACCACCTTAAGCTGTTTCAAAGCCCTCTTATTACTTGATCCAGAAGATGTGGTCGGTCCTTTTTTGATATTAGAGAGCCATATTGTGGAATGCCCTACCCGTGACCTTGAAAAATTGTCCATTTGAAATGGTTTTCAGAAAAAGGCTTAAAACACTTCTCTTCGACTCTGCAATGACCCTTTCCTAAATCGGCTACTGTCTTTGAACGATGTGGAACTTCTTCTTGCTAGCGCCAGGACACCTTGTTAGGTAGCTGTGTGCTTTACAAATGTTTTTTCTTTATAATCAGTGACTTGGTACGTCACATACACCCCCGGGGTCTATGCATTCAGTGTGGGATTATTCAAGTGTTATGACTACAAAGAAGATTCCTACGATTCAGGACTAGGACTACAAGTAAGTAATCTCTTATTATAATTGGAAAGACATCTCTGAGCACTGTACCCATAGGATCTTACACAAGTTATTTTACAAAGTAAGCCTGTGTTTTTCAGGCTCTTACCTCAAGCACTTTGTATTTTCTTTGTGGATGTTTCAGATGTTAACAAGGGCTCCAAAATTCGCTCTGCTGATCACTGTATCTGGAGTAGCTCAGTTCTGCTAATGGGAATAAACTCAAGGCGCATAAGCCTGCTTTCTTTTGGAAAACAGCGCTGCAGTCAAGTCCTACCTTTTCTTCATGTGTTTTCACCACTCCTGTAATGCAAATGCTGGAACCACACTTGCTGGCAAGTAGATCCTGAGCTCCAATACTACGAGGACGTACCAAATAGGCAACAGGAATAAAAGTAAAGGAGAGACACTAGAGGGATAAATTACAGTACGACTTCAGAAAGCTTCACTGTGTTTCACTCAAGGCCCCCAGTTTCTAAAATCTGCCAGGACATCAGGACTATGAACGATTCTCCCCATTGACTTCCTGTGAGGACATATGGAATTGTTACCCACACCCATACAAAAGACTTCTCATCAGACTTCCAGTGTCTCTAGGTCTCTGATTGGACCTAGCAACTTGATCCCTAGAATTCACTGTAACTGACTTCTAATGAGTCAAGTAGAGATTCCGCTATGCTCAGTGTCTGAGACTGCTTCTGGGTGAACGGGGGCAAGATAGCGCATTTGTGAAGCCCGTCGCACCACCGATGTCGCTCTGCTGCTCCTCTGATACTACCGTGTCACAATAATGCCAAGGCCCTTAGCATCACCAGTTTTTGTCAGCCACAAAAATTGCTTCGGACGTATGTTCAAGTTGCCCTTAATCCTGCGCTGACTCTGCTCCGAGTATAGTTGTGAAAGAAGCTCGCTACTGTTTATCTTCAGCGCGGTAGGTGCATACTGCATTTCAACATTTTTCTGATCTCGCTCCTGCCCGCGCCCGATTGCCGCTACAAGGGAAGCCGAGAAGTGCAGGACCTCATGACCTCACTAGAAGCCATTCGTATCGTGGTGAGTGATGTTGAAGTTGAAGTATGGGGCATAAGTCATAGCGCTTCACCAGGAGATGGTCTGGTTTCCAGTATGACAGACGAAACGGGGCTCACATTACTTATGGCAGACTTTATTCTAAGCAGAAGCGGCAGCAGCATTGAACGGAGCAGGGAAGGCACATACGGCATTGAAGGCACCAAGGAACCTTCAACCCAACAGGTCTGGAACCTTGCAACTCAGCAAACTGCCCTGTAGCCTGTCACTATACCTGGGGTCCTAGAGTGTTTTGTCTTTTTTCTTTTTTTTTTTTGGGCGATTCTAACTTAGAGGGACCTGTTAGGACTCATTAAGAGCCCCTCCAGAAGGCCCTAGGAACCCTGGTTGTGTTGTGGAGGCGGTCCGTGCAGCAGCGGATGCAGCTTGTGACATCCTGGGGTACCCCTGCATACTCTTCAATCCTGTCACTCACATACTTGATCTCCCCGGTTACTCAGAGTAGCACTCTCTAAGGCGTCTGCCCACAATTAGTTTCAGCGGCTCCAAGGCATCTCTAATTTTCTCTTCAATCTGCGGACAAGTGCACCACAAAATTTCTTGGTGGCAATGAAGCGTCTCTCCAGGGACATTTTCTTAAAAGCTTATTCGCCGAGTAAAGCCTCAAGGGGAGCTAAGCACAGCACCAGCACAACTTCTGTCTCGATGCCAGGGCCCTATAGTTTTGAAAATGAACGCTAGGCCATTTGCCCGAATAATTTTCCTCGGGAAGCAAACACCAAAGAGCTAGCGGCCCCGGGGTCTCTGACAGCTACTGAACATAATCAGTCACATAATCAGTCTTGCTAGTCCATCAACACCAGATCTGTCTCCTGATATTTTTGGAATAGATGGAGGTAGACAAGTAAAGGACACAGCCAATAAGTTTGCTGCTGATTCGGCGAAGGTCTCTGTAACATTTTCTCTGAACGTCGTTCTGCAGCAGTCCTCTGGATCTGGTTCTTTGACCTTAATAACGTTCCCCACACACAATGCTTCTACTATGCCTAAAAAGCTGCCAACATACCCTATGTTCACTGTCCCGGGTCCCAAGGGGGCATTGAGGGAGGAGGTCGACCTTGTGACTGATTGGAATAT
Source organism: Calotriton arnoldi (assembly GCA_963921515.1). Taxonomy (NCBI): domain Eukaryota; kingdom Metazoa; phylum Chordata; class Amphibia; order Caudata; family Salamandridae; genus Calotriton; species Calotriton arnoldi. Next base: position 2,516,149 of record CAWUFW010000289.1, read on the forward strand.
GACAGAGGATGTAGGTGGAGCTATGGAGAACCCCGTTGGCTCATGCCCCAGACTAACTGCAACATCCTCAGTTAACCTTTTGGAGGATGCAGCCCCTCACAAGGCAGCGGAAACTCTTTGTGGCAATGGAGATAATTTAGCCTTGGACTCCAACTCCCTGCAAGCTCAACCTACTGCCCCGAACCAAATGCTTTTGCCGCATCTGGCCCAGCCCCCCCTCAATCGAAACAATTCTGCAGAAAATATTAGGCGAAATTAGGGAGATGAAAATCTCACAGGAGAAGGCACATCAAGAGACAAATGATCAACTGGGCCAGATCAACACCAACATTCTACTCCTCGCCTCACAGGTCACACAAGTGGAGCAAAAAGTGTCCAATCTAGAAGACTACAAGAACAACCAAGACTCTATAACTTTAAAACTTCAATCAGAACTAACCAGATTACAGGTAAAACTAGAAGAAGTCGAAAACAGGTCTCGCCATTCCAACTTGGGATTTGTTGGGATCCCCAAGAGCAGAGAAAACGGCCAGACTGTTACTAAACTAATCTGAGATCTAATTAACAAGTACATGACTCCAGAGACAGCAGCTAAGGACATGGACCTGGACCTCACCATTACATGGGCACACCGTGTTCCGGCGTTACAGTCCCCCAACTCCAAGTATCCACAAACTATTCTAGTGAACTTCGGTGACTTTCGTGTGAAAGAAATGATCCTGACCAATGCAATAAGGGATAAAAAATATCAAACCTCAGACAGTTACTTTAAAAAAATCTTTTTGGATATGACTTTATCTGCAGCACAGCGCTACAAAGAGTTCAAATTAATGATATATAGTTTCATGCAACAAGGGGCACCAGCAGAGATCGTTCGACAATCAAAATTTAAAGTCCCCTACAAGGGCCAATCACACATTTTTCACTCTGTGGAACAGGCCAAGGTGTTTGTACAATGTACTCAAAAGCCTGATGCAGCGGGGGGGAGGGGAGGAATAAGTGACCCTGGCAGGGGTAAAGGTGCAGCTCTTTGGTTTTTTTTGGAGGGGGGCTTCTTACGCCATTCTGGTATGTTGTTAGGGCGATATAGTAGGCAGGATTGCCTACGATCATCTGCAGTTGCAGTCACCTGAGTGCCATGTCAGGGCACTCATCTAGGGGAATGGTGATTAAGGGGAGGCAAGGTGGGCATCCATGGGTGGGTGGGAAACTGCTCCAGAGGGAGCACGTGACGGGTGGGGCTTCAGGAGTAGGGGGGTGGGACTAGGGTCACTGCAGGTCAGAAAAATTCAGAGAGATAGGTCCAGAAGTATTTTTTTTCTCAATGAAATCACCATCGAAGTGCTGATGTAGCTAGTTTTGTTTTGCCATGTGGAGCCACTTGAGGTTTGGCAGAAGGTAGACCAAGCTTTTGATGAGTTCAGTAACTATGAACTGTAGGTGTTTGAGGATTGTATCTTGGAACGCTAATGGCATTAATAACTGGACCCAATTCAGGTCTATTTTGACGTGGCTCAAGATTTCGAAAGCTCTGATTATTTTTCTTTTGATGAGTTCAGTAACTATGAACTGTAGGTGTTTGAGGATTGTATCTTGGAACGCTAATGGCATTAATAACTGGACCCAATTCAGGTCTATTTTGACGTGGCTCAAGATTTCGAAAGCTCTGATTATTTTTCTTCAAAAAACCCATCTCAAAGCCTCGGCAAGACAACCAAGTGTCCCTAGAGTGATCTCACGCACTTATTATGCATCCGCTAGAGCCGCAGTAAGGGGGGGTGGCAGGCCTGATCTCTCAAGATCTTTAGCGCGAGGTGCAACAAGATCCTAGGGCAAGGTCGATTCTGGTGAGCCTGAGGATCCAAGTTCAGCTCATCCACCTTATTAGTTATTATGGTCCCAATGAAGACGATTCTTCCTCTCTTAGTGAAATTTGAAATCTCATGCGATCACTTGAGGGACTCATCGTTTTGGGAGGGATTTCAACATCATCCAGAACATCAGACTGGACTGCTCATGTATTAACAAGCAGCAAAGTAAGCCCAGGTCACTACGCTTGTTAGCTAAACTGTGCAGCGATTTCGCTTTAATGGAGCCTTGGCAGGTCTATCACATTCAAGAGCGAGAATATTCTTGTTTCTCGAAACGCTACAACTCCGTCCTCTAGAATTGATTTTTTTTGATCTCCTATAATTGCCTCAGAATCAGCTCAGGTATATTATCGAATCCCTTCTCTGACTATTCAGTTCCTTTACTAGAGGTATCATTGAAGTATCAGAGGGCGGAACAGCAGCGTTGGTGCCTTGATAAATCATTACTAACAGATGAAATCTGAGTTATGACTATGCACTCTGCTATTGATTTAAAAAAAAAAAAAAAAAGAATATAGGCTCAGCTTCATCTATTTCAGTCTGGGGGCTTTTAAAGCATTCATACGGGGAGGCAATTTCTTTTAGGACACAAATTAACAAACTTAGGAGCGAGCAGGCTGTGGCTTTACAGCACGAGCTTGATCTGGCTACGCTCACACACTCCAAAGCCCAAACACCGACCACTAAAACCAAGGTCTTACATGGGCATCAAAAACTAGCGAAATTGTCAATCAAAATGCTTGTTTTCAGAATTACTGTGAGGAGAGTGAGCATGCAGGGCGCTTTCTTGCATGGTCAGTAAAGAAAAGAGGGAACAACGAGGTTGTCAAAGTCAAAGCAATCTTTGATGAAGCGGAGAGTCGAATGGTAACCCAACCTGATTTTTTAGGCAAAGTTTTTCTTGACCGCAATACAAATTTATACGCTCCAACTAATAGTGCTACACCTGAGCATATTGAGGAATTTTTGCATTTATGACTGAACTAGCCCTGCTGACGCTCCGATATTTTTAAATTGATCTTAAAACTGGTTTTAGTTGTAGATATTTTCGCGGTTTTACTTGTTTTATTTGTACGAGATTCTTAATCATTAACAGGCATTTTATTTTACGGCTGAATTTGCACAATACCTGGTGGTGCAGCTACCGTTTGATCACGCCCCGGACCGTCACGGCAGAGTGCCGATTGTACGGAGGGCAACTGTGATCAAAGACGGAGCTGAGAAGCCGGAAGGGTGATTCCTCTACTTCCGGGGTGAGCGGTCTAGCGTACTGCCACCACACTACTTAAGGCTCATGAAACGGACTCGCAGCGGACTGAACTAGCCTTGCTGACGCTCCGATATTTTTAAATTGATCCTAAAACTGGTTTTAGTTGTAGATATTTTTGCTGTTTTACTTGTACGAAATTCTCAATCATTAACAGGCTTTTTATTTTACGGCTGAATTTGCACAATACCTGGTGGTGCAGCTACCGTTTGATCACGCCCCGGTCCGTCACGGCATGGTGCCGATTGTATGGAGGGCAACTGTGATCAAAGACGGAGCTGAGAAGCCGGAAGGGTGATTCCTTTACTTCCGGGGTGAGCGGTCTAGCGTACTGCCACCACACTACTGCACTGGCTCCCCGTCAGCAAGAGAATCACGTTCAGACTCCTCACCCACGCACACAAGGCCCTCCACGACCTGGGCCCAAAGTACCTCAACGACCGCATGTCCTTCTACACGCCCACACGCCAGCTACGATCAACCAGCCACGCCCTCGCCACCGTACCACGCATCCGCAGAACCACCGCCGGAGGAAGATCCTTCTCCTACCTGGCGGCCAAGACCTGGAACTCCCTCCCCACTCACCTTCGGCGAACCCAGGACCATCTCGCCTTCAGGAAGCAGCTCAAGACCTGGCTGTTCGAGCAGTAACTTACCCCCTCCCCCAGCGCCTTGAGACCCTCCCGGGTGAGTAGCGCGCTCTATAAATGCCGTGATTGATTGATTGACTACTTAGGGCTCATGAAACGGACGCGCAGCGGACTGAACTGGCCCTGCTGATGCTCCGATATTTTTAAATTGATCTTTAAACTGGTTTTAGTTGTAGATATTTTCGCTGTTTTACTTGTACGAGATTCTCAATCATTAGCAGGCTTTTTATTTTACGGCTGAATTTGCACAATACTTGGTGGTGCAGCTACCGCTTGATCACGCCTCGGTCCGTCACGGCAGAGTGCCGATTGTACGGAGGGCAACTGTGATCAAAGATGGGAGCTGAGAAGCCGGAAGGGTGATTCCTCTACTTCCGGGGGTGAGCGGTCTAGCGTACTGCCACCACACTACTACACTACTTAAGGCTCATGAAACGGACGCGCAGCAGACTGAACTAGCCCTGCTGACCCTCCGATATTTTTAAATTGATCTTAAAACTGGTTTTAGTTGTAGATATTTTCGCTGTTTTACTTGTTTTACTTGTACGAGATTCTCAATCATTAACAGGCTTTTTATTTTACGGCTGAATTTGCACAATACCTGGTGGTGCAGCAACCGCTTGATCACGCCCGGTCCGTCACGGCAGAGTGCCGATTGTACGGAGGGCAACTGTGATCAAAGACGGAGCTGAGAAGCCGGAAGGGTGATTACTCTACTTCCGGGGTGAGCGGTCTAGCGTACTGCCACCACACTACTTAAGGCTCATGAAACGGACGTGCAGCGGACTGAACTAGCCCTGCTGACACTCCGATATTTTTAAATTGATCTTAAAACTGGTTTTAGTTGTAGATATTTTCGCTGTTTTACTTGTACGAGATTCTCAATCATTTAACAGGCTTTTTATTTTACGGCTGAATTTGCACAATACCTGGTGGTGCAGCTACCGTTTGATCACGCCCCGGTCCGTCACGGCAGAGTACCGATTGTACGGAGGGCAACTGTGATCAAAGACAGGAGCTGAGAAACCGGAAGGGTGATTCCTCTACTTCCGGGGGTGAGCGGTCTAGCGTACTGCCACCACACTACTTAAGGCTCATGAAACGGACGCGCAGCGGACTGAACTAGCCCTGCTGATGCTCCGATATTTTTAAATTGATCTTAAAACTGGTTTTAGTTGTAGATATTTTCGCTGTTTTACTTGTTTTACTTGTACGAGATTCTCAATCATTAACACGCTTTTTATTTTACGGCTGAATTTGCACAATACCTGGTGGTGCAGCTACCGCTTGATCACGCCCGGTCCGTCACGGCAGAGTGCCGATTGTACGGAGGGCAACTGTGATCAAAGACGGGAGCTGAGAAGCCGGAAGGGTGATTCCTCTAATTCCGGGGGTGAGCGGTCTAGCGTACTGCCACCACACTACTTAAGGCTCATGAAACGGACGCGCAGCGGACTGAACTAGCTCCTGCTGACGCTCCGAAATTTTTAAATTGATCTTAAAACTGGTTTTAGTTGTAGATATTTTCGCTGTTTTACTTGTTTTACTTGTACGAGATTCTCAATCATTAACACGCTTTTTATTTTACGGCTGAATTTGCACAATACCTGGTGGTGCAGCTACCGTTTGATCACGCCCGGTCCGTCACGGCAGAGTGCCATTGTACGGAGGGCAACTGTGATCAAAGACGGGAGCTGAGAAGCCGGAAGGGTGATTCCTCTACTTCCGGGGGTGAGCGGTCTAGCGTACTGCCACCACACTACTTAAGGCTCATGAAACGGACGCGCAGCGGACTGAACTGGCCCTGCTGATGCTCCGATATTTTTAAATTGATCTTTAAACTGGTTTTAGTTGTAGATATTTTCGCTGTTTTACTTGTACGAGATTCTCAATCATTAGCAGGCTTTTTATTTTACGGCTGAATTTGCACAATACTTGGTGGTGCAGCTACCGCTTGATCACGCCCGGTCCGTCACGGCAGAGTGCCGATTGTACGGAGGGCAACTGTGATCAAAGACGGAGCTGAGAAGCCGGAAGGGTGATTCCTCTACTTCCGGGGGTGAGCGTTCTAGCGTACTGCCACCACACTACTTAAGGCTCATGAAACGGACGTGCAGCGGACCTGAACTAGCCCTGCTGACACTCCGATATTTTTAAATTGATCTTAAAACTGGTTTTAGTTGTAGATATTTTAGCTGTTTTACTTGTTTTACTTGTTTTACTTGTACGAGATTCTCAATAATTAACAGGCTTTTTAATTTACGGCTGAATTTGCACAATACCTGGTGGTGCAGCTACCGCTTGATCACGCCCGGTCCGTCACGGCAGAGTGCCGATTGTACGGAGGGCAACTGTGATCAAAGACGGGAGCTGAGAAGCCGGAAGGGTGATTCCTCTACTTCCGGGGGTGAGCGGTCTCAGCGTACTGGCACCACACGACTTAAGGCTCATGAAACGGACGCGCAGCAGACTGAACTGGCCCTGCTGACGCTCCGATATTTTTAAATTAATCTTTAAACTGGTTTTAGTTGTAGACATTTTCGCTGTTTTACTTGTACAATATTCTCAATCATTAACAGGCTTTTTATTTTACGGCTGAATTTGCACAATACCTGGTGGTGCAGCTACCGTTGGATCATTCCCCGGTCCGTCACGGCAGAGTGCCGATTGTACGGAGGGCAACTGTGATCAAAGACGGGAGCTGAGAAGCTGGAAGGGTGATTCCTCTACTTCCGGGGTGAGCGTTCTAGCGTACTGCCACCACACTACTTAAGGCTCATGAAACGGACGTGCAGCGGACCTGAACTAGCCCTGCTGACACTCCGATATTTTTAAATTGATCTTAAAACTGGTTTTAGTTGTAGATATTTTAGCTGTTTTACTTGTTTTACCTGTTTTACTTGTACGAGATTCTCAATAATTAACAGGCTTTTTAATTTACGGCTGAATTTGCACAATACCTGGTGGTGCAGCTACCGCTTGATCACGCCCGGTCCGTCACGGCAGAGTGCCGATTGTACGGAGGGCAACTGTGATCAAAGACGGGAGCTGAGAAGCCGGAAGGGTGATTCCTCTACTTCCGGGGGTGAGCGGTCTAGCGTACTGCCACCACACTACTTAAGGTTCATGAAACGGACGCGCAGCGGACTGAACTAGCCCTGCTGACGCTCCGATATTTTTAAATTGATCTTTAAACTGGTTTTAGTTGTAGATATTTTCGCTGTTTTACTTGTTTTACTTGTACGAGATTCTCAATAATTAACAGGCTTTTTATTTTACGGCTGAATTTGCACAATACCTGGTGGTGCAGCTACCGCTTGATCACGCCCGGTCCGTCACGGCAGAGTGCCGATTGTACGGAGGGCAACTGTGATCAAAGACGGAGCTGAGAAGCCGGAAGGGTGATTCCTCTACTTCCGGGGGTGAGCGGTCTAGCGTACTGCCACCACACTACTTAAGGTTCATGAAACGGACGCGCAGCGGACTGAACTAGCCCTGCTGACGCTCCGAAATTTTTAAATTGATCTTAAAACTGGTTTTAGTTGTAGATATTTTCGCTGTTTTACTTGTTTTACTTGTACGAGATTCTCAATCATTAACACGCTTTTTATTTTACGGCTGAATTTGCACAATACCTGGTGGTGCAGCTACCGTTTGATCACGCCCGGTCCGTCACGGCAGAGTGCCGATTGTACGGAGGGCAACTGTGATCAAAGACGGGAGCTGAGAAGCCGGAAGGGTGATTCCTCTACTTCCGGGGGTGAGCGGTCTAGCGTACTGCCAACACACTACTACACTACTTAAGGCTCATGAAACGGACGCGCAGCAGACTGAACTAGCCCTGCTGACGCTCCGATATTTTTAAATTGATCTTAAAACTGGTTTTAGTTGTAGATATTTTCGCTGTTTTACTTGTAGGAGATTCTCAATCATTAACAGGCTTTTTATTTTACGGCTGAATTTGCACAATACCTGGTGGTGCAGCTACCATTTGATCACGCCTCGGTCCGTCACGGCAGAGTGCCGATTGTACGGAGGGCAACTGTGATCAAAGACGGGAGCTGAGAAGCCGGAAGGGTGATTCCTCTACTTCCGGGGGTGAGCGGTCTAGCGTACTGGCACCACACGACTTAAGGCTCATGAAACGGACGCGCAGCAGACTGAACTGGCTCCTGCTGACGCTCCGATATTTTTAAATTAATCTTTAAACTGGTTTTAGTTGTAGATATTTTCGCTGTTTTACTTGTACAATATTCTCAATCATTAACAGGCTTTTTATTTTACGGCTGAATTTGCACAATACCTGGTGGTGCAGCTACCGTTGGATCATTCCCCGGTCCGTCACGGCAGAGTGCCGATTGTACGGAGGGCAACTGTGATCAAAGACGGGAGCTGAGAAGCTGGAAGGGTGATTCCTCTACTTCCGGGGGTGAGCGTTCTAGCGTACTGCCACCACACTACTTAAGGCTCATGAAACGGACGTGCAGCGGACCTGAACTAGCCCTGCTGACACTCCGATATTTTTAAATTGATCTTAAAACTGGTTTTAGTTGTAGATATTTTAGCTGTTTTACTTGTTTTACTTGTTTTACTTGTACGAGATTCTCAATAATTAACAGGCTTTTTAATTTACGGCTGAATTTGCACAATACCTGGTGGTGCAGCTACCGTTTGATCACGCCCGGTCCGTCACGGCAGAGTGCCGATTGTACGGAGGGCAACTGTGATCAAAGACGGGAGCTGAGAAGCCGGAAGGGTGATTCCTCTACTTCCGGGGGTGAGCGGTCCAGCGTACTGCCACCACACTACTTAAGGTTCATGAAACGGACGCGCAGCGGACTGAACTAGCCCTGCTGACGCTCCGATATTTTTAAATTGATCTTTAAACTGGTTTTAGTTGTAGATATTTTCGCTGTTTTACTTGTTTTACTTGTACGAGATTCTCAATAATTAACAGGCTTTTTATTTTACGGCTGAATTTGCACAATACCTGGTGGTGCAGCTACCGCTTGATCACGCCCCGGTCCGTCACGGCAGAGTGCCGATTGTACGGAGGGCAACTGTGATCAAAGACGGGAGCTGAGAAGCCGGAAGGGTGATTCCTCTACTTCCGGGGGTGAGCGGTCTAGCGTACTGCCACCACACTACTTAAGGTTCATGAAACGGACGCGCAGCGGACTGAACTAGCCCTGCTGACGCTCCGAAATTTTTAAATTGATCTTAAAACTGGTTTTAGTTGTAGATATTTTCGCTGTTTTACTTGTTTTACTTGTACGAGATTCTCAATCATTAACACGCTTTTTATTTTACGGCTGAATTTGCACAATACCTGGTGGTGCAGCTACCGCTTGATCACGCCCGGTCCGTCACGGCAGAGTGCCGATTGTACGGAGGGCAACTGTGATCAAAGACGGGAGCTGAGAAGCTGGAAGGGTGATTCCTCTACTTCCGGGGGTGAGCGGTCTAGCGTACTGCCACCACACTACTTAAGGCTCATGAAACGGACGTGCAGCGGACTGAACTAGCCCTGCTGACACTCCGATATTTTTAAATTGATCTTAAAACTGGTTTTAGTTGTAGATATTTTCGCTGTTTTACTTGTTTTACTTGTAAGAGATTCTCAATCATTAACACGCTTTTTATTTTACGGCTGAATTTGCACAATACCTGGTGGTGCAGCTACCGTTTGATCACGCCCCGGTCCGTCACGGCAGAGTGCCGATTGTACGGAGGGCAACTGTGATCAAAGACGGGAGCTGAGAAGCTGGAAGGGTGATTCCTCTACTTCCGGGGTGAGCGGTCTAGCGTACTGCCACCACACTACTTAAGGCTTATGAAACGGACGCACAGCGGACTGAACTGGCCCTGCTGACGCTCCGATATTTTTAAATTGATCTTAAAACTGGTTTTAGTTGTTGATATTTTCGCTGTTTTACTTGTTTTACTTGTACGAGATTCTCAATCATTAACAGGCTTTTTATTTTACGGCTGAATTTGCACAATACCTGGTGGTGCAGCTACCGTTTGATCACGCCCCGGTCCGTCACGGCAGAGTGCCGATTGTACGGAGGGCAACTGTGATCATAGACGGGAGCTGAGAAGCCGGAAGGGTGATTCCTCTACTTCCGGGGTGAGCGGTCCAGCGTACTGCCACCACACTACTTAAGGCTCATGAAACGGACGTGCAGCGGACTGAACTAGCCCTGCTGACACTCCGATATTTTTAAATTGATCTTAAAACTGGTTTTAGTTGTAGATATTTTCGCTGTTTTACTTGTACGATATTCTCAATTATTAACAGGCTTTTTATTTTACGGCTGAATTTGCACAATACCTGGTGGTGCAGTTACCGTTTGATCACGCCCGGTCCGTCACGGCAGAGTGCCGATTGTACGGAGGGCAACTGTGATCAAAGACGGGAGCTGAGAAGCTGGAAGGGTGATTCCTCTACTTCCGGGGGTGAGCGGTCTAGCGTACTGCCACCACACTACTTAAGGCTTATGAAACGGACGCACAGCGGACTGAACTGGCCCTGCTGACGCTCCGATATTTTTAAATTGATCTTAAAACTGGTTTTAGTTGTTGATATTTTCGCTGTTTTACTTGTTTTACTTGTACGAGATTCTCAATCATTAACAGGCTTTTTATTTTACGGCTGAATTTGCACAATACCTGGTGGTGCAGCTACCGTTTGATCACGCCCGGTCCGTCACGGCAGAGTGCCGATTGTACGGAGGGCAACTGTGATCATAGACGGGAGCTGAGAAGCCGGAAGGGTGATTCCTCTACTTCCGGGGTGAGCGGTCTAGCGTACTGCCACCACACTACTTAAGGCTCATGAAACGGACGTGCAGCGGACTGAACTAGCCCTGCTGACACTCCGATATTTTTAAATTGATCTTAAAACTGGTTTTAGTTGTAGATATTTTCGCTGTTTTACTTGTACGATATTCTCAATTAACAACAGGCTTTTTATTTTACGGCTGAATTTGCACAATACCTGGTGGTGCAGCTACCGTTTGATCACGCCCCGGTCCGTCACTGCAGAGTGCCGATTGTACGGAGGGCAACTGTGATCAAAGACGGGAGCTGAGAAGCCGGAAGGGTGATTCCTCTAATTCCGGGGGTGAGCGGTCTAGCGTACTGCCACCACACTACTTAAGGCTCATGAAACGGACGCGCAGCGGACTGAACTAGCCCTGCTGACGCTCCGAAATTTTTAAATTAATCTTAAAACTGGTTTTAGTTGTAGATATTTTCGCTGTTTTACTTGTTTTACTTGTACGAGATTCTCAATCATTAACACGCTTTTTATTTTACGGCTGAATTTGCACAATACCTGGTGGTGCAGTTACCGCTTGATCACGCCCGGTCCGTCACGGCAGAGTGCCATTGTACGGAGGGCAACTGTGATCAAAGACGGGAGCTGAGAAGCCGGAAGGGTGATTCCTCTACTTCCGGGGTGAGCGGTCTAGCGTACTGCCACCACACTACTTAAGGTTCATGAAACGGACGCGCAGCGGACTGAACTGGCCCTGCTGATGCTCCGATATTTTTAAATTGATCTTTAAACTGGTTTTAGTTGTAGATATTTTCGCTGTTTTACTTGTACGAGATTCTCAATCATTAGCAGGCTTTTTATTTTACGGCTGAATTTGCACAATACTTGTTGGTGCAGCTACCGCTTGATCACGCCCGGTCCGTCACGGCAGAGTGCCGATTGTACGGAGGGCAACTGTGATCAAAGACGGGAGCTGAGAAGCCGGAAGGGTGATTCCTCTACTTCCGGGGGTGAGCGGTCTAGCGTACTGCCACCACACTACTACACTACTTAAGGCTCATGAAACGGACGCGCTGCAGACTGAACTAGCCCTGCTGACGCTCCGATATTTTTAAATTGATCTTAAAACTGGTTTTAGTTGTAGATATTTTCGCTGTTTTACTTGTAGGAGATTCTCAATCATTAACAGGCTTTTTATTTTACGGCTGAATTTGCACAATACCTGGTGGTGCAGCTACCATTTGATCACGCCCCGGTCCGTCACGGCAGAGTGCCGATTGTACGGAGGGCAACTGTGATCAAAGACGGGAGCTGAGAAGCCAGAAGGGTGATTCCTCTACTTCCGGGGGTGAGCGGTCTAGCGTACTGGCACCACACGACTTAAGGCTCATGAAACGGACGCGCAGCAGACTGAACTGGCCCTGCTGACGCTCCGATATTTTTAAATTAATCTTTAAACTGGTTTTAGTTGTAGATATTTTCGCTGTTTTACTTGTACGATATTCTCAATCATTAACAGGCTTTTTATTTTACGGCTGAATTTGCACAATACCTGGTGGTGCAGCTACCGTTGGATCATTCCCCGGTCCGTCACGGCAGAGTGCCGATTGTACGGAGGGCAACTGTGATCAAAGACGGGAGCTGAGAAGCCGGAAGGGTGATTCCTCTACTTCCGGGGGTGAGCGTTCTAGCGTACTGCCACCACACTACTTAAGGCTCATGAAACGGACGTGCAACGGACCTGAACTAGCCCTGCTGACACTCCGATATTTTTAAATTGATCTTAAAACTGGTTTTAGTTGTAGATATTTTCGCTGTTTTACTTGTACGAGATTCTCAATAATTAACAGGCTTTTTAATTTACGGCTGAATTTGCACAATACCTGGTGGTGCAGCTACCGTTTGATCACGCCCCGGTCCGTCACGGCAGAGTGCCGATTGTACGGAGGGCAACTGTGATCAAAGACGGGAGCTGAGAAGCCGGAAGGGTGATTCCTCTACTTCCGGGGGTGAGCGGTCTAGCGTACTGCCACCACACTACTTAAGGTTCATGAAACGGACGCGCAGCGGACTGAACTAGCCCTGCTGACGCTCCGATATTTTTAAATTGATCTTAAAACTGGTTTTAGTTGTAGATATTTATCCTGTTTTACTTGTTTTACTTGTACGAGATTCTCAATCATTAACACGCTTTTTATTTTACGGCTGAATTTGCACAATACCTGGTGGTGCAGCTACCGTTTGATCACGCCCCGGTCCGTCACGGCAGAGTGCCGATTGTACGGAGGGCAACTGTGATCAAAGACGGGAGCTGAGAAGCTGGAAGGGTGATTCCTCTACTTCCGGGGGTGAGCGGTCTAGCGTATTGCCACCACACTACTTAAGGCTCATGAAACGGACGTGCAGCGGACTGAACTAGCCCTGCTGACACTCCGATATTTTTAAATTGATCTTAAAACTGGTTTTAGTTGTAGATATTTTCGCTGTTTTACTTGTTTTACTTGTAAGAGATTCTCAATCATTAACACGCTTTTTATTTTACGGCTGAATTTGCACAATACCTGGTGGTGCAGCTACCGTTTGATCACGCCCCGGTCCGTCACGGCAGAGTGCCGATTGTACGGAGGGCAACTGTGATCAAAGACGGGAGCTGAGAAGCTGGAAGGGTGATTCCTCTACTTCCGGGGGTGAGCGGTCTAGCGTACTGCCACCACACTACTTAAGGCTTATGAAACGGACGCACAGCGGACTGAACTGGCCCTGCTGACGCTCCGATATTTTTAAATTGATCTTAAAACTGGTTTTAGTTGTTGATATTTTCGCTGTTTTACTTGTTTTACTTGTACGAGATTCTCAATCATTAACAGGCTTTTTATTTTACGGCTGAATTTGCACAATACCTGGTGGTGCAGCTACCGTTTGATCACGCCCCGGTCCGTCACGGCAGAGTGCCGATTGTACGGAGGGCAACTGTGATCATAGACGGGAGCTGAGAAGCCGGAAGGGTGATTCCTCTACTTCCGGGGGTGAGCGGTCTAGCGTACTGCCACCACACTACTTAAGGCTCATGAAACGGACGTGCAGCGGACTGAACTAGCCCTGCTGACACTCCGATATTTTTAAATTGATCTTAAAACTGGTTTTAGTTGTAGATATTTTCGCTGTTTTACTTGTACGATATTCTCAATTATTAACAGGCTTTTTATTTTACGGCTGAATTTGCACAATACCTGGTGGTGCAGCTACCGTTTGATCACGCCTCGGTCCGTCACGGCAGAGTGCCGATTGTACGGAGGGCAACTGTGATCAAAGACGGGAGCTGAGAAGCTGGAAGGGTGATTCCTCTACTTCCGGGGGTGAGCGGTCTAGCGTACTGCCACCACACTACTTAAGGCTTATGAAACGGACGCACAGCGGACTGAACTGGCCCTGCTGACGCTCCGATATTTTTAAATTGATCTTAAAACTGGTTTTAGTTGTTGATATTTTCGCTGTTTTACTTGTACGAGATTCTCAATCATTAACAGGCTTTTTATTTTACGGCTGAATTTGCACAATACCTGGTGGTGCAGCTACCGTTTGATCACGCCCCGGTCCGTCACTGCAGAGTGCCGATTGTACGGAGGGCAACTGTGATCAAAGACGGGAGCTGAGAAGCCGGAAGGGTGATTCCTCTAATTCCGGGGTGAGCGGTCTAGCGTACTGCCACCACACTACTTAAGGCTCATGAAAACGGACGCGCAGCGGACTGAACTAGCCCTGCTGACGCTCCGAAATTTTTAAATTAATCTTAAAACTGGTTTTAGTTGTAGATATTTTCGCTGTTTTACTTGTTTTACTTGTACGAGATTCTCAATCATTAACACGCTTTTTATTTTACGGCTGAATTTGCACAATACCTGGTGGTGCAGCTACCGTTTGATCACGCCCCGGTCCGTCACGGCAGAGTGCCATTGTACGGAGGGCAACTGTGATCAAAGACGGGAGCTGAGAAGCCGGAAGGGTGATTCCTCTACTTCCGGGGGTGAGCGGTCTAGCGTACTGCCACCACACTACTTAAGGCTCATGAAACGGACGCGCAGCGGACTGAACTGGCCCTGCTGATGCTCCGATATTTTTAAATTGATCTTTAAACTGGTTTTAGTTGTAGATATTTTCGCTGTTTTACTTGTACGAGATTCTCAATCATTAGCAGGCTTTTTATTTTACGGCTGAATTTGCACAATACTTGGTGGTGCAGCTACCGTTTGATCACGCCCCGGTCCGTCACGGCAGAGTGCCGATTGTACGGAGGGCAACTGTGATCAAAGACGGGAGCTGAGAAGCCGGAAGGGTGATTCCTCTACTTCCGGGGGTGAGCGGTCTAGCGTACTGCCACCACACTACTACACTACTTAAGGCTCATGAAACGGACGCGCTGCAGACTGAACTAGCCCTGCTGACGCTCCGATATTTTTAAATTGATCTTAAAACTGGTTTTAGTTGTAGATATTTTCGCTGTTTTACTTGTAGGAGATTCTCAATCATTAACAGGCTTTTTATTTTACGGCTGAATTTGCACAATACCTGGTGGTGCAGCTACCATTTGATCACGCCCCGGTCCGTCACGGCAGAGTGCCGATTGTACGGAGGGCAACTGTGATCAAAGACGGGAGCTGAGAAGCCAGAAGGGTGATTCCTCTACTTCCGGGGTGAGCGGTCTAGCGTACTGGCACCACACTACTACACTACTTAAGGCTCATGAAACGGACGCGCAGCAGACTGAACTGGCCCTGCTGACGCTCCGATATTTTTAAATTAATCTTTAAACTGGTTTTAGTTGTAGATATTTTCGCTGTTTTACTTGTACGATATTCTCAATCATTAACAGGCTTTTTATTTTACGGCTGAATTTGCACAATACCTGGTGGTGCAGCTACCGTTGGATCATTCCCCGGTCCGTCACGGCAGAGTGCCGATTGTACGGAGGGCAACTGTGATCAAAGACGGGAGCTGAGAAGCCAGAAGGGTGATTCCTCTACTTCCGGGGTGAGCGGTCTAGCGTACTGCCACCACACTACTACACTACTTAAGGCTCATGAAACGGACGCGCAGCAGACTGAACTGGCTCCTGCTGACGCTCCGATATTTTTAAATTAATCTTTAAACTGGTTTTAGTTGTAGATATTTTCGCTGTTTTACTTGTACGATATTCTCAATCATTAACAGGCTTTTTATTTTACGGCTGAATTTGCACAATACCTGGTGGTGCAGCTACCGTTGGATCATTCCCCGGTCCGTCACGGCAGAGTGCCGATTGTACGGAGGGCAACTGTGATCAAAGACGGGAGCTGAGAAGCCGGAAGGGTGATTCCTCTACTTCCGGGGGTGAGCGTTCTAGCGTACTGCCACCACACTACTTAAGGCTCATGAAACGGACGTGCAGCGGACCTGAACTAGCCCTGCTGACACTCCGATATTTTTAAATTGATCTTAAAACTGGTTTTAGTTGTAGATATTTTCGCTGTTTTACTTGTTTTACTTGTACGAGATTCTCAATCATTAACACGCTTTTTATTTTACGGCTGAATTTGCACAATACCTGGTGGTGCAGCTACCGTTTGATCACGCCCCGGTCCGTCACGGCAGAGTGCCATTGTACGGAGGGCAACTGTGATCAAAGACGGGAGCTGAGAAGCCGGAAGGGTGATTCCTCTACTTCCGGGGGTGAGCGGTCTAGCGTACTGCCACCACACTACTTAAGGCTCATGAAACGGACGCGCAGCGGACTGAACTGGCCCTGCTGATGCTCCGATATTTTTAAATTGATCTTTAAACTGGTTTTAGTTGTAGATATTTTCGCTGTTTTACTTGTACGAGATTCTCAATCATTAGCAGGCTTTTTATTTTACGGCTGAATTTGCACAATACTTGGTGGTGCAGCTACCGTTTGATCACGCCCCGGTCCGTCACGGCAGAGTGCCGATTGTACGGAGGGCAACTGTGATCAAAGACGGGAGCTGAGAAGCCGGAAGGGTGATTCCTCTACTTCCGGGGGTGAGTGGTCTAGCGTACTGCCACCACACTACTACACTAATTAAGGCTCATGAAACGGACGCGCAGCAGACTGAACTAGCCCTGCTGACGCTCCGATATTTTTAAATTGATCTTAAAACTGGTTTTAGTTGTAGATATTTTCGCTGTTTTACTTGTAGGAGATTCTCAATCATTAACAGGCTTTTTATTTTACGGCTGAATTTGCACAATACCTGGTGGTGCAGCTACCATTTGATCACGCCCCGGTCCGTCACGGCAGAGTGCCGATTGTACGGAGGGCAACTGTGATCAAAGACGGGAGCTGAGAAGCCGGAAGGGTGATTCCTCTACTTCCGGGGGTGAGCGGTCTAGCGTACTGGCACCACACGACTTAAGGCTCATGAAACGGACGCGCAGCAGACTGAACTGGCTCCTGCTGACGCTCCGATATTTTTAAATTAATCTTTAAACTGGTTTTAGTTGTAGATATTTTCGCTGTTTTACTTGTACAATATTCTCAATCATTAACAGGCTTTTTATTTTACGGCTGAATTTGCACAATACCTGGTGGTGCAGCTACCGTTGGATCATTCCCCGGTCCGTCACGGCAGAGTGCCGATTGTACGGAGGGCAACTGTGATCAAAGACGGGAGCTGAGAAGCTGGAAGGGTGATTCCTCTACTTCCGGGGGTGAGCGTTCTAGCGTACTGCCACCACACTACTTAAGGCTCATGAAACGGACGTGCAGCGGACCTGAACTAGCCCTGCTGACACTCCGATATTTTTAAATTGATCTTAAAACTGGTTTTAGTTGTAGATATTTTAGCTGTTTTACTTGTTTTACTTGTACGAGATTCTCAATAATTAACAGGCTTTTTAATTTACGGCTGAATTTGCACAATACCTGGTGGTGCAGCTACCGTTTGATCACGCCCCGGTCCGTCACGGCAGAGTGCCGATTGTACGGAGGGCAACTGTGATCAAAGACGGGAGCTGAGAAGCCGGAAGGGTGATTCCTCTACTTCCGGGGGTGAGCGGTCTAGCGTACTGCCACCACACTACTTAAGGTTCATGAAACGGACGCGCAGCGGACTGAACTAGCCCTGCTGACGCTCCGATATTTTTAAATTGATCTTTAAACTGGTTTTAGTTGTAGATATTTTCGCTGTTTTACTTGTTTTACTTGTACGAGATTCTCAATAATTAACAGGCTTTTTATTTTACGGCTGAATTTGCACAATACCTGGTGGTGCAGCTACCGTTTGATCACGCCCCGGTCCGTCACGGCAGAGTGCCGATTGTACGGAGGGCAACTGTGATCAAAGACGGGAGCTGAGAAGCCGGAAGGGTGATTCCTCTACTTCCGGGGGTGAGCGGTCTAGCGTACTGCCACCAGACTACTTAAGGTTCATGAAACGGACGCGCAGCGGACTGAACTAGCCCTGCTGACGCTCCGATATTTTTAAATTGATCTTAAAACTGGTTTTAGTTGTAGATATTTTAGCTGTTTTACTTGTTTTACTTGTTTTACTTGTACGAGATTCTCAATAATTAACAGGCTTTTTAATTTACGGCTGAATTTGCACAATACCTGGTGGTGCAGCTACCGTTTGATCACGCCCCGGTCCGTCACGGCAGAGTGCCGATTGTACGGAGGGCAACTGTGATCAAAGACGGGAGCTGAGAAGCCGGAAGGGTGATTCCTCTACTTCCGGGGGTGAGCGGTCTAGCGTACTGGCACCACACGACTTAAGGCTCATGAAACGGACGCGCAGCAGACTGAACTGGCCCTGCTGACGCTCCGATATTTTTAAATTAATCTTTAAACTGGTTTTAGTTGTAGATATTTTCGCTGTTTTACTTGTACAATATTCTCAATCATTAACAGGCTTTTTATTTTACGGCTGAATTTGCACAATACCTGGTGGTGCAGCTACCGTTGGATCATTCCCCGGTCCGTCACGGCAGAGTGCCGATTGTACGGAGGGCAACTGTGATCAAAGACGGGAGCTGAGAAGCTGGAAGGGTGATTCCTCTACTTCCGGGGGTGAGCGTTCTAGCGTACTGCCACCACACTACTTAAGGCTCATGAAACGGACGTGCAGCGGACCTGAACTAGCCCTGCTGACACTCCGATATTTTTAAATTGATCTTAAAACTGGTTTTAGTTGTAGATATTTTAGCTGTTTTACTTGTTTTACCTGTTTTACTTGTACGAGATTCTCAATAATTAACAGGCTTTTTAATTTACGGCTGAATTTGCACAATACCTGGTGGTGCAGCTACCGTTTGATCACGCCCCGGTCCGTCACGGCAGAGTGCCGATTGTACGGAGGGCAACTGTGATCAAAGACGGGAGCTGAGAAGCCGGAAGGGTGATTCCTCTACTTCCGGGGGTGAGCGGTCTAGCGTACTGCCACCACACTACTTAAGGTTCATGAAACGGACGCGCAGCGGACTGAACTAGCCCTGCTGACGCTCCGATATTTTTAAATTGATCTTTAAACTGGTTTTAGTTGTAGATATTTTCGCTGTTTTACTTGTTTTACTTGTACGAGATTCTCAATAATTAACAGGCTTTTTATTTTACGGCTGAATTTGCACAATACCTGGTGGTGCAGCTACCGTTTGATCACGCCCCGGTCCGTCACGGCAGAGTGCCGATTGTACGGAGGGCAACTGTGATCAAAGACGGGAGCTGAGAAGCCGGAAGGGTGATTCCTCTACTTCCGGGGGTGAGCGGTCTAGCGTACTGCCACCACACTACTTAAGGTTCATGAAACGGACGCGCAGCGGACTGAACTAGCCCTGCTGACGCTCCGAAATTTTTAAATTGATCTTAAAACTGGTTTTAGTTGTAGATATTTTCGCTGTTTTACTTGTTTTACTTGTACGAGATTCTCAATCATTAACACGCTTTTTATTTTACGGCTGAATTTGCACAATACCTGGTGGTGCAGCTACCGTTTGATCACGCCCCGGTCCGTCACGGCAGAGTGCCGATTGTACGGAGGGCAACTGTGATCAAAGACGGGAGCTGAGAAGCCGGAAGGGTGATTCCTCTACTTCCGGGGGTGAGCGGTCTAGCGTACTGCCAACACACTACTACACTACTTAAGGCTCATGAAACGGACGCGCAGCAGACTGAACTAGCCCTGCTGACGCTCCGATATTTTTAAATTGATCTTAAAACTGGTTTTAGTTGTAGATATTTTCGCTGTTTTACTTGTAGGAGATTCTCAATCATTAACAGGCTTTTTATTTTACGGCTGAATTTGCACAATACCTGGTGGTGCAGCTACCATTTGATCACGCCCCGGTCCGTCACGGCAGAGTGCCGATTGTACGGAGGGCAACTGTGATCAAAGACGGGAGCTGAGAAGCCGGAAGGGTGATTCCTCTACTTCCGGGGGTGAGCGGTCTAGCGTACTGGCACCACACGACTTAAGGCTCATGAAACGGACGCGCAGCAGACTGAACTGGCCCTGCTGACGCTCCGATATTTTTAAATTAATCTTTAAACTGGTTTTAGTTGTAGATATTTTCGCTGTTTTACTTGTACAATATTCTCAATCATTAACAGGCTTTTTATTTTACGGCTGAATTTGCACAATACCTGGTGGTGCAGCTACCGTTGGATCATTCCCCGGTCCGTCACGGCAGAGTGCCGATTGTACGGAGGGCAACTGTGATCAAAGACGGGAGCTGAGAAGCTGGAAGGGTGATTCCTCTACTTCCGGGGGTGAGCGTTCTAGCGTACTGCCACCACACTACTTAAGGCTCATGAAACGGACGTGCAGCGGACCTGAACTAGCCCTGCTGACACTCCGATATTTTTAAATTGATCTTAAAACTGGTTTTAGTTGTAGATATTTTAGCTGTTTTACTTGTTTTACTTGTTTTACTTGTACGAGATTCTCAATAATTAACAGGCTTTTTAATTTACGGCTGAATTTGCACAATACCTGGTGGTGCAGCTACCGTTTGATCACGCCCCGGTCCGTCACGGCAGAGTGCCGATTGTACGGAGGGCAACTGTGATCAAAGACGGGAGCTGAGAAGCCGGAAGGGTGATTCCTCTACTTCCGGGGGTGAGCGGTCTAGCGTACTGCCACCACACTACTTAAGGTTCATGAAACGGACGCGCAGCGGACTGAACTAGCCCTGCTGACGCTCCGATATTTTTAAATTGATCTTTAAACTGGTTTTAGTTGTAGATATTTTCGCTGTTTTACTTGTTTTACTTGTACGAGATTCTCAATAATTAACAGGCTTTTTATTTTACGGCTGAATTTGCACAATACCTGGTGGTGCAGCTACCGTTTGATCACGCCCCGGTCCGTCACGGCAGAGTGCCGATTGTACGGAGGGCAACTGTGATCAAAGACGGGAGCTGAGAAGCCGGAAGGGTGATTCCTCTACTTCCGGGGGTGAGCGGTCTAGCGTACTGCCACCACACTACTTAAGGTTCATGAAACGGACGCGCAGCGGACTGAACTAGCCCTGCTGACGCTCCGAAATTTTTAAATTGATCTTAAAACTGGTTTTAGTTGTAGATATTTTCGCTGTTTTACTTGTTTTACTTGTACGAGATTCTCAATCATTAACACGCTTTTTATTTTACGGCTGAATTTGCACAATACCTGGTGGTGCAGCTACCGTTTGATCACGCCCCGGTCCGTCACGGCAGAGTGCCGATTGTACGGAGGGCAACTGTGATCAAAGACGGGAGCTGAGAAGCTGGAAGGGTGATTCCTCTACTTCCGGGGGTGAGCGGTCTAGCGTACTGCCACCACACTACTTAAGGCTCATGAAACGGACGTGCAGCGGACTGAACTAGCCCTGCTGACACTCCGATATTTTTAAATTGATCTTAAAACTGGTTTTAGTTGTAGATATTTTCGCTGTTTTACTTGTTTTACTTGTAAGAGATTCTCAATCATTAACACGCTTTTTATTTTACGGCTGAATTTGCACAATACCTGGTGGTGCAGCTACCGTTTGATCACGCCCCGGTCCGTCACGGCAGAGTGCCGATTGTACGGAGGGCAACTGTGATCAAAGACGGGAGCTGAGAAGCTGGAAGGGTGATTCCTCTACTTCCGGGGGTGAGCGGTCTAGCGTACTGCCACCACACTACTTAAGGCTTATGAAACGGACGCACAGCGGACTGAACTGGCCCTGCTGACGCTCCGATATTTTTAAATTGATCTTAAAACTGGTTTTAGTTGTTGATATTTTCGCTGTTTTACTTGTTTTACTTGTACGAGATTCTCAATCATTAACAGGCTTTTTATTTTACGGCTGAATTTGCACAATACCTGGTGGTGCAGCTACCGTTTGATCACGCCCCGGTCCGTCACGGCAGAGTGCCGATTGTACGGAGGGCAACTGTGATCATAGACGGGAGCTGAGAAGCCGGAAGGGTGATTCCTCTACTTCCGGGGGTGAGCGGTCTAGCGTACTGCCACCACACTACTTAAGGCTCATGAAACGGACGTGCAGCGGACTGAACTAGCCCTGCTGACACTCCGATATTTTTAAATTGATCTTAAAACTGGTTTTAGTTGTAGATATTTTCGCTGTTTTACTTGTACGATATTCTCAATTATTAACAGGCTTTTTATTTTACGGCTGAATTTGCACAATACCTGGTGGTGCAGCTACCGTTTGATCACGCCCCGGTCCGTCACGGCAGAGTGCCGATTGTACGGAGGGCAACTGTGATCAAAGACGGGAGCTGAGAAGCTGGAAGGGTGATTCCTCTACTTCCGGGGGTGAGCGGTCTAGCGTACT
This sequence comes from Calotriton arnoldi, assembly GCA_963921515.1. NCBI lineage: Eukaryota > Metazoa > Chordata > Amphibia > Caudata > Salamandridae > Calotriton > Calotriton arnoldi. The sequence goes on from CAWUFW010000289.1 coordinate 2,538,529, forward strand.
GCCACCACACTACTTAAGGCTTATGAAACGGACGCACAGCGGACTGAACTGGCCCTGCTGACGCTCCGATATTTTTAAATTGATCTTAAAACTGGTTTTAGTTGTTGATATTTTCGCTGTTTTACTTGTTTTACTTGTACGAGATTCTCAATCATTAACAGGCTTTTTATTTTACGGCTGAATTTGCACAATACCTGGTGGTGCAGCTACCGTTTGATCACGCCCCGGTCCGTCACGGCAGAGTGCCGATTGTACGGAGGGCAACTGTGATCATAGACGGGAGCTGAGAAGCCGGAAGGGTGATTCCTCTACTTCCGGGGGTGAGCGGTCTAGCGTACTGCCACCACACTACTTAAGGCTCATGAAACGGACGTGCAGCGGACTGAACTAGCCCTGCTGACACTCCGATATTTTTAAATTGATCTTAAAACTGGTTTTAGTTGTAGATATTTTCGCTGTTTTACTTGTACGATATTCTCAATTAACAACAGGCTTTTTATTTTACGGCTGAATTTGCACAATACCTGGTGGTGCAGCTACCGTTTGATCACGCCCCGGTCCGTCACTGCAGAGTGCCGATTGTACGGAGGGCAACTGTGATCAAAGACGGGAGCTGAGAAGCCGGAAGGGTGATTCCTCTAATTCCGGGGGTGAGCGGTCTAGCGTACTGCCACCACACTACTTAAGGCTCATGAAACGGACGCGCAGCGGACTGAACTAGCCCTGCTGACGCTCCGAAATTTTTAAATTAATCTTAAAACTGGTTTTAGTTGTAGATATTTTCGCTGTTTTACTTGTTTTACTTGTACGAGATTCTCAATCATTAACACGCTTTTTATTTTACGGCTGAATTTGCACAATACCTGGTGGTGCAGCTACCGCTTGATCACGCCCCGGTCCGTCACGGCAGAGTGCCATTGTACGGAGGGCAACTGTGATCAAAGACGGGAGCTGAGAAGCCGGAAGGGTGATTCCTCTACTTCCGGGGGTGAGCGGTCTAGCGTACTGCCACCACACTACTTAAGGCTCATGAAACGGACGCGCAGCGGACTGAACTGGCCCTGCTGATGCTCCGATATTTTTAAATTGATCTTTAAACTGGTTTTAGTTGTAGATATTTTCGCTGTTTTACTTGTACGAGATTCTCAATCATTAGCAGGCTTTTTATTTTACGGCTGAATTTGCACAATACTTGGTGGTGCAGCTACCGTTTGATCACGCCCCGGTCCGTCACGGCAGAGTGCCGATTGTACGGAGGGCAACTGTGATCAAAGACGGGAGCTGAGAAGCCGGAAGGGTGATTCCTCTACTTCCGGGGGTGAGTGGTCTAGCGTACTGCCACCACACTACTACACTAATTAAGGCTCATGAAACGGACGCGCAGCAGACTGAACTAGCCCTGCTGACGCTCCGATATTTTTAAATTGATCTTAAAACTGGTTTTAGTTGTAGATATTTTCGCTGTTTTACTTGTAGGAGATTCTCAATCATTAACAGGCTTTTTATTTTACGGCTGAATTTGCACAATACCTGGTGGTGCAGCTACCATTTGATCACGCCCGGTCCGTCACGGCAGAGTGCCGATTGTACGGAGGGCAACTGTGATCAAAGACGGGAGCTGAGAAGCCAGAAGGGTGATTCCTCTACTTCCGGGGGTGAGCGGTCTAGCGTACTGGCACCACACTACTACACTACTTAAGGCTCATGAAACGGACGCGCAGCAGACTGAACTGGCCCTGCTGACGCTCCGATATTTTTAAATTAATCTTTAAACTGGTTTTAGTTGTAGATATTTTCGCTGTTTTACTTGTACGATATTCTCAATCATTAACAGGCTTTTTATTTTACGGCTGAATTTGCACAATACCTGGTGGTGCAGCTACCGTTGGATCATTCCCCGGTCCGTCACGGCAGAGTGCCGATTGTACGGAGGGCAACTGTGATCAAAGACGGGAGCTGAGAAGCCAGAAGGGTGATTCCTCTACTTCCGGGGGTGAGCGGTCTAGCGTACTGCCACCACACTACTACACTACTTAAGGCTCATGAAACGGACGCGCAGCAGACTGAACTGGCCCTGCTGACGCTCCGATATTTTTAAATTAATCTTTAAACTGGTTTTAGTTGTAGATATTTTCGCTGTTTTACTTGTACGATATTCTCAATCATTAACAGGCTTTTTATTTTACGGCTGAATTTGCACAATACCTGGTGGTGCAGCTACCGTTGGATCATTCCCCGGTCCGTCACGGCAGAGTGCCGATTGTACGGAGGGCAACTGTGATCAAAGACGGGAGCTGAGAAGCCGGAAGGGTGATTCCTCTACTTCCGGGGGTGAGCGTTCTAGCGTACTGCCACCACACTACTTAAGGCTCATGAAACGGACGTGCAGCGGACCTGAACTAGCCCTGCTGACACTCCGATATTTTTAAATTGATCTTAAAACTGGTTTTAGTTGTAGATATTTTCGCTGTTTTACTTGTTTTACTTGTACGAGATTCTCAATCATTAACACGCTTTTTATTTTACGGCTGAATTTGCACAATACCTGGTGGTGCAGCTACCGTTTGATCACGCCCCGGTCCGTCACGGCAGAGTGCCATTGTACGGAGGGCAACTGTGATCAAAGACGGGAGCTGAGAAGCCGGAAGGGTGATTCCTCTACTTCCGGGGGTGAGCGGTCTAGCGTACTGCCACCACACTACTTAAGGCTCATGAAACGGACGCGCAGCGGACTGAACTGGCCCTGCTGATGCTCCGATATTTTTAAATTGATCTTTAAACTGGTTTTAGTTGTAGATATTTTCGCTGTTTTACTTGTACGAGATTCTCAATCATTAGCAGGCTTTTTATTTTACGGCTGAATTTGCACAATACTTGGTGGTGCAGCTACCGTTTGATCACGCCCGGTCCGTCACGGCAGAGTGCCGATTGTACGGAGGGCAACTGTGATCAAAGACGGGAGCTGAGAAGCCGGAAGGGTGATTCCTCTACTTCCGGGGGTGAGTGGTCTAGCGTACTGCCACCACACTACTACACTAATTAAGGCTCATGAAACGGACGCGCAGCAGACTGAACTAGCCCTGCTGACGCTCCGATATTTTTAAATTGATCTTAAAACTGGTTTTAGTTGTAGATATTTTCGCTGTTTTACTTGTAGGAGATTCTCAATCATTAACAGGCTTTTTATTTTACGGCTGAATTTGCACAATACCTGGTGGTGCAGCTACCATTTGATCACGCCCCGGTCCGTCACGGCAGAGTGCCGATTGTACGGAGGGCAACTGTGATCAAAGACGGGAGCTGAGAAGCCGGAAGGGTGATTCCTCTACTTCCGGGGGTGAGCGGTCTAGCGTACTGGCACCACACGACTTAAGGCTCATGAAACGGACGCGCAGCAGACTGAACTGGCCCTGCTGACGCTCCGATATTTTTAAATTAATCTTTAAACTGGTTTTAGTTGTAGATATTTTCGCTGTTTTACTTGTACAATATTCTCAATCATTAACAGGCTTTTTATTTTACGGCTGAATTTGCACAATACCTGGTGGTGCAGCTACCGTTGGATCATTCCCCGGTCCGTCACGGCAGAGTGCCGATTGTACGGAGGGCAACTGTGATCAAAGACGGGAGCTGAGAAGCTGGAAGGGTGATTCCTCTACTTCCGGGGGTGAGCGTTCTAGCGTACTGCCACCACACTACTTAAGGCTCATGAAACGGACGTGCAGCGGACCTGAACTAGCCCTGCTGACACTCCGATATTTTTAAATTGATCTTAAAACTGGTTTTAGTTGTAGATATTTTAGCTGTTTTACTTGTTTTACTTGTACGAGATTCTCAATAATTAACAGGCTTTTTAATTTACGGCTGAATTTGCACAATACCTGGTGGTGCAGCTACCGTTTGATCACGCCCGGTCCGTCACGGCAGAGTGCCGATTGTACGGAGGGCAACTGTGATCAAAGACGGGAGCTGAGAAGCCGGAAGGGTGATTCCTCTACTTCCGGGGGTGAGCGGTCTAGCGTACTGCCACCACACTACTTAAGGTTCATGAAACGGACGCGCAGCGGACTGAACTAGCCCTGCTGACGCTCCGATATTTTTAAATTGATCTTTAAACTGGTTTTAGTTGTAGATATTTTCGCTGTTTTACTTGTTTTACTTGTACGAGATTCTCAATAATTAACAGGCTTTTTATTTTACGGCTGAATTTGCACAATACCTGGTGGTGCAGCTACCGTTTGATCACGCCCCGGTCCGTCACGGCAGAGTGCCGATTGTACGGAGGGCAACTGTGATCAAAGACGGGAGCTGAGAAGCCGGAAGGGTGATTCCTCTACTTCCGGGGGTGAGCGGTCTAGCGTACTGCCACCAGACTACTTAAGGTTCATGAAACGGACGCGCAGCGGACTGAACTAGCCCTGCTGACGCTCCGATATTTTTAAATTGATCTTAAAACTGGTTTTAGTTGTAGATATTTTAGCTGTTTTACTTGTTTTACTTGTTTTACTTGTACGAGATTCTCAATAATTAACAGGCTTTTTAATTTACGGCTGAATTTGCACAATACCTGGTGGTGCAGCTACCGTTTGATCACGCCCCGGTCCGTCACGGCAGAGTGCCGATTGTACGGAGGGCAACTGTGATCAAAGACGGGAGCTGAGAAGCCGGAAGGGTGATTCCTCTACTTCCGGGGGTGAGCGGTCTAGCGTACTGGCACCACACGACTTAAGGCTCATGAAACGGACGCGCAGCAGACTGAACTGGCCCTGCTGACGCTCCGATATTTTTAAATTAATCTTTAAACTGGTTTTAGTTGTAGATATTTTCGCTGTTTTACTTGTACAATATTCTCAATCATTAACAGGCTTTTTATTTTACGGCTGAATTTGCACAATACCTGGTGGTGCAGCTACCGTTGGATCATTCCCCGGTCCGTCACGGCAGAGTGCCGATTGTACGGAGGGCAACTGTGATCAAAGACGGGAGCTGAGAAGCTGGAAGGGTGATTCCTCTACTTCCGGGGGTGAGCGTTCTAGCGTACTGCCACCACACTACTTAAGGCTCATGAAACGGACGTGCAGCGGACCTGAACTAGCCCTGCTGACACTCCGATATTTTTAAATTGATCTTAAAACTGGTTTTAGTTGTAGATATTTTAGCTGTTTTACTTGTTTTACCTGTTTTACTTGTACGAGATTCTCAATAATTAACAGGCTTTTTAATTTACGGCTGAATTTGCACAATACCTGGTGGTGCAGCTACCGTTTGATCACGCCCCGGTCCGTCACGGCAGAGTGCCGATTGTACGGAGGGCAACTGTGATCAAAGACGGGAGCTGAGAAGCCGGAAGGGTGATTCCTCTACTTCCGGGGTGAGCGGTCTAGCGTACTGCCACCACACTACTTAAGGTTCATGAAACGGACGCGCAGCGGACTGAACTAGCCCTGCTGACGCTCCGATATTTTTAAATTGATCTTTAAACTGGTTTTAGTTGTAGATATTTTCGCTGTTTTACTTGTTTTACTTGTACGAGATTCTCAATAATTAACAGGCTTTTTATTTTACGGCTGAATTTGCACAATACCTGGTGGTGCAGCTACCGTTTGATCACGCCCCGGTCCGTCACGGCAGAGTGCCGATTGTACGGAGGGCAACTGTGATCAAAGACGGGAGCTGAGAAGCCGGAAGGGTGATTCCTCTACTTCCGGGGGTGAGCGGTCTAGCGTACTGCCACCACACTACTTAAGGTTCATGAAACGGACGCGCAGCGGACTGAACTAGCCCTGCTGACGCTCCGAAATTTTTAAATTGATCTTAAAACTGGTTTTAGTTGTAGATATTTTCGCTGTTTTACTTGTTTTACTTGTACGAGATTCTCAATCATTAACACGCTTTTTATTTTACGGCTGAATTTGCACAATACCTGGTGGTGCAGCTACCGTTTGATCACGCCCCGGTCCGTCACGGCAGAGTGCCGATTGTACGGAGGGCAACTGTGATCAAAGACGGGAGCTGAGAAGCCGGAAGGGTGATTCCTCTACTTCCGGGGGTGAGCGGTCTAGCGTACTGCCAACACACTACTACACTACTTAAGGCTCATGAAACGGACGCGCAGCAGACTGAACTAGCCCTGCTGACGCTCCGATATTTTTAAATTGATCTTAAAACTGGTTTTAGTTGTAGATATTTTCGCTGTTTTACTTGTAGGAGATTCTCAATCATTAACAGGCTTTTTATTTTACGGCTGAATTTGCACAATACCTGGTGGTGCAGCTACCATTTGATCACGCCCCGGTCCGTCACGGCAGAGTGCCGATTGTACGGAGGGCAACTGTGATCAAAGACGGGAGCTGAGAAGCCGGAAGGGTGATTCCTCTACTTCCGGGGGTGAGCGGTCTAGCGTACTGGCACCACACGACTTAAGGCTCATGAAACGGACGCGCAGCAGACTGAACTGGCCCTGCTGACGCTCCGATATTTTTAAATTAATCTTTAAACTGGTTTTAGTTGTAGATATTTTCGCTGTTTTACTTGTACAATATTCTCAATCATTAACAGGCTTTTTATTTTACGGCTGAATTTGCACAATACCTGGTGGTGCAGCTACCGTTGGATCATTCCCCGGTCCGTCACGGCAGAGTGCCGATTGTACGGAGGGCAACTGTGATCAAAGACGGGAGCTGAGAAGCTGGAAGGGTGATTCCTCTACTTCCGGGGGTGAGCGTTCTAGCGTACTGCCACCACACTACTTAAGGCTCATGAAACGGACGTGCAGCGGACCTGAACTAGCCCTGCTGACACTCCGATATTTTTAAATTGATCTTAAAACTGGTTTTAGTTGTAGATATTTTAGCTGTTTTACTTGTTTTACTTGTTTTACTTGTACGAGATTCTCAATAATTAACAGGCTTTTTAATTTACGGCTGAATTTGCACAATACCTGGTGGTGCAGCTACCGTTTGATCACGCCCCGGTCCGTCACGGCAGAGTGCCGATTGTACGGAGGGCAACTGTGATCAAAGACGGGAGCTGAGAAGCCGGAAGGGTGATTCCTCTACTTCCGGGGGTGAGCGGTCTAGCGTACTGCCACCACACTACTTAAGGTTCATGAAACGGACGCGCAGCGGACTGAACTAGCCCTGCTGACGCTCCGATATTTTTAAATTGATCTTTAAACTGGTTTTAGTTGTAGATATTTTCGCTGTTTTACTTGTTTTACTTGTACGAGATTCTCAATAATTAACAGGCTTTTTATTTTACGGCTGAATTTGCACAATACCTGGTGGTGCAGCTACCGTTTGATCACGCCCCGGTCCGTCACGGCAGAGTGCCGATTGTACGGAGGGCAACTGTGATCAAAGACGGGAGCTGAGAAGCCGGAAGGGTGATTCCTCTACTTCCGGGGGTGAGCGGTCTAGCGTACTGCCACCACACTACTTAAGGTTCATGAAACGGACGCGCAGCGGACTGAACTAGCCCTGCTGACGCTCCGAAATTTTTAAATTGATCTTAAAACTGGTTTTAGTTGTAGATATTTTCGCTGTTTTACTTGTTTTACTTGTACGAGATTCTCAATCATTAACACGCTTTTTATTTTACGGCTGAATTTGCACAATACCTGGTGGTGCAGCTACCGTTTGATCACGCCCCGGTCCGTCACGGCAGAGTGCCGATTGTACGGAGGGCAACTGTGATCAAAGACGGGAGCTGAGAAGCTGGAAGGGTGATTCCTCTACTTCCGGGGGTGAGCGGTCTAGCGTACTGCCACCACACTACTTAAGGCTCATGAAACGGACGTGCAGCGGACTGAACTAGCCCTGCTGACACTCCGATATTTTTAAATTGATCTTAAAACTGGTTTTAGTTGTAGATATTTTCGCTGTTTTACTTGTTTTACTTGTAAGAGATTCTCAATCATTAACACGCTTTTTATTTTACGGCTGAATTTGCACAATACCTGGTGGTGCAGCTACCGTTTGATCACGCCCCGGTCCGTCACGGCAGAGTGCCGATTGTACGGAGGGCAACTGTGATCAAAGACGGGAGCTGAGAAGCTGGAAGGGTGATTCCTCTACTTCCGGGGGTGAGCGGTCTAGCGTACTGCCACCACACTACTTAAGGCTTATGAAACGGACGCACAGCGGACTGAACTGGCCCTGCTGACGCTCCGATATTTTTAAATTGATCTTAAAACTGGTTTTAGTTGTTGATATTTTCGCTGTTTTACTTGTTTTACTTGTACGAGATTCTCAATCATTAACAGGCTTTTTATTTTACGGCTGAATTTGCACAATACCTGGTGGTGCAGCTACCGTTTGATCACGCCCCGGTCCGTCACGGCAGAGTGCCGATTGTACGGAGGGCAACTGTGATCATAGACGGGAGCTGAGAAGCCGGAAGGGTGATTCCTCTACTTCCGGGGGTGAGCGGTCTAGCGTACTGCCACCACACTACTTAAGGCTCATGAAACGGACGTGCAGCGGACTGAACTAGCCCTGCTGACACTCCGATATTTTTAAATTGATCTTAAAACTGGTTTTAGTTGTAGATATTTTCGCTGTTTTACTTGTACGATATTCTCAATTAATTAACAGGCTTTTTATTTTACGGCTGAATTTGCACAATACCTGGTGGTGCAGCTACCGTTTGATCACGCCCCGGTCCGTCACTGCAGAGTGCCGATTGTACGGAGGGCAACTGTGATCAAAGACGGGAGCTGAGAAGCCGGAAGGGTGATTCCTCTAATTCCGGGGTGAGCGGTCTAGCGTACTGCCACCACACTACTTAAGGCTCATGAAACGGACGCGCAGCGGACTGAACTAGCCCTGCTGACGCTCCGAAATTTTTAAATTAATCTTAAAACTGGTTTTAGTTGTAGATATTTTCGCTGTTTTACTTGTTTTACTTGTACGAGATTCTCAATCATTAACACGCTTTTTATTTTACGGCTGAATTTGCACAATACCTGGTGGTGCAGCTACCGTTTGATCACGCCCCGGTCCGTCACGGCAGAGTGCCATTGTACGGAGGGCAACTGTGATCAAAGACGGGAGCTGAGAAGCCGGAAGGGTGATTCCTCTACTTCCGGGGGTGAGCGGTCTAGCGTACTGCCACCACACTACTTAAGGCTCATGAAACGGACGCGCAGCGGACTGAACTGGCCCTGCTGATGCTCCGATATTTTTAAATTGATCTTTAAACTGGTTTTAGTTGTAGATATTTTCGCTGTTTTACTTGTACGAGATTCTCAATCATTAGCAGGCTTTTTATTTTACGGCTGAATTTGCACAATACTTGGTGGTGCAGCTACCGTTTGATCACGCCCCGGTCCGTCACGGCAGAGTGCCGATTGTACGGAGGGCAACTGTGATCAAAGACGGGAGCTGAGAAGCCGGAAGGGTGATTCCTCTACTTCCGGGGGTGAGCGGTCTAGCGTACTGCCACCACACTACTACACTAATTAAGGCTCATGAAACGGACGCGCAGCAGACTGAACTAGCCCTGCTGACGCTCCGATATTTTTAAATTGATCTTAAAACTGGTTTTAGTTGTAGATATTTTCGCTGTTTTACTTGTAGGAGATTCTCAATCATTAACAGGCTTTTTATTTTACGGCTGAATTTGCACAATACCTGGTGGTGCAGCTACCATTTGATCACGCCCCGGTCCGTCACGGCAGAGTGCCGATTGTACGGAGGGCAACTGTGATCAAAGACGGGAGCTGAGAAGCCAGAAGGGTGATTCCTCTACTTCCGGGGGTGAGCGGTCTAGCGTACTGGCACCACACTACTACACTACTTAAGGCTCATGAAACGGACGCGCAGCAGACTGAACTGGCTCCTGCTGACGCTCCGATATTTTTAAATTAATCTTTAAACTGGTTTTAGTTGTAGATATTTTCGCTGTTTTACTTGTACGATATTCTCAATCATTAACAGGCTTTTTATTTTACGGCTGAATTTGCACAATACCTGGTGGTGCAGCTACCGTTGGATCATTCCCCGGTCCGTCACGGCAGAGTGCCGATTGTACGGAGGGCAACTGTGATCAAAGACGGGAGCTGAGAAGCCAGAAGGGTGATTCCTCTACTTCCGGGGGTGAGCGGTCTAGCGTACTGCCACCACACTACTACACTACTTAAGGCTCATGAAACGGACGCGCAGCAGACTGAACTGGCCCTGCTGACGCTCCGATATTTTTAAATTAATCTTTAAACTGGTTTTAGTTGTAGATATTTTCGCTGTTTTACTTGTACGATATTCTCAATCATTAACAGGCTTTTTATTTTACGGCTGAATTTGCACAATACCTGGTGGTGCAGCTACCGTTTGATCATTCCCCGGTCCGTCACGGCAGAGTGCCGATTGTACGGAGGGCAACTGTGATCAAAGACGGGAGCTGAGAAGCCGGAAGGGTGATTCCTCTACTTCCGGGGGTGAGCGGTCTAGCGTACTGCCACCACACTACTTAAGGCTCATGAAACGGACGTGCAGCGGACCTGAACTAGCCCTGCTGACACTCCGATATTTTTAAATTGATCTTAAAACTGGTTTTAGTTGTAGATATTTTCGCTGTTTTACTTGTACTGAGATTCTCAATCATTAACACGCTTTTTATTTTACGGCTGAATTTGCACAATACCTGGTGGTGCAGCTACCGTTTGATCACGCCCCGGTCCGTCACGGCAGAGTGCCATTGTACGGAGGGCAACTGTGATCAAAGACGGGAGCTGAGAAGCCGGAAGGGTGATTCCTCTACTTCCGGGGGTGAGCGGTCTAGCGTACTGCCACCACACTACTTAAGGCTCATGAAACGGACGCGCAGCGGACTGAACTGGCCCTGCTGATGCTCCGATATTTTTAAATTGATCTTTAAACTGGTTTTAGTTGTAGATATTTTCGCTGTTTTACTTGTACGAGATTCTCAATCATTAGCAGGCTTTTTATTTTACGGCTGAATTTGCACAATACTTGGTGGTGCAGCTACCGTTTGATCACGCCCCGGTCCGTCACGGCAGAGTGCCGATTGTACGGAGGGCAACTGTGATCAAAGACGGGAGCTGAGAAGCCGGAAGGGTGATTCCTCTACTTCCGGGGGTGAGTGGTCTAGCGTACTGCCACCACACTACTACACTAATTAAGGCTCATGAAACGGACGCGCAGCAGACTGAACTAGCCCTGCTGACGCTCCGATATTTTTAAATTGATCTTAAAACTGGTTTTAGTTGTAGATATTTTCGCTGTTTTACTTGTAGGAGATTCTCAATCATTAACAGGCTTTTTATTTTACGGCTGAATTTGCACAATACCTGGTGGTGCAGCTACCATTTGATCACGCCCCGGTCCGTCACGGCAGAGTGCCGATTGTACGGAGGGCAACTGTGATCAAAGACGGGAGCTGAGAAGCCGGAAGGGTGATTCCTCTACTTCCGGGGGTGAGCGGTCTAGCGTACTGGCACCACACGACTTAAGGCTCATGAAACGGACGCGCAGCAGACTGAACTGGCCCTGCTGACGCTCCGATATTTTTAAATTAATCTTTAAACTGGTTTTAGTTGTAGATATTTTCGCTGTTTTACTTGTACAATATTCTCAATCATTAACAGGCTTTTTATTTTACGGCTGAATTTGCACAATACCTGGTGGTGCAGCTACCGTTGGATCATTCCCCGGTCCGTCACGGCAGAGTGCCGATTGTACGGAGGGCAACTGTGATCAAAGACGGGAGCTGAGAAGCTGGAAGGGTGATTCCTCTACTTCCGGGGGTGAGCGTTCTAGCGTACTGCCACCACACTACTTAAGGCTCATGAAACGGACGTGCAGCGGACCTGAACTAGCCCTGCTGACACTCCGATATTTTTAAATTGATCTTAAAACTGGTTTTAGTTGTAGATATTTTAGCTGTTTTACTTGTTTTACTTGTACGAGATTCTCAATAATTAACAGGCTTTTTAATTTACGGCTGAATTTGCACAATACCTGGTGGTGCAGCTACCGTTTGATCACGCCCCGGTCCGTCACGGCAGAGTGCCGATTGTACGGAGGGCAACTGTGATCAAAGACGGGAGCTGAGAAGCCGGAAGGGTGATTCCTCTACTTCCGGGGGTGAGCGGTCTAGCGTACTGCCACCACACTACTTAAGGTTCATGAAACGGACGCGCAGCGGACTGAACTAGCCCTGCTGACGCTCCGATATTTTTAAATTGATCTTTAAACTGGTTTTAGTTGTAGATATTTTCGCTGTTTTACTTGTTTTACTTGTACGAGATTCTCAATAATTAACAGGCTTTTTATTTTACGGCTGAATTTGCACAATACCTGGTGGTGCAGCTACCGTTTGATCACGCCCCGGTCCGTCACGGCAGAGTGCCGATTGTACGGAGGGCAACTGTGATCAAAGACGGGAGCTGAGAAGCCGGAAGGGTGATTCCTCTACTTCCGGGGGTGAGCGGTCTAGCGTACTGCCACCAGACTACTTAAGGTTCATGAAACGGACGCGCAGCGGACTGAACTAGCCCTGCTGACGCTCCGATATTTTTAAATTGATCTTAAAACTGGTTTTAGTTGTAGATATTTTAGCTGTTTTACTTGTTTTACTTGTTTTACTTGTACGAGATTCTCAATAATTAACAGGCTTTTTAATTTACGGCTGAATTTGCACAATACCTGGTGGTGCAGCTACCGTTTGATCACGCCCCGGTCCGTCACGGCAGAGTGCCGATTGTACGGAGGGCAACTGTGATCAAAGACGGGAGCTGAGAAGCCGGAAGGGTGATTCCTCTACTTCCGGGGGTGAGCGGTCTAGCGTACTGGCACCACACGACTTAAGGCTCATGAAACGGACGCGCAGCAGACTGAACTGGCCCTGCTGACGCTCCGATATTTTTAAATTAATCTTTAAACTGGTTTTAGTTGTAGATATTTTCGCTGTTTTACTTGTACAATATTCTCAATCATTAACAGGCTTTTTATTTTACGGCTGAATTTGCACAATACCTGGTGGTGCAGCTACCGTTGGATCATTCCCCGGTCCGTCACGGCAGAGTGCCGATTGTACGGAGGGCAACTGTGATCAAAGACGGGAGCTGAGAAGCTGGAAGGGTGATTCCTCTACTTCCGGGGGTGAGCGTTCTAGCGTACTGCCACCACACTACTTAAGGCTCATGAAACGGACGTGCAGCGGACCTGAACTAGCCCTGCTGACACTCCGATATTTTTAAATTGATCTTAAAACTGGTTTTAGTTGTAGATATTTTAGCTGTTTTACTTGTTTTACCTGTTTTACTTGTACGAGATTCTCAATAATTAACAGGCTTTTTAATTTACGGCTGAATTTGCACAATACCTGGTGGTGCAGCTACCGTTTGATCACGCCCCGGTCCGTCACGGCAGAGTGCCGATTGTACGGAGGGCAACTGTGATCAAAGACGGGAGCTGAGAAGCCGGAAGGGTGATTCCTCTACTTCCGGGGGTGAGCGGTCTAGCGTACTGCCACCACACTACTTAAGGTTCATGAAACGGACGCGCAGCGGACTGAACTAGCCCTGCTGACGCTCCGATATTTTTAAATTGATCTTTAAACTGGTTTTAGTTGTAGATATTTTCGCTGTTTTACTTGTTTTACTTGTACGAGATTCTCAATAATTAACAGGCTTTTTATTTTACGGCTGAATTTGCACAATACCTGGTGGTGCAGCTACCGTTTGATCACGCCCCGGTCCGTCACGGCAGAGTGCCGATTGTACGGAGGGCAACTGTGATCAAAGACGGGAGCTGAGAAGCCGGAAGGGTGATTCCTCTACTTCCGGGGGTGAGCGGTCTAGCGTACTGCCACCACACTACTTAAGGTTCATGAAACGGACGCGCAGCGGACTGAACTAGCCCTGCTGACGCTCCGAAATTTTTAAATTGATCTTAAAACTGGTTTTAGTTGTAGATATTTTCGCTGTTTTACTTGTTTTACTTGTACGAGATTCTCAATCATTAACACGCTTTTTATTTTACGGCTGAATTTGCACAATACCTGGTGGTGCAGCTACCGTTTGATCACGCCCCGGTCCGTCACGGCAGAGTGCCGATTGTACGGAGGGCAACTGTGATCAAAGACGGGAGCTGAGAAGCCGGAAGGGTGATTCCTCTACTTCCGGGGGTGAGCGGTCTAGCGTACTGCCAACACACTACTACACTACTTAAGGCTCATGAAACGGACGCGCAGCAGACTGAACTAGCCCTGCTGACGCTCCGATATTTTTAAATTGATCTTAAAACTGGTTTTAGTTGTAGATATTTTCGCTGTTTTACTTGTAGGAGATTCTCAATCATTAACAGGCTTTTTATTTTACGGCTGAATTTGCACAATACCTGGTGGTGCAGCTACCATTTGATCACGCCCCGGTCCGTCACGGCAGAGTGCCGATTGTACGGAGGGCAACTGTGATCAAAGACGGGAGCTGAGAAGCCGGAAGGGTGATTCCTCTACTTCCGGGGGTGAGCGGTCTAGCGTACTGGCACCACACGACTTAAGGCTCATGAAACGGACGCGCAGCAGACTGAACTGGCCCTGCTGACGCTCCGATATTTTTAAATTAATCTTTAAACTGGTTTTAGTTGTAGATATTTTCGCTGTTTTACTTGTACAATATTCTCAATCATTAACAGGCTTTTTATTTTACGGCTGAATTTGCACAATACCTGGTGGTGCAGCTACCGTTGGATCATTCCCCGGTCCGTCACGGCAGAGTGCCGATTGTACGGAGGGCAACTGTGATCAAAGACGGGAGCTGAGAAGCTGGAAGGGTGATTCCTCTACTTCCGGGGGTGAGCGTTCTAGCGTACTGCCACCACACTACTTAAGGCTCATGAAACGGACGTGCAGCGGACCTGAACTAGCCCTGCTGACACTCCGATATTTTTAAATTGATCTTAAAACTGGTTTTAGTTGTAGATATTTTAGCTGTTTTACTTGTTTTACTTGTTTTACTTGTACGAGATTCTCAATAATTAACAGGCTTTTTAATTTACGGCTGAATTTGCACAATACCTGGTGGTGCAGCTACCGTTTGATCACGCCCCGGTCCGTCACGGCAGAGTGCCGATTGTACGGAGGGCAACTGTGATCAAAGACGGGAGCTGAGAAGCCGGAAGGGTGATTCCTCTACTTCCGGGGGTGAGCGGTCTAGCGTACTGCCACCACACTACTTAAGGTTCATGAAACGGACGCGCAGCGGACTGAACTAGCCCTGCTGACGCTCCGATATTTTTAAATTGATCTTTAAACTGGTTTTAGTTGTAGATATTTTCGCTGTTTTACTTGTTTTACTTGTACGAGATTCTCAATAATTAACAGGCTTTTTATTTTACGGCTGAATTTGCACAATACCTGGTGGTGCAGCTACCGTTTGATCACGCCCCGGTCCGTCACGGCAGAGTGCCGATTGTACGGAGGGCAACTGTGATCAAAGACGGGAGCTGAGAAGCCGGAAGGGTGATTCCTCTACTTCCGGGGGTGAGCGGTCTAGCGTACTGCCACCACACTACTTAAGGTTCATGAAACGGACGCGCAGCGGACTGAACTAGCCTCTGCTGACGCTCCGAAATTTTTAAATTGATCTTAAAACTGGTTTTAGTTGTAGATATTTTCGCTGTTTTACTTGTTTTACTTGTACGAGATTCTCAATCATTAACACGCTTTTTATTTTACGGCTGAATTTGCACAATACCTGGTGGTGCAGCTACCGTTTGATCACGCCCCGGTCCGTCACGGCAGAGTGCCGATTGTACGGAGGGCAACTGTGATCAAAGACGGGAGCTGAGAAGCTGGAAGGGTGATTCCTCTACTTCCGGGGGTGAGCGGTCTAGCGTACTGCCACCACACTACTTAAGGCTCATGAAACGGACGTGCAGCGGACTGAACTAGCCCTGCTGACACTCCGATATTTTTAAATTGATCTTAAAACTGGTTTTAGTTGTAGATATTTTCGCTGTTTTACTTGTTTTACTTGTAAGAGATTCTCAATCATTAACACGCTTTTTATTTTACGGCTGAATTTGCACAATACCTGGTGGTGCAGCTACCGCTTGATCACGCCCCGGTCCGTCACGGCAGAGTGCCGATTGTACGGAGGGCAACTGTGATCAAAGACGGGAGCTGAGAAGCTGGAAGGGTGATTCCTCTACTTCCGGGGGTGAGCGGTCTAGCGTACTGCCACCACACTACTTAAGGCTTATGAAACGGACGCACAGCGGACTGAACTGGCCCTGCTGACGCTCCGATATTTTTAAATTGATCTTAAAACTGGTTTTAGTTGTTGATATTTTCGCTGTTTTACTTGTTTTACTTGTACGAGATTCTCAATCATTAACAGGCTTTTTATTTTACGGCTGAATTTGCACAATACCTGGTGGTGCAGCTACCGTTTGATCACGCCCCGGTCCGTCACGGCAGAGTGCCGATTGTACGGAGGGCAACTGTGATCATAGACGGGAGCTGAGAAGCCGGAAGGGTGATTCCTCTACTTCCGGGGGTGAGCGGTCTAGCGTACTGCCACCACACTACTTAAGGCTCATGAAACGGACGTGCAGCGGACTGAACTAGCCCTGCTGACACTCCGATATTTTTAAATTGATCTTAAAACTGGTTTTAGTTGTAGATATTTTCGCTGTTTTACTTGTACGATATTCTCAATTATTAACAGGCTTTTTATTTTACGGCTGAATTTGCACAATACCTGGTGGTGCAGCTACCGTTTGATCACGCCCCGGTCCGTCACGGCAGAGTGCCGATTGTACGGAGGGCAACTGTGATCAAAGACGGGAGCTGAGAAGCTGGAAGGGTGATTCCTCTACTTCCGGGGGTGAGCGGTCTAGCGTACTGCCACCACACTACTTAAGGCTTATGAAACGGACGCACAGCGGACTGAACTGGCCCTGCTGACGCTCCGATATTTTTAAATTGATCTTAAAACTGGTTTTAGTTGTTGATATTTTCGCTGTTTTACTTGTTTTACTTGTACGAGATTCTCAATCATTAACAGGCTTTTTATTTTACGGCTGAATTTGCACAATACCTGGTGGTGCAGCTACCGTTTGATCACGCCCCGGTCCGTCACGGCAGAGTGCCGATTGTACGGAGGGCAACTGTGATCATAGACGGGAGCTGAGAAGCCGGAAGGGTGATTCCTCTACTTCCGGGGGTGAGCGGTCTAGCGTACTGCCACCACACTACTTAAGGCTCATGAAACGGACGTGCAGCGGACTGAACTAGCCCTGCTGACACTCCGATATTTTTAAATTGATCTTAAAACTGGTTTTAGTTGTAGATATTTTCGCTGTTTTACTTGTACGATATTCTCAATTAACAACAGGCTTTTTATTTTACGGCTGAATTTGCACAATACCTGGTGGTGCAGCTACCGTTTGATCACGCCCCGGTCCGTCACTGCAGAGTGCCGATTGTACGGAGGGCAACTGTGATCAAAGACGGGAGCTGAGAAGCCGGAAGGGTGATTCCTCTAATTCCGGGGGTGAGCGGTCTAGCGTACTGCCACCACACTACTTAAGGCTCATGAAACGGACGCGCAGCGGACTGAACTAGCCTCTGCTGACGCTCCGAAATTTTTAAATTAATCTTAAAACTGGTTTTAGTTGTAGATATTTTCGCTGTTTTACTTGTTTTACTTGTACGAGATTCTCAATCATTAACACGCTTTTTATTTTACGGCTGAATTTGCACAATACCTGGTGGTGCAGCTACCGCTTGATCACGCCCCGGTCCGTCACGGCAGAGTGCCATTGTACGGAGGGCAACTGTGATCAAAGACGGGAGCTGAGAAGCCGGAAGGGTGATTCCTCTACTTCCGGGGGTGAGCGGTCTAGCGTACTGCCACCACACTACTTAAGGCTCATGAAACGGACGCGCAGCGGACTGAACTGGCCCTGCTGATGCTCCGATATTTTTAAATTGATCTTTAAACTGGTTTTAGTTGTAGATATTTTCGCTGTTTTACTTGTACGAGATTCTCAATCATTAGCAGGCTTTTTATTTTACGGCTGAATTTGCACAATACTTGGTGGTGCAGCTACCGTTTGATCACGCCCCGGTCCGTCACGGCAGAGTGCCGATTGTACGGAGGGCAACTGTGATCAAAGACGGAGCTGAGAAGCCGGAAGGGTGATTCCTCTACTTCCGGGGGTGAGCGGTCTAGCGTACTGCCACCACACTACTACACTAATTAAGGCTCATGAAACGGACGCGCAGCAGACTGAACTAGCCCTGCTGACGCTCCGATATTTTTAAATTGATCTTAAAACTGGTTTTAGTTGTAGATATTTTCGCTGTTTTACTTGTAGGAGATTCTCAATCATTAACAGGCTTTTTATTTTACGGCTGAATTTGCACAATACCTGGTGGTGCAGCTACCATTTGATCACGCCCCGGTCCGTCACGGCAGAGTGCCGATTGTACGGAGGGCAACTGTGATCAAAGACGGGAGCTGAGAAGCCAGAAGGGTGATTCCTCTACTTCCGGGGGTGAGCGGTCTAGCGTACTGGCACCACACTACTACACTACTTAAGGCTCATGAAACGGACGCGCAGCAGACTGAACTGGCCCTGCTGACGCTCCGATATTTTTAAATTAATCTTTAAACTGGTTTTAGTTGTAGATATTTTCGCTGTTTTACTTGTACGATATTCTCAATCATTAACAGGCTTTTTATTTTACGGCTGAATTTGCACAATACCTGGTGGTGCAGCTACCGTTGGATCATTCCCCGGTCCGTCACGGCAGAGTGCCGATTGTACGGAGGGCAACTGTGATCAAAGACGGGAGCTGAGAAGCCAGAAGGGTGATTCCTCTACTTCCGGGGGTGAGCGGTCTAGCGTACTGCCACCACACTACTACACTACTTAAGGCTCATGAAACGGACGCGCAGCAGACTGAACTGGCCCTGCTGACGCTCCGATATTTTTAAATTAATCTTTAAACTGGTTTTAGTTGTAGATATTTTCGCTGTTTTACTTGTACGATATTCTCAATCATTAACAGGCTTTTTATTTTACGGCTGAATTTGCACAATACCTGGTGGTGCAGCTACCGTTGGATCATTCCCCGGTCCGTCACGGCAGAGTGCCGATTGTACGGAGGGCAACTGTGATCAAAGACGGGAGCTGAGAAGCCGGAAGGGTGATTCCTCTACTTCCGGGGGTGAGCGTTCTAGCGTACTGCCACCACACTACTTAAGGCTCATGAAACGGACGTGCAGCGGACCTGAACTAGCCCTGCTGACACTCCGATATTTTTAAATTGATCTTAAAACTGGTTTTAGTTGTAGATATTTTCGCTGTTTTACTTGTTTTACTTGTACGAGATTCTCAATCATTAACACGCTTTTTATTTTACGGCTGAATTTGCACAATACCTGGTGGTGCAGCTACCGTTTGATCACGCCCCGGTCCGTCACGGCAGAGTGCCATTGTACGGAGGGCAACTGTGATCAAAGACGGGAGCTGAGAAGCCGGAAGGGTGATTCCTCTACTTCCGGGGGTGAGCGGTCTAGCGTACTGCCACCACACTACTTAAGGCTCATGAAACGGACGCGCAGCGGACTGAACTGGCCCTGCTGATGCTCCGATATTTTTAAATTGATCTTTAAACTGGTTTTAGTTGTAGATATTTTCGCTGTTTTACTTGTACGAGATTCTCAATCATTAGCAGGCTTTTTATTTTACGGCTGAATTTGCACAATACTTGGTGGTGCAGCTACCGTTTGATCACGCCCCGGT
This sequence comes from Calotriton arnoldi, assembly GCA_963921515.1. Lineage (NCBI taxonomy): Eukaryota > Metazoa > Chordata > Amphibia > Caudata > Salamandridae > Calotriton > Calotriton arnoldi. The sequence continues at coordinate 2,558,310 of CAWUFW010000289.1, forward strand.
CCGTCACGGCAGAGTGCCGATTGTACGGAGGGCAACTGTGATCAAAGACGGGAGCTGAGAAGCCGGAAGGGTGATTCCTCTACTTCCGGGGGTGAGTGGTCTAGCGTACTGCCACCACACTACTACACTAATTAAGGCTCATGAAACGGACGCGCAGCAGACTGAACTAGCCCTGCTGACGCTCCGATATTTTTAAATTGATCTTAAAACTGGTTTTAGTTGTAGATATTTTCGCTGTTTTACTTGTAGGAGATTCTCAATCATTAACAGGCTTTTTATTTTACGGCTGAATTTGCACAATACCTGGTGGTGCAGCTACCATTTGATCACGCCCCGGTCCGTCACGGCAGAGTGCCGATTGTACGGAGGGCAACTGTGATCAAAGACGGGAGCTGAGAAGCCGGAAGGGTGATTCCTCTACTTCCGGGGGTGAGCGGTCTAGCGTACTGGCACCACACGACTTAAGGCTCATGAAACGGACGCGCAGCAGACTGAACTGGCCCTGCTGACGCTCCGATATTTTTAAATTAATCTTTAAACTGGTTTTAGTTGTAGATATTTTCGCTGTTTTACTTGTACAATATTCTCAATCATTAACAGGCTTTTTATTTTACGGCTGAATTTGCACAATACCTGGTGGTGCAGCTACCGTTGGATCATTCCCCGGTCCGTCACGGCAGAGTGCCGATTGTACGGAGGGCAACTGTGATCAAAGACGGGAGCTGAGAAGCTGGAAGGGTGATTCCTCTACTTCCGGGGGTGAGCGTTCTAGCGTACTGCCACCACACTACTTAAGGCTCATGAAACGGACGTGCAGCGGACCTGAACTAGCCCTGCTGACACTCCGATATTTTTAAATTGATCTTAAAACTGGTTTTAGTTGTAGATATTTTAGCTGTTTTACTTGTTTTACTTGTACGAGATTCTCAATAATTAACAGGCTTTTTAATTTACGGCTGAATTTGCACAATACCTGGTGGTGCAGCTACCGTTTGATCACGCCCCGGTCCGTCACGGCAGAGTGCCGATTGTACGGAGGGCAACTGTGATCAAAGACGGGAGCTGAGAAGCCGGAAGGGTGATTCCTCTACTTCCGGGGGTGAGCGGTCTAGCGTACTGCCACCACACTACTTAAGGTTCATGAAACGGACGCGCAGCGGACTGAACTAGCCCTGCTGACGCTCCGATATTTTTAAATTGATCTTTAAACTGGTTTTAGTTGTAGATATTTTCGCTGTTTTACTTGTTTTACTTGTACGAGATTCTCAATAATTAACAGGCTTTTTATTTTACGGCTGAATTTGCACAATACCTGGTGGTGCAGCTACCGTTTGATCACGCCCCGGTCCGTCACGGCAGAGTGCCGATTGTACGGAGGGCAACTGTGATCAAAGACGGGAGCTGAGAAGCCGGAAGGGTGATTCCTCTACTTCCGGGGGTGAGCGGTCTAGCGTACTGCCACCAGACTACTTAAGGTTCATGAAACGGACGCGCAGCGGACTGAACTAGCCCTGCTGACGCTCCGATATTTTTAAATTGATCTTAAAACTGGTTTTAGTTGTAGATATTTTAGCTGTTTTACTTGTTTTACTTGTTTTACTTGTACGAGATTCTCAATAATTAACAGGCTTTTTAATTTACGGCTGAATTTGCACAATACCTGGTGGTGCAGCTACCGTTTGATCACGCCCCGGTCCGTCACGGCAGAGTGCCGATTGTACGGAGGGCAACTGTGATCAAAGACGGAGCTGAGAAGCCGGAAGGGTGATTCCTCTACTTCCGGGGGTGAGCGGTCTAGCGTACTGGCACCACACGACTTAAGGCTCATGAAACGGACGCGCAGCAGACTGAACTGGCCCTGCTGACGCTCCGATATTTTTAAATTAATCTTTAAACTGGTTTTAGTTGTAGATATTTTCGCTGTTTTACTTGTACAATATTCTCAATCATTAACAGGCTTTTTATTTTACGGCTGAATTTGCACAATACCTGGTGGTGCAGCTACCGTTGGATCATTCCCCGGTCCGTCACGGCAGAGTGCCGATTGTACGGAGGGCAACTGTGATCAAAGACGGGAGCTGAGAAGCTGGAAGGGTGATTCCTCTACTTCCGGGGGTGAGCGTTCTAGCGTACTGCCACCACACTACTTAAGGCTCATGAAACGGACGTGCAGCGGACCTGAACTAGCCCTGCTGACACTCCGATATTTTTAAATTGATCTTAAAACTGGTTTTAGTTGTAGATATTTTAGCTGTTTTACTTGTTTTACCTGTTTTACTTGTACGAGATTCTCAATAATTAACAGGCTTTTTAATTTACGGCTGAATTTGCACAATACCTGGTGGTGCAGCTACCGTTTGATCACGCCCCGGTCCGTCACGGCAGAGTGCCGATTGTACGGAGGGCAACTGTGATCAAAGACGGGAGCTGAGAAGCCGGAAGGGTGATTCCTCTACTTCCGGGGGTGAGCGGTCTAGCGTACTGCCACCACACTACTTAAGGTTCATGAAACGGACGCGCAGCGGACTGAACTAGCCCTGCTGACGCTCCGATATTTTTAAATTGATCTTTAAACTGGTTTTAGTTGTAGATATTTTCGCTGTTTTACTTGTTTTACTTGTACGAGATTCTCAATAATTAACAGGCTTTTTATTTTACGGCTGAATTTGCACAATACCTGGTGGTGCAGCTACCGTTTGATCACGCCCCGGTCCGTCACGGCAGAGTGCCGATTGTACGGAGGGCAACTGTGATCAAAGACGGGAGCTGAGAAGCCGGAAGGGTGATTCCTCTACTTCCGGGGGTGAGCGGTCTAGCGTACTGCCACCACACTACTTAAGGTTCATGAAACGGACGCGCAGCGGACTGAACTAGCCCTGCTGACGCTCCGAAATTTTTAAATTGATCTTAAAACTGGTTTTAGTTGTAGATATTTTCGCTGTTTTACTTGTTTTACTTGTACGAGATTCTCAATCATTAACACGCTTTTTATTTTACGGCTGAATTTGCACAATACCTGGTGGTGCAGCTACCGTTTGATCACGCCCCGGTCCGTCACGGCAGAGTGCCGATTGTACGGAGGGCAACTGTGATCAAAGACGGGAGCTGAGAAGCCGGAAGGGTGATTCCTCTACTTCCGGGGGTGAGCGGTCTAGCGTACTGCCAACACACTACTACACTACTTAAGGCTCATGAAACGGACGCGCAGCAGACTGAACTAGCCCTGCTGACGCTCCGATATTTTTAAATTGATCTTAAAACTGGTTTTAGTTGTAGATATTTTCGCTGTTTTACTTGTAGGAGATTCTCAATCATTAACAGGCTTTTTATTTTACGGCTGAATTTGCACAATACCTGGTGGTGCAGCTACCATTTGATCACGCCCCGGTCCGTCACGGCAGAGTGCCGATTGTACGGAGGGCAACTGTGATCAAAGACGGGAGCTGAGAAGCCGGAAGGGTGATTCCTCTACTTCCGGGGGTGAGCGGTCTAGCGTACTGGCACCACACGACTTAAGGCTCATGAAACGGACGCGCAGCAGACTGAACTGGCCCTGCTGACGCTCCGATATTTTTAAATTAATCTTTAAACTGGTTTTAGTTGTAGATATTTTCGCTGTTTTACTTGTACAATATTCTCAATCATTAACAGGCTTTTTATTTTACGGCTGAATTTGCACAATACCTGGTGGTGCAGCTACCGTTGGATCATTCCCCGGTCCGTCACGGCAGAGTGCCGATTGTACGGAGGGCAACTGTGATCAAAGACGGGAGCTGAGAAGCTGGAAGGGTGATTCCTCTACTTCCGGGGGTGAGCGTTCTAGCGTACTGCCACCACACTACTTAAGGCTCATGAAACGGACGTGCAGCGGACCTGAACTAGCCCTGCTGACACTCCGATATTTTTAAATTGATCTTAAAACTGGTTTTAGTTGTAGATATTTTAGCTGTTTTACTTGTTTTACTTGTTTTACTTGTACGAGATTCTCAATAATTAACAGGCTTTTTAATTTACGGCTGAATTTGCACAATACCTGGTGGTGCAGCTACCGTTTGATCACGCCCCGGTCCGTCACGGCAGAGTGCCGATTGTACGGAGGGCAACTGTGATCAAAGACGGGAGCTGAGAAGCCGGAAGGGTGATTCCTCTACTTCCGGGGGTGAGCGGTCTAGCGTACTGCCACCACACTACTTAAGGTTCATGAAACGGACGCGCAGCGGACTGAACTAGCCCTGCTGACGCTCCGATATTTTTAAATTGATCTTTAAACTGGTTTTAGTTGTAGATATTTTCGCTGTTTTACTTGTTTTACTTGTACGAGATTCTCAATAATTAACAGGCTTTTTATTTTACGGCTGAATTTGCACAATACCTGGTGGTGCAGCTACCGTTTGATCACGCCCCGGTCCGTCACGGCAGAGTGCCGATTGTACGGAGGGCAACTGTGATCAAAGACGGGAGCTGAGAAGCCGGAAGGGTGATTCCTCTACTTCCGGGGGTGAGCGGTCTAGCGTACTGCCACCACACTACTTAAGGTTCATGAAACGGACGCGCAGCGGACTGAACTAGCCCTGCTGACGCTCCGAAATTTTTAAATTGATCTTAAAACTGGTTTTAGTTGTAGATATTTTCGCTGTTTTACTTGTTTTACTTGTACGAGATTCTCAATCATTAACACGCTTTTTATTTTACGGCTGAATTTGCACAATACCTGGTGGTGCAGCTACCGTTTGATCACGCCCCGGTCCGTCACGGCAGAGTGCCGATTGTACGGAGGGCAACTGTGATCAAAGACGGGAGCTGAGAAGCTGGAAGGGTGATTCCTCTACTTCCGGGGGTGAGCGGTCTAGCGTACTGCCACCACACTACTTAAGGCTCATGAAACGGACGTGCAGCGGACTGAACTAGCCCTGCTGACACTCCGATATTTTTAAATTGATCTTAAAACTGGTTTTAGTTGTAGATATTTTCGCTGTTTTACTTGTTTTACTTGTAAGAGATTCTCAATCATTAACACGCTTTTTATTTTACGGCTGAATTTGCACAATACCTGGTGGTGCAGCTACCGTTTGATCACGCCCCGGTCCGTCACGGCAGAGTGCCGATTGTACGGAGGGCAACTGTGATCAAAGACGGGAGCTGAGAAGCTGGAAGGGTGATTCCTCTACTTCCGGGGGTGAGCGGTCTAGCGTACTGCCACCACACTACTTAAGGCTTATGAAACGGACGCACAGCGGACTGAACTGGCCCTGCTGACGCTCCGATATTTTTAAATTGATCTTAAAACTGGTTTTAGTTGTTGATATTTTCGCTGTTTTACTTGTTTTACTTGTACGAGATTCTCAATCATTAACAGGCTTTTTATTTTACGGCTGAATTTGCACAATACCTGGTGGTGCAGCTACCGTTTGATCACGCCCCGGTCCGTCACGGCAGAGTGCCGATTGTACGGAGGGCAACTGTGATCATAGACGGGAGCTGAGAAGCCGGAAGGGTGATTCCTCTACTTCCGGGGGTGAGCGGTCTAGCGTACTGCCACCACACTACTTAAGGCTCATGAAACGGACGTGCAGCGGACTGAACTAGCCCTGCTGACACTCCGATATTTTTAAATTGATCTTAAAACTGGTTTTAGTTGTAGATATTTTCGCTGTTTTACTTGTACGATATTCTCAATTATTAACAGGCTTTTTATTTTACGGCTGAATTTGCACAATACCTGGTGGTGCAGCTACCGTTTGATCACGCCCCGGTCCGTCACGGCAGAGTGCCGATTGTACGGAGGGCAACTGTGATCAAAGACGGGAGCTGAGAAGCTGGAAGGGTGATTCCTCTACTTCCGGGGGTGAGCGGTCTAGCGTACTGCCACCACACTACTTAAGGCTTATGAAACGGACGCACAGCGGACTGAACTGGCCCTGCTGACGCTCCGATATTTTTAAATTGATCTTAAAACTGGTTTTAGTTGTTGATATTTTCGCTGTTTTACTTGTTTTACTTGTACGAGATTCTCAATCATTAACAGGCTTTTTATTTTACGGCTGAATTTGCACAATACCTGGTGGTGCAGCTACCGTTTGATCACGCCCCGGTCCGTCACGGCAGAGTGCCGATTGTACGGAGGGCAACTGTGATCATAGACGGGAGCTGAGAAGCCGGAAGGGTGATTCCTCTACTTCCGGGGGTGAGCGGTCTAGCGTACTGCCACCACACTACTTAAGGCTCATGAAACGGACGTGCAGCGGACTGAACTAGCCCTGCTGACACTCCGATATTTTTAAATTGATCTTAAAACTGGTTTTAGTTGTAGATATTTTCGCTGTTTTACTTGTACGATATTCTCAATTAACAACAGGCTTTTTATTTTACGGCTGAATTTGCACAATACCTGGTGGTGCAGCTACCGTTTGATCACGCCCCGGTCCGTCACTGCAGAGTGCCGATTGTACGGAGGGCAACTGTGATCAAAGACGGGAGCTGAGAAGCCGGAAGGGTGATTCCTCTAATTCCGGGGGTGAGCGGTCTAGCGTACTGCCACCACACTACTTAAGGCTCATGAAACGGACGTGCAGCGGACTGAACTAGCCCTGCTGACGCTCCGAAATTTTTAAATTGATCTTAAAACTGGTTTTAGTTGTAGATATTTTCGCTGTTTTACTTGTTTTACTTGTACGAGATTCTCAATCATTAACACGCTTTTTATTTTACGGCTGAATTTGCACAATACCTGGTGGTGCAGCTACCGTTTGATCACGCCCCGGTCCGTCACGGCAGAGTGCCATTGTACGGAGGGCAACTGTGATCAAAGACGGGAGCTGAGAAGCCGGAAGGGTGATTCCTCTACTTCCGGGGGTGAGCGGTCTAGCGTACTGCCACCACACTACTTAAGGCTCATGAAACGGACGCGCAGCGGACTGAACTGGCCCTGCTGATGCTCCGATATTTTTAAATTGATCTTTAAACTGGTTTTAGTTGTAGATATTTTCGCTGTTTTACTTGTACGAGATTCTCAATCATTAGCAGGCTTTTTATTTTACGGCTGAATTTGCACAATACTTGTTGGTGCAGCTACCGTTTGATCACGCCCCGGTCCGTCACGGCAGAGTGCCGATTGTACGGAGGGCAACTGTGATCAAAGACGGGAGCTGAGAAGCCGGAAGGGTGATTCCTCTACTTCCGGGGGTGAGCGGTCTAGCGTACTGCCACCACACAACTACACTACTTAAGGCTCATGAAACGGACGCGCTGCAGACTGAACTAGCCCTGCTGACGCTCCGATATTTTTAAATTGATCTTAAAACTGGTTTTAGTTGTAGATATTTTCGCTGTTTTACTTGTAGGAGATTCTCAATCATTAACAGGCTTTTTATTTTACGGCTGAATTTGCACAATACCTGGTGGTGCAGCTACCATTTGATCACGCCCCGGTCCGTCACGGCAGAGTGCCGATTGTACGGAGGGCAACTGTGATCAAAGACGGGAGCTGAGAAGCCAGAAGGGTGATTCCTCTACTTCCGGGGGTGAGCGGTCTAGCGTACTGGCACCACACGACTTAAGGCTCATGAAACGGACGCGCAGCAGACTGAACTGGCCCTGCTGACGCTCCGATATTTTTAAATTAATCTTTAAACTGGTTTTAGTTGTAGATATTTTCGCTGTTTTACTTGTACGATATTCTCAATCATTAACAGGCTTTTTATTTTACGGCTGAATTTGCACAATACCTGGTGGTGCAGCTACCGTTGGATCATTCCCCGGTCCGTCACGGCAGAGTGCCGATTGTACGGAGGGCAACTGTGATCAAAGACGGGAGCTGAGAAGCCGGAAGGGTGATTCCTCTACTTCCGGGGGTGAGCGTTCTAGCGTACTGCCACCACACTACTTAAGGCTCATGAAACGGACGTGCAACGGACCTGAACTAGCCCTGCTGACACTCCGATATTTTTAAATTGATCTTAAAACTGGTTTTAGTTGTAGATATTTTCGCTGTTTTACTTGTACGAGATTCTCAATAATTAACAGGCTTTTTAATTTACGGCTGAATTTGCACAATACCTGGTGGTGCAGCTACCGTTTGATCACGCCCCGGTCCGTCACGGCAGAGTGCCGATTGTACGGAGGGCAACTGTGATCAAAGACGGGAGCTGAGAAGCCGGAAGGGTGATTCCTCTACTTCCGGGGGTGAGCGGTCTAGCGTACTGCCACCACACTACTTAAGGTTCATGAAACGGACGCGCAGCGGACTGAACTAGCCCTGCTGACGCTCCGATATTTTTAAATTGATCTTAAAACTGGTTTTAGTTGTAGATATTTATCCTGTTTTACTTGTTTTACTTGTACGAGATTCTCAATCATTAACACGCTTTTTATTTTACGGCTGAATTTGCACAATACCTGGTGGTGCAGCTACCGTTTGATCACGCCCCGGTCCGTCACGGCAGAGTGCCGATTGTACGGAGGGCAACTGTGATCAAAGACGGGAGCTGAGAAGCTGGAAGGGTGATTCCTCTACTTCCGGGGGTGAGCGGTCTAGCGTATTGCCACCACACTACTTAAGGCTCATGAAACGGACGTGCAGCGGACTGAACTAGCCCTGCTGACACTCCGATATTTTTAAATTGATCTTAAAACTGGTTTTAGTTGTAGATATTTTCGCTGTTTTACTTGTTTTACTTGTAAGAGATTCTCAATCATTAACACGCTTTTTATTTTACGGCTGAATTTGCACAATACCTGGTGGTGCAGCTACCGTTTGATCACGCCCCGGTCCGTCACGGCAGAGTGCCGATTGTACGGAGGGCAACTGTGATCAAAGACGGGAGCTGAGAAGCTGGAAGGGTGATTCCTCTACTTCCGGGGGTGAGCGGTCTAGCGTACTGCCACCACACTACTTAAGGCTTATGAAACGGACGCACAGCGGACTGAACTGGCCCTGCTGACGCTCCGATATTTTTAAATTGATCTTAAAACTGGTTTTAGTTGTTGATATTTTCGCTGTTTTACTTGTTTTACTTGTACGAGATTCTCAATCATTAACAGGCTTTTTATTTTACGGCTGAATTTGCACAATACCTGGTGGTGCAGCTACCGTTTGATCACGCCCCGGTCCGTCACGGCAGAGTGCCGATTGTACGGAGGGCAACTGTGATCATAGACGGGAGCTGAGAAGCCGGAAGGGTGATTCCTCTACTTCCGGGGGTGAGCGGTCTAGCGTACTGCCACCACACTACTTAAGGCTCATGAAACGGACGTGCAGCGGACTGAACTAGCCCTGCTGACACTCCGATATTTTTAAATTGATCTTAAAACTGGTTTTAGTTGTAGATATTTTCGCTGTTTTACTTGTACGATATTCTCAATTATTAACAGGCTTTTTATTTTACGGCTGAATTTGCACAATACCTGGTGGTGCAGCTACCGTTTGATCACGCCCCGGTCCGTCACGGCAGAGTGCCGATTGTACGGAGGGCAACTGTGATCAAAGACGGGAGCTGAGAAGCTGGAAGGGTGATTCCTCTACTTCCGGGGGTGAGCGGTCTAGCGTACTGCCACCACACTACTTAAGGCTTATGAAACGGACGCACAGCGGACTGAACTGGCCCTGCTGACGCTCCGATATTTTTAAATTGATCTTAAAACTGGTTTTAGTTGTTGATATTTTCGCTGTTTTACTTGTTTTACTTGTACGAGATTCTCAATCATTAACAGGCTTTTTATTTTACGGCTGAATTTGCACAATACCTGGTGGTGCAGCTACCGCTTGATCACGCCCCGGTCCGTCACGGCAGAGTGCCGATTGTACGGAGGGCAACTGTGATCATAGACGGGAGCTGAGAAGCCGGAAGGGTGATTCCTCTACTTCCGGGGGTGAGCGGTCTAGCGTACTGCCACCACACTACTTAAGGCTCATGAAACGGACGTGCAGCGGACTGAACTAGCCCTGCTGACACTCCGATATTTTTAAATTGATCTTAAAACTGGTTTTAGTTGTAGATATTTTCGCTGTTTTACTTGTACGATATTCTCAATTATTAACAGGCTTTTTATTTTACGGCTGAATTTGCACAATACCTGGTGGTGCAGCTACCGTTTGATCACGCCCCGGTCCGTCACTGCAGAGTGCCGATTGTACGGAGGGCAACTGTGATCAAAGACGGGAGCTGAGAAGCCGGAAGGGTGATTCCTCTAATTCCGGGGTGAGCGGTCTAGCGTACTGCCACCACACTACTTAAGGCTCATGAAACGGACGCGCAGCGGACTGAACTAGCCCTGCTGACGCTCCGAAATTTTTAAATTAATCTTAAAACTGGTTTTAGTTGTAGATATTTTCGCTGTTTTACTTGTTTTACTTGTACGAGATTCTCAATCATTAACACGCTTTTTATTTTACGGCTGAATTTGCACAATACCTGGTGGTGCAGCTACCGTTTGATCACGCCCCGGTCCGTCACGGCAGAGTGCCATTGTACGGAGGGCAACTGTGATCAAAGACGGGAGCTGAGAAGCCGGAAGGGTGATTCCTCTACTTCCGGGGGTGAGCGGTCTAGCGTACTGCCACCACACTACTTAAGGCTCATGAAACGGACGCGCAGCGGACTGAACTGGCCCTGCTGATGCTCCGATATTTTTAAATTGATCTTTAAACTGGTTTTAGTTGTAGATATTTTCGCTGTTTTACTTGTACGAGATTCTCAATCATTAGCAGGCTTTTTATTTTACGGCTGAATTTGCACAATACTTGGTGGTGCAGCTACCGTTTGATCACGCCCCGGTCCGTCACGGCAGAGTGCCGATTGTACGGAGGGCAACTGTGATCAAAGACGGGAGCTGAGAAGCCGGAAGGGTGATTCCTCTACTTCCGGGGGTGAGCGGTCTAGCGTACTGCCACCACACTACTACACTACTTAAGGCTCATGAAACGGACGCGCTGCAGACTGAACTAGCCCTGCTGACGCTCCGATATTTTTAAATTGATCTTAAAACTGGTTTTAGTTGTAGATATTTTCGCTGTTTTACTTGTTTTACTTGTAGGAGATTCTCAATCATTAACAGGCTTTTTATTTTACGGCTGAATTTGCACAATACCTGGTGGTGCAGCTACCGTTTGATCACGCCCCGGTCCGTCACGGCAGAGTGCCGATTGTACGGAGGGCAACTGTGATCAAAGACGGGAGCTGAGAAGCCGGAAGGGTGATTCCTCTACTTCCGGGGGTGAGCGGTCTAGCGTACTGGCCACCACACTACTTAAGGCTCATGAAACGGACGCGCAGCAGACTGAACTGGCCCTGCTGACGCTCCGATATTTTTAAATTGATCTTAAAACTTGTTTTAGTTGTAGATATTTTCGCTGTTTTACTTGTTCGAGATTCTCAATCATGAACAGGCTTTTTATTTTACGGCTGAATTTGCACAATACCTGGTGGTGCAGCTACCGTTTGATCACGCCCCGGTCCGTCACGGCAGAGTGCCGATTGTACGGAGGGCAACTGTGATCAAAGACGGGAGCTGAGAAGCCGGAAGGGTGATTCCTCTACTTCCGGGGGTGAGCGGTCTAGCGTACTGCCACCACACTACTTAAGGCTCATGAAACGGACGTGCAGCGGACTGAACTAGCCCTGCTGACACTCCGATATTTTTAAATTGATCTTAAAACTGGTTTTAGTTGTAGATATTTTCGCTGTTTTACTTGTACGATATTCTCAATCATTAACAGGCTTTTTATTTTACGGCTGAATTTGCACAATACCTGGTGGTGCAGCTACCGTTTGATCACGCCCCGGTCCGTCACGGCAGAGTGCCGATTGTACGGAGGGCAACTGTGATCAAAGACGGGAGCTGAGAAGCTGGAAGGGTGATTCCTCTACTTCCGGGGGTGAGCGGTCTAGCGTACTGCCACCACACTACTTAAGGCTCATGAAACGGACGCACAGCGGACTGAACTAGCCCTGCTGACGCTCCGATATTTTTAAATTGATCTTAAAACTGGTTTTAGTTGTTGATATTTTCGCTGTTTTACTTGTTTTACTTGTACGAGATTCTCAATCATTAACAGGCTTTTTATTTTACGGCTGAATTTGCACAATACCTGGTGGTGCAGCTACCGTTTGATCACGCCCCGGTCCGTCACGGCAGAGTGCCGATTGTACGGAGGGCAACTGTGATCATAGACGGGAGCTGAGAAGCCGGAAGGGTGATTCCTCTACTTCCGGGGGTGAGCGGTCTAGCGTACTGCCACCACACTACTTAAGGCTCATGAAACGGACGTGCAGCGGACTGAACTAGCCCTGCTGACACTCCGATATTTTTAAATTGATCTTAAAACTGGTTTTAGTTGTAGATATTTTCGCTGTTTTACTTGTACGATATTCTCAATTATTAACAGGCTTTTTATTTTACGGCTGAATTTGCACAATACCTGGTGGTGCAGCTACCGTTTGATCACGCCCCGGTCCGTCACTGCAGAGTGCCGATTGTACGGAGGGCAACTGTGATCAAAGACGGGAGCTGAGAAGCCGGAAGGGTGATTCCTCTACTTCCGGCGGTGAGCGGTCTAGCGTACTGCCACCACACTACTTAAGGCTCATGAAACGGACGCGCAGCGGACTGAACTAGCCCTGCTGACGCTCCGAAATTTTTAAATTAATCTTAAAACTGGTTTTAGTTGTAGATATTTTCGCTGTTTTACTTGTTTTACTTGTACGAGATTCTCAATCATTAACACGCTTTTTATTTTACGGCTGAATTTGCACAATACCTGGTGGTGCAGCTACCGTTTGATCACGCCCCGGTACGTCACGGCAGAGTGCCGATTGTAAAGAGGGCAACTGTGATCAAAGACGGGAGCTGAGAAGCCGTAAGGGTGATTCCTCTACTTCCGGGGGTGAGCGGTCTAGCGTACTGCCACCACACTACTTAAGGCTCATGAAACGGACGCGCAGCGGACTGAACTGGCCCTGCTGATGCTCCGATATTTTTAAATTGATCTTTAAACTGGTTTTAGTTGTAGATATTTTCGCTGTTTTACTTGTATGAGATTCTCAATCATTAGCAGGCTTTTTATTTTACGGCTGAATTTGCACAATACCTGGTGGTGCAGCTACCGTTTGATCACGCCCCGGTCCGTCACGGCAGAGTGCCGATTGTACGGAGGGCAACTGTGATCAAAGACGGGAGCTGAGAAGCCGGAAGGGTGATTCCTCTACTTCCGGGGGTGAGCGGTCTAGCGTACTGCCACCACACTACTACAGTACTTAAGGCTCATGAAACGGACGCGCAGCAGACTGAACTAGCCCTGCTGACGCTCCGATATTTTTAAATTGATCTTAAAACTGGTTTTAGTTGTAGATATTTTCGCTGTTTTACTTGTACGGAGATTCTCAATCATTAACAGGCTTTTTATTTTACGGCTGAATTTGCACAATACCTGGTGGTGCAGCTACCATTTGATCACGCCCCGGTCCGTCACGGCAGAGTGCCGATTGTACGGAGGGCAACTGTGATCAAAGACGGGAGCTGAGAAGCCGGAAGGGTGATTCCTCTACTTCCGGGGGTGAGCGGTCTAGCGTACTGGCACCACACTACTACACTACTTAAGGCTCATGAAACGGACGCGCAGCAGACTGAACTGGCCCTGCTGACGCTCCGATATTTTTAAATTAATCTTTAAACTGGTTTTAGTTGTAGATATTTTCGCTGTTTTACTTGTACGATATTCTCAATCATTAACAGGCTTTTTATTTTACGGCTGAATTTGCACAATACCTGGTGGTGCAGCTACCGTTGGATCATTCCCCGGTCCGTCACGGCAGAGTGCCGATTGTACGGAGGGCAACTGTGATCAAAGACGGGAGCTGAGAAGCCAGAAGGGTGATTCCTCTACTTCCGGGGGTGAGCGGTCTAGCGTACTGCCACCACACTACTACACTACTTAAGGCTCATGAAACGGACGCGCAGCAGACTGAACTAGCCCTGCTGACGCTCCGATATTTTTAAATTAATCTTTAAACTGGTTTTAGTTGTAGATATTTTCGCTGTTTTACTTGTACGATATTCTCAATCATTAACAGGCTTTTTATTTTACGGCTGAATTTGCACAATACCTGGTGGTGCAGCTACCGTTTGATCACGCCCCGGTCCGTCACGGCAGAGTGCCGATTGTACGGAGGGCAACTGTGATCAAAGACGGGAGCTGAGAAGCCGGAAGGGTGATTCCTCTACTTCCGGGGGTGAGCGGTCTAGCGTACTGCCACCACACTACTTAAGGCTCATGAAACGGACGTGCAGCGGACCTGAACTAGCCCTGCTGACACTCCGATATTTTTAAATTGATCTTAAAACTGGTTTTAGTTGTAGATATTTTCGCTGTTTTACTTGTTTTACTTGTACGAGATTCTCAATCATTAACACGCTTTTTATTTTACGGCTGAATTTGCACAATACCTGGTGGTGCAGCTACCGTTTGATCACGCCCGGTCCGTCACGGCAGAGTGCCGATTGTACGGAGGGCAACTGTGATCAAAGACGGGAGCTGAGAAGCCGGAAGGGTGATTCCTCTACTTCCGGGGGTGAGCGGTCTAGCGTACTGCCACCACACTACTTAAGGCTCATGAAACGGACGCGCAGCGGACTGAACTGGCCCTGCTGATGCTCCGATATTTTTAAATTGATCTTTAAACTGGTTTTAGTTGTAGATATTTTCGCTGTTTTACTTGTACGAGATTCTCAATCATTAGCAGGCTTTTTATTTTACGGCTGAATTTGCACAATACTTGGTGGTGCAGCTACCGTTTGATCACGCCCCGGTCCGTCACGGCAGAGTGCCGATTGTACGGAGGGCAACTGTGATCAAAGACGGGAGCTGAGAAGCCGGAAGGGTGATTCCTCTACTTCCGGGGGTGAGTGGTCTAGCGTACTGCCACCACACTACTACACTAATTAAGGCTCATGAAACGGACGCGCAGCAGACTGAACTAGCCCTGCTGACGCTCCGATATTTTTAAATTGATCTTAAAACTGGTTTTAGTTGTAGATATTTTCGCTGTTTTACTTGTAGGAGATTCTCAATCATTAACAGGCTTTTTATTTTACGGCTGAATTTGCACAATACCTGGTGGTGCAGCTACCATTTGATCACGCCCCGGTCCGTCACGGCAGAGTGCCGATTGTACGGAGGGCAACTGTGATCAAAGACGGGAGCTGAGAAGCCGGAAGGGTGATTCCTCTACTTCCGGGGGTGAGCGGTCTAGCGTACTGGCACCACACGACTTAAGGCTCATGAAACGGACGCGCAGCAGACTGAACTGGCCCTGCTGACGCTCCGATATTTTTAAATTAATCTTTAAACTGGTTTTAGTTGTAGATATTTTCGCTGTTTTACTTGTACGATATTCTCAATCATTAACAGGCTTTTTATTTTACGGCTGAATTTGCACAATACCTGGTGGTGCAGCTACCGTTGGATCATTCCCCGGTCCGTCACGGCAGAGTGCCGATTGTACGGAGGGCAACTGTGATCAAAGACGGGAGCTGAGAAGCCGGAAGGGTGATTCCTCTACTTCCGGGGGTGAGCGTTCTAGCGTACTGCCACCACACTACTTAAGGCTCATGAAACGGACGTGCAGCGGACCTGAACTAGCCCTGCTGACACTCCGATATTTTTAAATTGATCTTAAAACTGGTTTTAGTTGTAGATATTTTCGCTGTTTTACTTGTTTTACTTGTACGAGATTCTCAATAATTAACAGGCTTTTTAATTTACGGCTGAATTTGCACAATACCTGGTGGTGCAGCTACCGTTTGATCACGCCCCGGTCCGTCACGGCAGAGTGCCGATTGTACGGAGGGCAACTGTGATCAAAGACGGGAGCTGAGAAGCCGGAAGGGTGATTCCTCTACTTCCGGGGGTGAGCGGTCTAGCGTACTGCCACCACACTACTTAAGGTTCATGAAACGGACGCGCAGCGGACTGAACTAGCCCTGCTGACGCTCCGATATTTTTAAATTGATCTTTAAACTGGTTTTAGTTGTAGATATTTTCGCTGTTTTACTTGTTTTACTTGTACGAGATTCTCAATAATTAACAGGCTTTTTATTTTACGGCTGAATTTGCACAATACCTGGTGGTGCAGCTACCGTTTGATCACGCCCCGGTCCGTCACGGCAGAGTGCCGATTGTACGGAGGGCAACTGTGATCAAAGACGGGAGCTGAGAAGCCGGAAGGGTGATTCCTCTACTTCCGGGGGTGAGCGGTCTAGCGTACTGCCACCACACTACTTAAGGTTCATGAAACGGACGCGCAGCGGACTGAACTAGCCCTGCTGACGCTCCGATATTTTTAAATTGATCTTAAAACTGGTTTTAGTTGTAGATATTTATCCTGTTTTACTTGTTTTACTTGTACGAGATTCTCAATCATTAACACGCTTTTTATTTTACGGCTGAATTTGCACAATACCTGGTGGTGCAGCTACCGTTTGATCACGCCCCGGTCCGTCACGGCAGAGTGCCGATTGTACGGAGGGCAACTGTGATCAAAGACGGGAGCTGAGAAGCTGGAAGGGTGATTCCTCTACTTCCGGGGGTGAGCGGTCTAGCGTACTGCCACCACACTACTTAAGGCTCATGAAACGGACGTGCAGCGGACTGAACTAGCCCTGCTGACACTCCGATATTTTTAAATTGATCTTAAAACTGGTTTTAGTTGTAGATATTTTCGCTGTTTTACTTGTAAGAGATTCTCAATCATTAACACGCTTTTTATTTTACGGCTGAATTTGCACAATACCTGGTGGTGCAGCTACCGTTTGATCACGCCCCGGTCCGTCACGGCAGAGTGCCGATTGTACGGAGGGCAACTGTGATCAAAGACGGGAGCTGAGAAGCTGGAAGGGTGATTCCTCTACTTCCGGGGGTGAGCGGTCTAGCGTACTGCCACCACACTACTTAAGGCTTATGAAACGGACGCACAGCGGACTGAACTGGCCCTGCTGACGCTCCGATATTTTTAAATTGATCTTAAAACTGGTTTTAGTTGTTGATATTTTCGCTGTTTTACTTGTTTTACTTGTACGAGATTCTCAATCATTAACAGGCTTTTTATTTTACGGCTGAATTTGCACAATACCTGGTGGTGCAGCTACCGTTTGATCACGCCCCGGTCCGTCACGGCAGAGTGCCGATTGTACGGAGGGCAACTGTGATCATAGACGGGAGCTGAGAAGCCGGAAGGGTGATTCCTCTACTTCCAGGGGTGAGCGGTCTAGCGTACTGCCACCACACTACTTAAGGCTCATGAAACGGACGTGCAGCGGACTGAACTAGCCCTGCTGACACTCCGATATTTTTAAATTGATCTTAAAACTGGTTTTAGTTGTAGATATTTTCGCTGTTTTACTTGTACGATATTCTCAATTATTAACAGGCTTTTTATTTTACGGCTGAATTTGCACAATACCTGGTGGTGCAGCTACCGCTTGATCACGCCCCGGTCCGTCACGGCAGAGTGCCGATTGTACGGAGGGCAACTGTGATCAAAGACGGGAGCTGAGAAGCCGGAAGGGTGATTCCTCTACTTCCGGGGTGAGCGGTCTAGCGTACTGCCACCACACTACTTAAGGCTCATGAAACGGACGTGCAGCGGACTGAACTAGCCCTGCTGACGCTCCGAAATTTTTAAATTGATCTTAAAACTGGTTTTAGTTGTAGATATTTTCGCTGTTTTACTTGTTTTACTTGTACGAGATTCTCAATCATTAACAGGCTTTTTATTTTACGGCTGAATTTGCACAATACCTGGTGGTGCAGCTACCGTTTGATCACGCCCCGGTCCGTCACGGCAGAGTGCCGATTGTACGGAGGGCAACTGTGATCAAAGACGGGAGCTGAGAAGCCGGAAGGGTGATTCCTCTACTTCCGGGGGTGAGCGGTCTAGCGTACTGCCACCACACTACTTAAGGCTCATGAAACGGACGCACAGCGGACTGAACTAGCCCTGCTGATGCTCCGATATTTTTAAATTGATCTTAAAACTGGTTTTAGTTGTAGATATTTTCGCTGTTTTACTTGTACGAGATTCTCAATCATTAACAGGCTTTTTATTTTACGGCTGAATTTGCACAATACTTGGTGGTGCAGCTACCGTTTGATCACGCCCCGGTCCGTCACGGCAGAGTGCCGATTGTACGGAGGGCAACTGTGATCAAAGACGGGAGCTGAGAAGCCGGAAGGGTGATTCCTCTACTTCCGGGGGTGAGCGGTCTAGCGTACTGCCACCACACTACTACACTACTTAAGGCTCATGAAACGGACGCGCAGCAGACTGAACTAGCCCTGCTGACGCTCCGATATTTTTAAATTGATCTTAAAACTGGTTTTAGTTGTAGATATTTTCGCTGTTTTACTTGTAGGAGATTCTCAATCATTAACAGGCTTTTTATTTTACGGCTGAATTTGCACAATACCTGGTGGTGCAGCTACCATTTGATCACGCCCCGGTCCGTCACGGCAGAGTGCCGATTGTACGGAGGGCAACTGTGATCAAAGACGGGAGCTGAGAAGCCAGAAGGGTGATTCCTCTACTTCCGGGGGTGAGCGGTCTAGCGTACTGGCACCACACGACTTAAGGCTCATGAAACGGACGCGCAGCAGACTGAACTGGCCCTGCTGACGCTCCGATATTTTTAAATTGATCTTAAAACTGGTTTTAGTTGTAGATATTTATCCTGTTTTACTTGTTTTACTTGTACGAGATTCTCAATCATTAACACGCTTTTTATTTTACGGCTGAATTTGCACAATACCTGGTGGTGCAGCTACCGTTTGATCACGCCCCGGTCCGTCACGGCAGAGTGCCGATTGTACGGAGGGCAACTGTGATCAAAGACGGGAGCTGAGAAGCCGGAAGGGTGATTCCTCTACTTCCGGGGGTGAGCGGTCTAGCGTACTGCCACCACACTACTTAAGGCTCATGAAACGGACGTGCAGCGGACTGAACTAGCCCTGCTGACACTCCGATATTTTTAAATTGATCTTAAAACTGGTTTTAGTTGTAGATATTTTCGCTGTTTTACTTGTAACGAGATTCTCAATCATTAACACGCTTTTTATTTTACGGCTGAATTTGCACAATACCTGGTGGTGCAGCTACCGTTTGATCACGCCCCGGTCCGTCACGGCAGAGTGCCGATTGTACGGAGGGCAACTGTGATCAAAGACGGGAGCTGAGAAGCTGGAAGGGTGATTCCTCTACTTCCGGGGGTGAGCGGTCTAGCGTACTGCCACCACACTACTTAAGGCTTATGAAACGGACGCACAGCGGACTGAACTGGCCCTGCTGACGCTCCGATATTTTTAAATTGATCTTAAAACTGGTTTTAGTTGTTGATATTTTCGCTGTTTTACTTGTTTTACTTGTACGAGATTCTCAATCATTAACAGGCTTTTTATTTTACGGCTGAATTTGCACAATACCTGGTGGTGCAGCTACCGTTTGATCACGCCCCGGTCCGTCACGGCAGAGTGCCGATTGTACGGAGGGCAACTGTGATCATAGACGGGAGCTGAGAAGCCGGAAGGGTGATTCCTCTACTTCCAGGGGTGAGCGGTCTAGCGTACTGCCACCACACTACTTAAGGCTCATGAAACGGACGTGCAGCGGACTGAACTAGCCCTGCTGACACTCCGATATTTTTAAATTGATCTTAAAACTGGTTTTAGTTGTAGATATTTTCGCTGTTTTACTTGTACGATATTCTCAATTATTAACAGGCTTTTTATTTTACGGCTGAATTTGCACAATACCTGGTGGTGCAGCTACCGCTTGATCACGCCCCGGTCCGTCACGGCAGAGTGCCGATTGTACGGAGGGCAACTGTGATCAAAGACGGGAGCTGAGAAGCCGGAAGGGTGATTCCTCTACTTCCGGGGGTGAGCGGTCTAGCGTACTGCCACCACACTACTTAAGGCTCATGAAACGGACGCGCAGCGGACTGAACTGGCCCTGCTGATGCTCCGATATTTTTAAATTGATCTTTAAACTGGTTTTAGTTGTAGATATTTTCGCTGTTTTACTTGTACGAGATTCTCAATCATTAGCAGGCTTTTTATTTTACGGCTGAATTTGCACAATACTTGGTGGTGCAGCTACCGTTTGATCACGCCCCGGTCCGTCACGGCAGAGTGCCGATTGTACGGAGGGCAACTGTGATCAAAGACGGGAGCTGAGAAGCCGGAAGGGTGATTCCTCTACTTCCGGGGGTGAGCGGTCTAGCGTACTGCCACCACACTACTACACTACTTAAGGCTCATGAAACTGACGCGCAGCAGACTGAACTAGCCCTGCTGACGCTCCGATATTTTTAAATTGATCTTAAAACTGGTTTTAGTTGTAGATATTTTCGCTGTTTTACTTGTAGGAGATTCTCAATCATTAACAGGCTTTTTATTTTACGGCTGAATTTGCACAATACCTGGTGGTGCAGCTACCATTTGATCACGCCCCGGTCCGTCACGGCAGAGTGCCGATTGTACGGAGGGCAACTGTGATCAAAGACGGGAGCTGAGAAGCCAGAAGGGTGATTCCTCTACTTCCGGGGGTGAGCGGTCTAGCGTACTGGCACCACACGTACTTAAGGCTCATGAAACGGACGCGCAGCAGACTGAACTGGCCCTGCTGACGCTCCGATATTTTTAAATTAATCTTTAAACTGGTTTTAGTTGTAGATATTTTCGCTGTTTTACTTGTACGATATTCTCAATCATTAACAGGCTTTTTATTTTACGGCTGAATTTGCACAATACCTGGTGGTGCAGCTACCGTTGGATCACGCCCCGGTCCGTCACGGCAGAGTGCCGATTGTACGGAGGGCAACTGTGATCAAAGACGGGAGCTGAGAAGCCGGAAGGGTGATTCCTCTACTTCCGGGGGTGAGCAGTCTAGCGTACTGCCACCACACTACTTAAGGCTCATGAAACGGACGTGCAGCGGACCTGAACTAGCCCTGCTGACACTCCGATATTTTTAAATTGATCTTAAAACTGGTTTTAGTTGTAGATATTTTCGCTGTTTTACTTGTTTTACTTGTACGAGATTCTCAATAATTAACAGGCTTTTTAATTTACGGCTGAATTTGCACAATACCTGGTGGTGCAGCTACCGTTTGATCACGCCCCGGTCCGTCACGGCAGAGTGCCGATTGTACGGAGGGCAACTGTGATCAAAGACGGGAACTGAGAAGCCGGAAGGGTGATTCCTCTACTTCCGGGGGTGAGCGGTCTAGCGTACTGCCACCACACTACTTAAGGTTCATGAAACGGACGCGCAGCGGACTGAACTAGCCCTGCTGACGCTCCGATATTTTTAAATTGATCTTTAAACTGGTTTTAGTTGTAGATATTTTCGCTGTTTTACTTGTTTTACTTGTTCGAGATTCTCAATAATTAACAGGCTTTTTATTTTACGGCTGAATTTGCACAATACCTGGTGGTGCAGCTACCGTTTGATCACGCCCCGGTCCGTCACGGCAGAGTGCCGATTGTACGGAGGGCAACTGTGATCAAAGACGGGAGCTGAGAAGCCGGAAGGGTGATTCCTCTACTTCCGGGGGTGAGCGGTCTAGCGTACTGCCACCACACTACTTAAGGTTCATGAAACGGACGCGCAGCGGACTGAACTAGCCCTGCTGACGCTCCGATATTTTTAAATTGATCTTAAAACTGGTTTTAGTTGTAGATATTTATCCTGTTTTACTTGTTTTACTTGTACGAGATTCTCAATCATTAACACGCTTTTTATTTTACGGCTGAATTTGCACAATACCTGGTGGTGCAGCTACCGTTTGATCACGCCCCGGTCCGTCACGGCAGAGTGCCGATTGTACGGAGGGCAACTGTGATCAAAGACGGGAGCTGAGAAGCCGGAAGGGTGATTCCTCTACTTCCGGGGGTGAGCGGTCTAGCGTACTGCCACCACACTACTTAAGGCTCATGAAACGGACGTGCAGCGGACTGAACTAGCCCTGCTGACTCTCCGATATTTTTAAATTGATCTTAAAACTGGTTTTAGTTGTAGATATTTTCGCTGTTTTACTTGTACGAGATTCTCAATCATTAACAGGCTTTTTATTTTACGGCTGAATTTGCACAATACCTGGTGGTGCAGCTACCGTTTGATCACGCCCCGGTCCGTCACGGCAGAGTGCCGATTGTACGGAGGGCAACTGTGATCAAAGACGGGAGCTGAGAAGCCGGAAGGGTGATTCCTCTACTTCCGGGGGTGAGCGTTCTAGCGTACTGCCACCACACTACTTAAGGCTCATGAAACGGACGCGCAGCGGACTGAACTAGCCCTGCTGACGCTCCGATATTTTTAAATTGATCTTAAAACTGGTTTTAGTTGTAGATATTTTCGCTGTTTCACTTGTTTTACTTGTACGAGATTCTCAATCATTAACACGCTTTTTATTTTACGGCTGAATTTGCACAATACCTGGTGGTGCAGCTACCGTTTGATCACGCCCCGGTACGTCACGGCAGAGTGCCGATTGTAAAGAGGGCAACTGTGATCAAAGACGGGAGCTGAGAAGCCGTAAGGGTGATTCCTCTACTTCCGGGGGTGAGCGGTCTAGCGTACTGCCACCACACTACTTAAGGCTCATGAAACGGACGCGCAGCGGACTGAACTGGCCCTGCTGATGCTCCGATATTTTTAAATTGATCTTTAAACTGGTTTTAGTTGTAGATATTTTCGCAGTTTTACTTGTATGAGATTCTCAATCATAAACGGGCTTTTTATTTTACGGCTGAATTTGCACAATACCTGGTGGTGCAGCTACCGTTTGATCACGCCCCGGTCCGTCACGGCAGAGTGCCGATTGTACGGAGGGCAACTGTGATCATAGACGGGAGCTGAGAAGCCGGAAGGGTGATTCCTCTACTTCCGGGGTGAGCGGTCTAGCGTACTGCCACCACACTACTTAAGGCTCATGAAACGGACGTGCAGCGGACTGAACTAGCCCTGCTGACTCTCCGATATTTTTAAATTGATCTTAAAACTGGTTTTAGTTGTAGATATTTTCGCTGTTTTACTTGTTTTACTTGTACGAGACTCTCAATCATTAACAGTCTTTTTATTTTACGGCTGAATTTGCACAATACCTGGTGGTGCAGCTACCGTTTGATCACGCCCCGGTCCGTCACGGCAGAGTGCCGATTGTACGGAGGGCAACTGTGATCAAAGACGGGAGCTGAGAAGCCGGAAGGGTGATTCCTCTACTTCTGGGGGTGAGCGGTCTAGCCTACTGCCACCACACTATTTAAGGCTTATGAAACGGACGCGCAGCGGACTGAACTGGCCCTGCTGACGCTCCGATATTTTTAAATTGATCTTAAAACTGATTTTAGTTGTAGATATTTTCGCAGTTTTACTTGTTTTACTTGTACGAGATTCTCAATCATTAACAGGCTTTTTATTTTACGGCTGAATTTGCACAATACCTGGTGGTGCAGCTACCGTTTGATCACGCCCCGGTCCGTCACGGCAGAGTGCCGATTGTACGGAGGGCAACTGTGATCATAGACGGGAGCTGAGAAGCCGGAAGGGTGATTCCTCTACTTCCGGGGGTGAGCGGTCTAGCGTACTGCCACCACACTACTACACTACTTAAGGCTCATGAAACGGACGCGCAGCAGACTGAACTAGCCCTGCTGACGCTCCGATATTTTTAAATTGATCTTAAAACTGGTTTTAGTTGTAGATATTTTCGCTGTTTTACTTGTAGGAGATTCTCAATCATTAACAGGCTTTTTATTTTACGGCTGAATTTGCACAATACCTGGTGGTGCAGCTACCATTTGATCACGCCCCGGTCCGTCACGGCAGAGTGCCGATTGTACGGAGGGCAACTGTGATCAAAGACGGGAGCTGAGAAGCCGGAAGGGTGATTCCTCTACTTCCGGGGGTGAGCGGTCTAGCGTACTGGCACCACACGACTTAAGGCTCATGAAACGGACGCGCAGCAGACTGAACTAGCCCTGCTGACGCTCCGATATTTTTAAATTAATCTTTAAACTGGTTTTAGTTGTAGATATTTTCGCTGTTTTACTTGTACGATATTCTCAATCATTAACAGGCTTTTTATTTTACGGCTGAATTTGCACAATACCTGGTGGTGCAGCTACCGTTTGATCACGCCCCGGTCCGTCACGGCAGAGTGCCGATTGTACGGAGGGCAACTGTGATCAAAGACGGGAGCTGAGAAGCCGGAAGGGTGATTCCTCTACTTCCGGGGGTGAGCGGTCTAGCGTACTGCCACCACACTACTTAAGGCTTCATGAAACGGACGCGCAGCGGACCTGAACTAGCCCTGCTGACGCTCCGATATTTTTAAATTGATCTTAAAACTGGTTTTAGTTGTAGATATTTTCGCTGTTTTACTTGTTTTACTTGTACGAGATTCTCAATCATTAACAGGCTTTTTATTTTACGGCTGAATTTGCACAATACCTGGTGGTGCAGCTACCGTTTGATCACGCCCGGTCCGTCACGGCAGAGTGCCGATTGTACGGAGGGCAACTGTGATCAAAGACGGGAGCTGAGAAGCCGGAAGGGTGATTCCTCTACTTCCGGGGGTGAGCGGTCTAGCGTACTGCCACCACACTACTTAAGGTTCATGAAACGGACGCGCAGCGGACTGAACTAGCCCTGCTGACGCTCCGATATTTTTAAATTGATCTTAAAACTGGTTTTAGTTGTAGATATTTATCCTGTTTTACTTGTTTTACTTGTACGAGATTCTCAATCATTAACACGCTTTTTATTTTACGGCTGAATTTGCACAATACCTGGTGGTGCAGCTACCGTTTGATCACGCCCGGTCCGTCACGGCAGAGTGCCGATTGTACGGAGGGCAACTGTGATCAAAGACGGGAGCTGAGAAGCTGGAAGGGTGATTCCTCTACTTCCGGGGGTGAGCGGTCTAGCGTACTGCCACCACAC
Organism: Calotriton arnoldi; assembly: GCA_963921515.1. NCBI lineage: Eukaryota > Metazoa > Chordata > Amphibia > Caudata > Salamandridae > Calotriton > Calotriton arnoldi. Next base: position 2,583,302 of record CAWUFW010000289.1, read on the forward strand.
TACTTAAGGCTCATGAAACGGACGTGCAGCGGACTGAACTAGCCCTGCTGACACTCCGATATTTTTAAATTGATCTTAAAACTGGTTTTAGTTGTAGATATTTTCGCTGTTTTACTTGTACGAGATTCTCAATCATTAACAGGCTTTTTATTTTACGGCTGAATTTGCACAATACCTGGTGGTGCAGCTACCGTTTGATCACGCCCCGGTCCGTCACGGCAGAGTGCCGATTGTACGGAGGGCAACTGTGATCAAAGACGGGAGCTGAGAAGCTGGAAGGGTGATTCCTCTACTTCCGGGGGTGAGCGGTCTAGCGTACTGCCACCACACTACTTAAGGCTTATGAAACGGACGCACAGCGGACTGAACTGGCCCTGCTGACGCTCCGATATTTTTAAATTGATCTTAAAACTGGTTTTAGTTGTTGATATTTTCGCTGTTTTACTTGTTTTACTTGTACGAGATTCTCAATCATTAACAGGCTTTTTATTTTACGGCTGAATTTGCACAATACCTGGTGGTGCAGCTACCGTTTGATCACGCCCCGGTCCGTCACGGCAGAGTGCCGATTGTACGGAGGGCAACTGTGATCATAGACGGGAGCTGAGAAGCCGGAAGGGTGATTCCTCTACTTCCGGGGGTGAGCGGTCTAGCGTACTGCCACCACACTACTTAAGGCTCATGAAACGGACGTGCAGCGGACTGAACTAGCCCTGCTGACACTCCGATATTTTTAAATTGATCTTAAAACTGGTTTTAGTTGTAGATATTTTCGCTGTTTTACTTGTACGATATTCTCAATTATTAACAGGCTTTTTATTTTACGGCTGAATTTGCACAATACCTGGTGGTGCAGCTACCGTTTGATCACGCCCCGGTCCGTCACGGCAGAGTGCCGATTGTACGGAGGGCAACTGTGATCAAAGACGGGAGCTGAGAAGCTGGAAGGGTGATTCCTCTACTTCCGGGGGTGAGCGGTCTAGCGTACTGCCACCACACTACTTAAGGCTTATGAAACGGACGCACAGCGGACTGAACTGGCCCTGCTGACGCTCCGATATTTTTAAATTGATCTTAAAACTGGTTTTAGTTGTTGATATTTTCGCTGTTTTACTTGTTTTACTTGTACGAGATTCTCAATCATTAACAGGCTTTTTATTTTACGGCTGAATTTGCACAATACCTGGTGGTGCAGCTACCGTTTGATCACGCCCCGGTCCGTCACGGCAGAGTGCCGATTGTACGGAGGGCAACTGTGATCATAGACGGGAGCTGAGAAGCCGGAAGGGTGATTCCTCTACTTCCGGGGTGAGCGGTCTAGCGTACTGCCACCACACTACTTAAGGCTCATGAAACGGACGTGCAGCGGACTGAACTAGCCCTGCTGACACTCCGATATTTTTAAATTGATCTTAAAACTGGTTTTAGTTGTAGATATTTTCGCTGTTTTACTTGTACGATATTCTCAATTATTAACAGGCTTTTTATTTTACGGCTGAATTTGCACAATACCTGGTGGTGCAGCTACCGTTTGATCACGCCCCGGTCCGTCACTGCAGAGTGCCGATTGTACGGAGGGCAACTGTGATCAAAGACGGGAGCTGAGAAGCCGGAAGGGTGATTCCTCTAATTCCGGGGGTGAGCGGTCTAGCGTACTGCCACCACACTACTTAAGGCTCATGAAACGGACGCGCAGCGGACTGAACTAGCCTCTGCTGACGCTCCGAAATTTTTAAATTAATCTTAAAACTGGTTTTAGTTGTAGATATTTTCGCTGTTTTACTTGTTTTACTTGTACGAGATTCTCAATCATTAACACGCTTTTTATTTTACGGCTGAATTTGCACAATACCTGGTGGTGCAGCTACCGCTTGATCACGCCCCGGTCCGTCACGGCAGAGTGCCATTGTACGGAGGGCAACTGTGATCAAAGACGGGAGCTGAGAAGCCGGAAGGGTGATTCCTCTACTTCCGGGGGTGAGCGGTCCAGCGTACTGCCACCACACTACTTAAGGCTCATGAAACGGACGCGCAGCGGACTGAACTGGCCCTGCTGATGCTCCGATATTTTTAAATTGATCTTTAAACTGGTTTTAGTTGTAGATATTTTCGCTGTTTTACTTGTACGAGATTCTCAATCATTAGCAGGCTTTTTATTTTACGGCTGAATTTGCACAATACTTGGTGGTGCAGCTACCGTTTGATCACGCCCGGTCCGTCACGGCAGAGTGCCGATTGTACGGAGGGCAACTGTGATCAAAGACGGGAGCTGAGAAGCCGGAAGGGTGATTCCTCTACTTCCGGGGGTGAGCGGTCTAGCGTACTGCCACCACACTACTACACTACTTAAGGCTCATGAAACGGACGCGCTGCAGACTGAACTAGCCCTGCTGACGCTCCGATATTTTTAAATTGATCTTAAAACTGGTTTTAGTTGTAGATATTTTCGCTGTTTTACTTGTTTTACTTGTAGAGATTCTCAATCATTAACAGGCTTTTTATTTTACGGCTGAATTTGCACAATACCTGGTGGTGCAGCTACCCATTTGATCACGCCCCGGTCCGTCACGGCAGAGTGCCGATTGTACGGAGGGCAACTGTGATCAAAGACGGGAGCTGAGAAGCCAGAAGGGTGATTCCTCTACTTCCGGGGGTGAGCGGTCTAGCGTACTGGCACCACACTACTTAAGGCTCATGAAACGGACGCGCAGCAGACTGAACTGGCCCTGCTGACGCTCCGATATTTTTAAATTAATCTTTAAACTGGTTTTAGTTGTAGATATTTTCGCTGTTTTACTTGTACGATATTCTCAATCATTAACAGGCTTTTTATTTTACGGCTGAATTTGCACAATACCTGGTGGTGCAGCTACCGTTGGATCATTCCCCGGTCCGTCACGGCAGAGTGCCGATTGTACGGAGGGCAACTGTGATCAAAGACGGGGAGCTGAGAAGCCGGAAGGGTGATTCCTCTACTTCCGGGGGTGAGCGTTCTAGCGTACTGCCACCAATACTACACTACTTAAGGCTCATGAAACGGACGTGCAGCGGACCTGAACTAGCCCTGCTGACACTCCGATATTTTTAAATTGATCTTAAAACTGGTTTTAGTTGTAGATATTTTCGCTGTTTTACTTGTTTTACTTGTACGATTCTCAATCATTAACAGGCTTTTTATTTCTACGGCTGAATTTGCACAATACCTGGTGGTGCAGCTACCGTTTGATCACGCCCCGGTCCGTCACGGCAGAGTGCCGATTGTACGGAGGGCAACTGTGATCAAAGACGGAGCTGAGAAGCCGGAAGGGTGATTCCTCTACTTCCGGGGGTGAGCGGTCTAGCGTACTGCCACCACACTACTTACGGCTCATGAAACGGACGCGCAGCGGACCTGAACTAGCCCTGCTGACGCTCCGATATTTTTAAATTGATCTTTAAACTGGTTTTAGTTGTAGATATTTATCCTGTTTTACTTGTTTTACTTGTACGAGATTCTCAATCATTAACACGCTTTTTATTTTACGGCTGAATTTGCACAATACCTGGTGGTGCAGCTACCGTTTGATCACGCCCCGGTCCGTCACGGCAGAGTGCCGATTGTATGGAGGGCAACTGTGATCAAAGACGGGAGCTGAGAAGCTGGAAGGGTGATTCCTCTACTTCCGGGGGTGAGCGGTCTAGCGTACTGCCACCACACTACTTAAGGCTCATGAAACGGACGTGCAGCGGACTGAACTAGCCCTGCTGACACTCCGATATTTTTAAATTGATCTTA